>PVKZ01000806.1:0-595733 GCA_004027375.1 Macroglossus sobrinus | reverse complement strand
GGGGGGGGGGGGGGGGGGGGGGGGGCAGGGAGGAGGTAGGTATGTACAGCCATAGCCTATCACCAGAGTACCAGCAGTTATGCGTGGGCGGTGGGGCATTCCTGGAACAACTGAGACTGTAAGGGGGCTGGGTGTACTGTTAAGTAAACGGGAAGTTTAAGCATGGTTCTGGGCTCCCACAGTAGCATGATTTCAATCCAAAGTTCACTAACCCTTGACATACTGCATTTCAAACAATACTTATGTGATTAAAAGATAAAACTTACTCTTATTACTTGCACATCAACGTAAATGACAATTTGGTGGCACATAATTCTTGCATCTTCTCAGCAAAGTAGGCCTCCTGGATGTGTTTCTTCCCCAGAGGACTACGGGACAGCACAGACCACTTTACAGAGCTTTCCATACATAAGTATTGTTCAGCATTTGGTGATGGTGGGGTGATATTCTGAAACTACCTTCATGTTTCTAAATGTCGCTAGATTTTTTGCCACTCTCACAAGGGGGTTGATTTGTGTGTTCTATAGAAGATTCAGTGTCTTTGACAATCTGAATATAATCAGGTATACAACTTAAGAGTTATTGCCTATTTCCCCTCTAGACAGTTAAAAATTTCTAAATTATCAAAGGCATACTTAGTTTTTATAAAATATCTATGGGAAAGATAGCTTCAAAGATTTCTCAGTAGCTAATTTGAAGGCAAATAACCTTTTCAGTCAGTTTTTTTCTACTGTTGAAACTGAATTTCTGGAAAAATAAAAATTCATTTTTTTAGCATCTCTGCTGGGACACAACATAAACTTGCAAAGTATTATAATAGATTATCTGGCAGATGAATTTCAAAGCCACTAATAGTAATAGACTTATAATTTAATAATAAGACCAAGAAAAAAAATAAATACTTGAAGCAATAGCTAGTGAAAAATTGCTAATTATGGCTAGTCCCCCAGAAGGCACTCACCAGAATGGAAAATATATAACATTGAGAGTTGTGGTGTGGGTGAGAGAGGAAGAGAGAGAAAAATCAAATGTTCCTATAAATAACATTTCATAATTGGTGTGAACTGAGTAGCTGTTCTGAGGCCCATACAGATCAGAGAGTAAATGAATTGTCCAAGATCCCTCTGTTATATAAATACAAGAACATATACAAATAGACTTCTTAGAAAGCCCAAGGTAAGGCACTCCATACTTATTGCTCTCAGCAATCCAAAATAGAGAACAAGCAAGAGAATAAATTGGGTCAATGAAAAATTTGGGAGGAATTTATCACTCCTGTGACATCCAAATTTATACATGAGAGGACCATGGCAGACACTGTTGCCTCTCTGGGAAACAGATGTTTTCCTTTCCATGAGATAGGATCTTAATTTTTTTCAGAAATTGGGAGGAAGAAGGCAGATGCTTCAGGTGAGGCTATATCCGTGTTCAGTCAAGGATACAAATGTGGATTAACCTAAGACAATGCAAGGTCATCCTACCTTCTTTGGAAATGAAAGGATTTGAGATAGGTTTCAGTTAAAGTTTTGCCCAATAAGACAGAAAGTTCAGTCTCCTGGAAACATTTCTATCCCTCTTAAAACCTACATAAGGGAGATATTCTTCTTTCTCTTATTTTGCCCTTGGTTTTATGAGGCTGTGATGCCTAGAAGAATAGCAGCCAACATACAACCATGAGAACAAAAACCTGAAGATCATGTCAATATGTCGGGTAGGCAGGGTGAAAATTTGGCACCATTCTTGCAAGTTTCTGAATTAACCACATTGGGAACCACTGGACTTCCAAACTGAGAAAAGAACTGTATTAAATGTTGGGTCTCTGATACATGGCTTTGGTAATTAGAGTTAATAAATTTTTTGTGGGGGGTCTCTCTATCTTTTCTTCCTTCTATCCTTTAAGTGGCAGGAAAGTGATAGGGCAAAGAATATAAATATTCTGCATCAGTTCATTCAGTACAAAATATGTTTTCTAATCAAGGGATGAGAAAGAAACATGATGCTAAAATATAAAGCAGAAAAAAAAAAGGCAGTGGCTGAGCAGAAACTGAGTAAATTAAGAGTCTGGCTTAAGAGAGCCTCCTTTTACATAGGATTTATGTTTACTGACATGACAGATGTGGGAATCTTTGAAAAACAGACAATAGTGCACCCAATGAAATGGAGATATAACTCACTTGTGAATTAGATTATTTAGAAAAAGAAACATGGAGTAAGAAAAAAAGTCAAACTAAGAGAAAGAAGTGATTGACATGCAATCATGATATAAGACAGAGATTCCTCTCTGAACATGATGATAATAATGCATGTTCTGTTCATCCTGAATGTAACACTAATGTTAAAATAAAATAATAAACATAAAAATACTTTAAAAACATAAAATAAATCATCTTCGTAACATGGTCATGACAAAAACATATTGCATTTATGGAATACTTAATTCATCACATTTGAAACTTACATTCCTGCAAATGAAATATATGAATATTATTTTTCAAATAATAAAACTGAGGATTAGTTCATATAGAAACAATATTTATAAGTATCCAAAAGCTCATTTAAAAGTAAAGTGGAAAGATAAAGATAGATCTCAATGACATGGCATGTGCAAACAAGTCAAATACAAAAGAGAGCACATAGATGATTTTATTTATGTAAAGTTTAAGGACAGATAAATTTTACCTATGGTGTTACCTAGAAGTTAGAAAGTATGTTTTGGAAGTTTTAGAAATATTAAGTGGTAGAGGTTATTCGGGAATGGCTGGGCTGCCAAAAATGTTTCCTTTTATCAATCTCTGTACTATATATGTTTATAAGAATTCTCAATACTATATATTTAGTTTCTGTGCATGTTACAGTATTAATTGAATACAAAATAAAAATAATTCAGTCAGCACCCCTGATTTTACTATTCTGTATTAGAGAGAAGAATTGCGCAGATTTTGTTTTGCTAGATCCTTTAAAAAGTTTTTGAGTAGAAAACCAAAACCCTGTGTGACTTAATTTGTTTCTCATGACTGCCTCTGCAGTAACTAGTGGAAACAGACTTTCCACTTCTCTGTAAATTATCACAATAGCCAGCATTAATTTAAAACTCATTTTTATGTAGATTTATAATAATGAGGTCTTTTTACAATTTGCTTCAATATTTGCCTTATTAAATAAAAATACACATTCACTCTCATTTTTATTAGAAAAATACTTTTGATTGTTTTCAGTTAATATAGTTTTCCTCCACTTGGAATGGTTTCAGATCTATAATTACACACCAAAACTAATAGTAATTAAAATAAGACTAAGTATCATCAATGTTGCATTATGGGCTGCTTTTCTTAATTTACTGAAAGAAAAACATTGGCTTTTATAAACATGATTTTGTAATTTTGGTTTATCATGCACAGTGTGTGTGGAGATCTTTGAACCAAACACTGTTCCATAGTTTTCTTAAAACAGCTTTGCTTTGAGGAATGATAGCTTTATTTAGATAGGTATTTTTAAATTATTTTTTTTATCTTACTAATGTTTTTAACTATATTCTATTGATTTTGATTTCTAGATATTAGAAATTTCAGAACTATAATTGAAATAAATATTTTATCCATTCATCCTTTCTCATTACACAATCAACTGATTTTAAAAAAGCTTATTTATTTATCTATTTAACTACATTTATTAACTGTTAGGAGCCATTCTTGCTGAATGCCCTGCAGACAGGGTTGGAGTTGCCTGCAAGCTAGAAGTTTGCAGAGCAGGTGGGCTCGTTAATGGATAGCTTGTTACTGAAGGAGAAAGTTTGGCTTAATGGAAAGAGTTGAATGTTCCTTGCCGCAGGGAATAAGAGAGGAAAACAGGAACAACGGATGTTTTGAGAGAACTTATGTAAGCAATCATTTGCAAATGTGTGGGTGTTGCTTCTCTTGCTCTTCCAAGGAGATATATATATATATATATGCTGTGCTTAATAAACTCAGGTTGCAGTATTCACTTTTAGCCCTCCCTACTCTATTTTCTGTTTCTTTCTCTCTTTTTTTTTTCTCAATCCTCACTCCCCCTCGGGAACTGTTACATCTTAGCCAGCTGGCTCTGGCAATTAACTTATTTGTTTTTGCCAAAGGACATTGACTTATGATTATCTAAAGACTATTTTAGTCAAATTAGCTTAGTTGGCTGGAGTATGTAATAATGAAGTCAAGTTTTGAGGCTTTATACCAGGAATAGACTACTCCAAGTCAAATGAGCTGTCCTTTAGATACCTTGCAGGACCCCAAGAAATTAGATTTCTTCATTCTGTTATATATGAATGAATGACTGAATAAATAATAGATAGATCAATAGAAAAAAATGATGGTGATGATGATAGATTAGATAGATAGATAGATAGATAGATAGATAGATAGATAGATAGAATTAAACCATTTTCTCAGTTGATGAGATGTCTAGCTACAAATTTTTTTTTTCAGAATACCAATAGCGTTGATAACATATGTCATGCATTGCAATATGTATTATATGCTTTTCAATTTATTATTCCCCCCCAAAAAAAGGTCAAATTAAGAGCCTAAATTATGGTATACACTGTGAACAGTGCTTAACACACAGGGATAAATATGACACAGTGGCATATCTCAGATAATTCATAGCTAATTGAAGGAGGGAACTATGTGTGAAGATGCATTAATCAATAATTAGCATTTAGAGTGCACTAGAAAAATTACATGCAAGAAGAGATGACAGAAGAGAGAAAGTGCATAATTTTATACTAATACTTATGGGTAGGTACAAAAATCAGGCAGAGCTTTTTAAGAAAATAAGTCTTTAGGACAGAACACTTCAATTTCTCTACTTATTCTTTCCATTCTTCTTTCAGTCCTGGTAGAAGACATTTTCTGAGTGTGTGTCCTCCTCACATTCTTTAGCACTTTTTCATTGCTATATTTCTATAATCTCTTCCATATTCTCTCTCTCTCTCTCTCTCTCTCTCTCTCTCTCTCTCTCTCTCTACACACACACACACACACACACACACACACACACACACACACACTTTTTTCTTAATCTGGGAAATTCATAGTTTTTGAAGAACAATAATAGAATATTTTCTTATGTCCACCTTTACTATATCATTTGTTCTGTTTAAGTCTTTTCTTACTTAAGAGGTTAAAAATTAGTCTGAATATTCTGTTTCTACATCTTCACCTTCTTTTTAGTTCTTAGACTACTGTAGTACAAATGTTGATTTTTACTAAGTATACAAGTAAGTCTCATTTTTTAAATATCTTGAGAATTTTTTGCATTTTTCTGAAACTTTTTGTTGCTTTACTAGTGTTACATCTTTCTTTTTCCTTTAAAGAATTTTTTCTTTAGAGGCCAAGACCCTTTCCAGGATTTTCTCCTATGTCTCAGAGGAATTTTTTTCATTTTCTCCTGATGTTTTTTTCCCTCTGTTTCTTCCTAAATGTTAGTTAGACACTTTGGTCTTAACTCTTCTCAATATACATATTAATGAGTTAAACTACTATTATTATGGTTTCTAAAAGTTTGTCTTTAACATATGTCACTCAACTGTTTTCCAGACTTTGGAAAATGTTTTTGAAGCGCGCGCACACACACATAAATACACTCAGAGGAGGACCATTGAAATCATGTTTTCAAAGACAAATAATGTTGGCAAATAGAATAAGGATAGAAAAATACACTTAGCAGAGAAAACGCATATAAAAATAAAGTTAAACCTAGAGGTATGAAATAACATTTTGTGTTGGAAACTATAGTTTGCTTGTTAATGTTAAAAAATTAGTGTCATGGCAGGAAAAAATGTCATAAAGATAAGGAGAACCAAAATTAAGTTTTAAACCAAACCAAACAAAATGTGTAAAACATCTTAAAGAGTTTTAATGAACTAACTAATTAATAAAGTGATTAATCAATTTTTAATTGTGTGGGAGACACAGTTTGCAAATGTGGAGTTTTAGAAAGACACCTATAATCTGCTCTGGTAGCTATCAACTATGAGATAATGGATATGAAAACACAATTTCCGACACTCAATATATAGCTAATTGATGTTAGTTTCCTTTCATTAATTTGTATCAGTGCTTCCTACTAATTAATCTTAATTAATCCGCTTTATTGTTTCCTGATAATTAGCATAGACCTTACTTTAGTCTTGTTGCATATTTATTCCTTGAAAGAGGTCTCTCAGATATGTGGCTATTTAAAACATCTAATTCTGCCTTGAGACACTCTCACTAGGAAGTCCATAATGCTGTAATGAGTGTCTCTAGGTTGATGGTATACATGACTTATCTAGAACAGAAGCACCACCATCAAGTTTCCTTTTTAATAGCAGTTATTTCTAAAACTTATGTCCTCCAAGGGATATAATTTTTGCTTCTAAGAAAAATTTGTAAGCTGAGTTTTACACAAGGAGTAGGAATTTAAGTGGAACATGTTATATTGAAAAATACCCAATGCAAATTTTCTGGTTCTACATAAGCAAGAAGACAAGTTAGACTGAATCACCCAATGTATTTCTGTCAATAATTCAATAAAGGAATGTCTCTGGTTGAGTTTTGGCAGGAGTTCTACTTCCACCTTTCAAGTCTTTTTATTCTCTTTAGTTGAATCATGAGTCAATCCAAAGGTGGTTTACCTTGATTTCAAAAGTGTGCATTCTCCCTTATTTCCAGAATTTCTTCACTGCCTTAACCTAGACACTTTTGTCTGCTAAATCTAAGATGAGCCCATAATCCGCAGCTGACATTTTAGTAGTCATCACCTATATGCATGCAATCTCTTCAATTCAGTAGTTCTTTACTTACTTATATGTATTGGCTGGATCTTATAAAGTATTCTGATTTACTTTTTCCAATTACCCTTTAAGAAGCTAGACATTTCTAAAGTGTAACCAATTGATAATATTGCCAGGAATTAGCGCTAATAGGACTACATTGTTATACATCTGACCTGATAGCCAGTGCTGAAGAAAGAAAATTTGAAAGAGAAATTACTATAAATTCATAATAAATTAAATCTGAATTTATATACTTGGTTTTGGATTTTTTTTTTTTTTTAAGGCAGATCAACTCACCATATGCCAAACCCACTGGTCCATAAATTATTTTCTTTGTTCCAATATACTTTTATGTCATTTTTATCCTACACATACCATTTGTTGTTTGTTTTAAGTTTAACTTTCGATGTGGCCTTTTGGCCTGTCATACAAGTGGTTACTTCACAGTACTGTCATCCTGATTCTCTGTTTAATCTGGTTCAGTTTATCCTCACAGCCTTTGTTGTGCCATACGGTGTCTTTTATAGTTTTTTCTAATAACAATTCAAATCTCTTTTTTTTTCTTAAATGCCTGATCAGCACTGATTTCCCATAAGTAGATGGAAAATAAGGAAATCAAGCACATAAAAACAGACCAGAATCACAAAATGCTTTCTCTTCCAATAGACTGACTAGCCAAAGTAAATGAAACGTGTTTTTTATTTTTTCCATATATCCCTTTATCAATTGCTTTTAATAGTAATTTTCATGTCCATTTCAACTTCTATCATAGAAATAAAAATATTATTTATAAAGTAAAAAAATAGCAAAATGTGTAGGGTTTCCCCAGAACCATAAAAATGGTCCCACTTTGAAGTTTAACTTCAAAGACTAATTATCCCACAGGTATACATTTTGTATCTTTTACAGGTTTTCCAAGTTCCTGGTCAATTCATACTGAAGCCAAGTGACTATATAACTCTGTTAAATGCCTCTTGCTCCATGCTGCTACCTCCCTAGGGCCTCAGAACAGTTTATAGAAAGGTGAAGACAACATTTCCAAACTACAGATGAATGAACTGTAAAATTGTCCCACATTATAATTTTACTAGTCAAAAATTTCTATTCTCCCTAATAAAAAAAGCACAGTTAATTTTGCAGAGCCTTTTGCTGTATACTCACAGAACGATGAGTAAGGATCATGGGTTCTGTTAGAATATAAAATATTTAATATGAATTAAAAATATGTATATTTCTTTTCCCCTAGTAAGTAAAATCAGATTCCCACTAAGACATGTTATCTGTGAGCAGAACCTAAGCTGATTTTAGTGCCTATGTGCCCTGATCTGTCCCTCTCATACAGAACACAGTGTATACAATCATTTGAGACAGCACTGTGAAAGAATCTCTTATTTTGTTTTATGCTTTCAATAATAAGTCACCTATTTTACTATATCCCTTTTCCTCTGAAATTTTTGCTTTAATCTGTTCAGAGGATAATAAAACAAAATAATTGTCAGATTGGTTGAAAATGCCATTTCCATTTTTATAAGTATAATGCAATGAACATATACTTTTATTCTATTTTATTTTTATTATTTATTTATTTATTGAATTTTTAAAATTTATTTTTATTTTTATTATTGTGACAAAATCCAGTAAGTTTCAGCAGTACAATTTAAAAGTAAGCAATATACATATATATGTATGTATATAAGTACATATACATATACATGTATATGTGTATGTGTATTTATATACATACATATATATACATATGTATGTGTGTATTGCACTGTGTTCACTGCCTATAGTTAGATTTTTTTCTGTCACCACAATGAAATATTATTGAGCCATAAGAAGAGATGAAATACTGCCATTTGTGACAATGTGAATGGATCTTGAGATAATCATGCTAAGTAAAATAAGCCAGATAGAAAAAATTGAAAACCACATGATATCGCTTATATGTGGGATATAAACCTAAAGGTAACAAATGAAGAGGATAAACAAACAGAAACTCATGGACATGGACAATAGACTAGTGGTTACCAGAGGGTGAGGTGGGGAGGGAGGAGGTAGATGGGGTAAAAGGGGTCAAATGTGTGGTGACAAAATGAACATATACTTTTAAATTATATGATTGTGCTTATTTTTGGAACTAATAATTTTTTTTCTGTTTCTTCTCAGTTTTCTATGCTTACTCATGACATTAAAACAGATCTCTTATTTATTAAATGTTACTTTCCTTTAGAAACTTGAACACTTCATAATTATAAATATCAATGAGTTTTCATTATGTGAATACACTTATATAACTAGCCTCATCATTCCAGTCAGATTACTCATTTCCTGTGCAATTTTATTACAGAAAAATTTGACTAATATACCAATGAACAAAAATAGAAAAATCTATGAGCTTGGTTTACAAATATCCAGGCTATAAATCAGTACCTGGAAGTGCATATCCTTTGCACTGCTACAGCTCCATTCATGGATGGCCTACAAATATAATAATACAAACACAGCCACCAAGTAAAGAGAATTTCAAGCAATACATCTGTTTTTCTACTTTCCGTGGAAGGAGAGATAATCTGGGTCAATATGCCTACCCTAATTAATAGTTGTCTAGTGATTCAACAAAAACAATACTGTAAAATAGCTAACAAGAAGATCTGAGGGACTAGTATTTGAACAGACTACTTATAATAAATACAGTTTTTAAAAGATAACTATGCTCCATATAAATGTCAAAGAGTGTTCACTGTAGCAGAGGGTCTCAATAATCAGTTGGAGAAGATGATCTATCTTGTGAATGTCCATTGTTCTTTATTGTTTATTTGTTTGTTTATATTTTATTTTTTCAGATTAATTTATATGTAATTGACCCATAAGTTTATATAAATTTAAGATGTGTAATGTGTTAATTTAATACACTTACATATTGCAAAATGATTCCCACCATAGCATTAGTTAACATTTCCATCACATCACATAATTACCATGATGTGTGTGTGTGTGTGTGTGTGTGTGTGTGTGTGTGTGTGAGCGTGTACATGTGTGTGGTGAGGACATTTAAGATCTACACTTTTAGCAACTTTCAATTATATAATACGGTATTATTAATCATAATCAAACCATCTGGTACTTATTAACAGGGTCCATGAGAAAAAATGGACAAGGTATATGAAATAGAGTCTTGCATGAGTTCAACAATTTTAATTTCCTGAACTGGAGTTAATTTGGTAGACACCACTGCAGAGGGCCTAAACCCCCAAAGACAAAGGCCAACAATGAGTCCCTGACTGGTACCATCTACTAGAGAGATATACAAGCCACATGATGGAAAGTTGATTATTTTGATTTCTTTATTTATGGAGAAGACAATGATTTCCCCTTGGGAAAATATGAACTTTTGAAAGTGATTAATGTTCTTACCACACAAGACTTCTGTACCACCAACAATATGCCTCATGAATTATCATGGAATTCCACACATGATTAAGAAACATAATAAAAGTCTCAGATCTATGGAATTAACTGGCATTTTTTTGCCATAAACAGATCAGTAATTAGGAAGCCAGTTGAGATTTTGTACCCTGAGATGGTGAGGAGCTTTTCTTCAAGATACAATATAAATCCTAAACCAGCACCCAGTATCTAGTACTACTCTCCCATAGTTAGACTACTAGGCAGTGTAAGTGAAAGCTCTTCTTCTCACTATTACATCTGATCCAAGTTAAATATTGTTTGTTTCCTGTCCCTGCAACCACAGACTCAATGAGTTTAAAGGTCCTGGTGATTAAGAGAGAATCATGCCATGATGGAATAGTCACAGTTTTAATAAATTGAATTTTGGGAATGAGATTGAGCTTTTGTGGTTCTTCATGCCCCTGAATTAAGAGGCAGGGAAGGGAGCCATCTGACATGGTGATTGACCATGATTATCATGGAGAAACTGGATAGGTACTATGCACTGGGTTCAAGAAGGAATATGTACACATCTGGAGGGATTTATTTGAGTACTTTTGAGTACTTTCATATTCAGTAATAAAGGGGAAAAAGCAATAGAAGACTACTGTCACAACCTCTCCCAAAAAACAAAAACAAAACACCACTTCTATGGATTTGGATCCTTGGGCTGGCCAGAAAGAGAGAGAGCGGGACACTGTAATGATCAATTAGGCTATCTATACAAACAGGGACTGTAATGGTTATGTTTATGTTACTTAAATATTTCCTTCTCCCTTATTTTTCTACTTACATGAAGAACACTGTAAGATTATATGATGGAATGAATAAATATCACCTTGATCTAATACACTAATTGAGATTTCGACTGGATTTTTTCATATACTTTTAAGTTGAGATTTTACATATAAAGAAATAAAAGATCAATGATGCAGAAGAAGAGATGAACTGTACTGTTAATTTTACATTTGTGCATACAAATCCATTCTCCTTCTCTGGTCTTCTGTGAGCCCTGGGAGGCTGGCCTCTACCATCTAGTTATTCTGAACATTTTGTCTTCTGGCTCGCATACCCACAAGAAATCAGAGAATGACAATATTCCCTGAGCTCCACCATTGCAAATTTGTGGCCACATTTTTCAGTTTCTATAATTCCTGTTGGACAGCATTTATATCATACCTATTGTCTTTTGGCTTTCCAATAAGATTTAGGGCTCTTAATAGATTACTACTATTGTGTATACCTGGCTACTAAATATGCTTTTTTGGTATTTTTAACACCCCCGCAAACCTCTATAAACAGTGCATTTATAAAGATCTGGTCAAGCAAACCCTCTGAGTATACCATATGTTTCCTGAAGGGAGTCTGTGGAAAATCCAATTACTATTGAATTCTATCTGTTCATATTTTAAGATATTTGCATCTTCGGTGATAACTGAGATTGGTCTGTTACTTACTTTGTGGTCAATTTTTGTTAAATTTTGCTACTACTATGCTTTCAGATCACATCTAGATCACTATGGTTCTAAATTTCATTGATTGTTATAACTTTTTATTTTAATACAAAAGTCTTAAAAAGCTGAAAGAAATAAGACAGAGATACCAGCATAATAATTTTCCCCCAACTTCTATCATTTTCCTTCACAAATTCTCCTGTTTTTTTTATGATAATCTGCTCTTTCATTTGTTATATATATTTTTTATTTCTCTATTTTCTTGTATCAAACATATTTATTTTATAGTGCTTTATGGTTTAAATGTGTTGCTTTTTTAAGTTTTATAATGTTGACCTTCAAGTTTTATTTGCTTTATGATTCTCATTCCTGATGAATTGTTTGCCATCTAGTCATCTGGTATGTCATTTCTATACATGGGTATAAAGTCATATTTACTAATACCTTTTTCTTCAGTGCCCCTCCCTTTTGCCTGTGAAAGTTTTCTACAACTTGGATGAACTGTATCTCTGCTGGGAACACATAACCAAAGATTTCATGAAGATATTTATAAAATACCAAGAAAGGAAAAAAAAATAATTGTAAAAAAAGTCTAGGAGGACATAGGGCAAACCAAACAAGGAGAAAGAAAAAGGCAACAAATAGCCTAAAGACAGTGAAGAACTTCTAATCTGGAGCCTAAGTGAATGTGTGAACTTGGATAGAGAAGACAAGAGATTTTAGGTCTTAGTAAATCTTACCTATTCAAAAGAATATTTTTGAATATTATGTTAGAGCAGCAAATACAAAATATAAGCAATAACAGAAATATACCAGCATGTAAGTAAGGTCTGAGTGTTTGAAAACTTACTTATGTTGGTTTCCTTCAAACGACATCTCTATTATAACAAATAGCTAGTTCCCCACTCTTCTGATAGGCCATTGACATCCAACCAGAGAAAACACAATTATCTATTCTATTATAAATATGAATTCACAAAGAGGAGTGGTATTTATCAACACCTGCATTCTGAAATTTTACTGTTCAAAAGCAATTATAATTATTATTGTTATTTTACATATATATATATATATATGTATATGTATATACATATATATATATATATATATATATATATATATATATATATAGCTGTATTTTATTTATAAGAGTTTTACAATTATGTTTGTGTGTTTGTTTTTGTTTGCTTTCTTTTTGGAGCCCTGTGAAGTGTGTCAGTATTATTGGCATTATTGTGTAGATTAAACATCTGAGGCAATTAAGATTTGAAGGGAGTTTCAATTTATTTTTGGCTTTGGAAGAATGGTTTACAGGTAATGAGAGGTCCATTTAAAAGTGAGGTGGGTTTACAAAATATAACAATAAAAGAAAAACAAATATATATTGCTTTTAGTATTTTAAGATAAGCCCCATTTCACATGAAAATCATTTTCAAAGTATGCAGCTTCTTTTTCCATTAATCAGGAGAATATATTGCACCAATATATTGTACCTGTTTAGACCAAAGGCTTTTTAAACTAGGAGACATGTGCTCAAATTCTACCATATATGCAATTCCTCATTTTTAATACAAATTCAACAAACTTCAGACAATAATTTAATAACATATATAAAGTTAGGCAAATATGTGCAACAAACACAGAAGAAATTTAAGCCACTATTTCTGACAAATCAATAAGAACCTCAGAAGTCACAATATTAGAAAAGTGGTGCTACTGAATAGCTCATTCCCAGAAGAAATGCAAATATCAATACTGTGTATAGCATTGTGGAAAATAAGACTATGGATTGAGTATTTAACTCTGTGAACTGAACTTTAAAAAGAAAAAGGTGAAGTTGGTAGGTGGCAAATCATCACATATATCACATGCCAAAATTAAAGATTTTTTTGATACTTGAGCACATTCTTCATTGCTTACCCAAACTGACATAATTTGCATGAAAGAAGCAGTACAGACTACTTTGATGTAAAAAGACCTTGTGACACTAGAGAAGGACTGATAGATTTTACTCCAGGTCACCTACCTAAATCTAAATCTGCAAATACATTCTGTACAAATCAAACATATCATAAGGACAGAAAATAAAACTCCAAATACCTGTGAAATAGCAAAACTAGGAGACACAGAATGCTACAAATTTTAATTCACTTAAAAATAGGTCAATTAAAATCTGAAATTGCTAGAGTCATGTCTGGAACACTCTCAGGAAAAAGTTGAGACAGAATACACTGAAAATGGAACATTCTATGAGGTCTGGGAAGTAGTACTGGTTCTGATAACCTCACACACACAGGAGAGGATTCAATGGGAGTAGGAGAATAATTTAAACATCTCTGAAACCACCATCTGAGGCTTAGAAAGTGTGAGGGATAGAAGAGGCCCTCATGGAAGGCAGAAATTCTGGAGGAAGGGGAAATGATCTTAAAAAAATATATGTCTACAGGCTTGGAAGAAACGACCAAATTGAGAGGTATAAAGGATTTACAAAAAATTGTTCACACATCAATATAAGCCCCTTATTTATGAAAAAAGAAAAAAAATAAAGATTACAAAGCCTCTCATCCCTTCAATAAAGAAAATAAGTAACTCAATAAATAAATTTTGCTTCATGGTTTCAACAAAAAAAGTATGGATTTTGACTAAGAAAATAATAAGCCAAGTCATATTTTTACCAATCCCCATAAATGCATCAGACGTTATTTATCTGAAAAATTTCAAACACATATGAAAGCATAAACAAGATAAAATCCATAAATAGGCTATGCTAGTGAGGAAAAAAGGAAAGAGACCAAAGTGTTCACTGATAAAAATACTACCCCTAAATATCATTCACAAAACACACACAAATATAGTAAAACAAATTAAATACCATTAAATAGCCAATTGAAGATTTTAAAGAATATCTAATTAGAAATTCAAAACCTCAGAATACATATAAACAATGGAAGGAAAATGTAAAATGAAAGATTATAGAACTAAGAAAGAATGAAGAAAATGACTGAATTATCTGAGACACAGAGACTGAATTACAAGATCCTAAAGAAATAGGTTTGACTGAAAGTGTGAATTGACATTAACAGAATAAATGAAAGCATTTAAAAATTTAAAAGAAGTAATTTACCCTAGAAGTAATAAGAATTGATAGTAAAGTAAAAGAGAGAATAGGTGCACATAATACATATACAAAGTACCTTGGGAAAAATATCAAATTAATGTATATGTAGAGCTATTATTTAAAATCATGACATAAAAATAAACTCTCTGGAAATAGATGGTAGGGAGTAAAGATCTATATGTTAAATGGGTCTATGATTTACCTGAGAAAATGGGCTGGTTGACTAAAAAACACATCTTAGTAGAACTAATAGACTTTAAAGATATTTTTAGAATGTTTATTTAGCCCCCCCACCCACACACACACAACAAGCTACATGAGCAAAAAGAAAACGAGATAAAAGTATATTTTATAAAAGCATCACAGAAAGCAAGAAAACAAGAGAAAAAACATTTCCAAGAAACTCAAAGAAATGTCTGAGCCAAAATGTTCATAACTTCCTTTTCTTAGTCATTACCCTTACTAATGTTAACTACTATCTTGATTTCTATCTTCAGAGATTTGCTTTTTTTGAGTTTTATGTATATGGGATGCAATATGTCACTTTTAGCTTCTTTTGCTCAACACCATGCTTATGATCTTCATTTATGGTAATGGCAGCAATAATTTATTTCATTTTCTTTGCTGTATAATTAAGTAAACAATGATTTATGTATTCTATTGTTTGTGAATATCTAGGTAGTTCCAAGTGTGGAGGTATTGTGAATAGTGCTATGCTTCTTGTACATGTCATTTGACATATATGTGTACTCATTTCTGCTGGAATACACATATTGTAAAATTGTTCAGTCACAGAAGATCCTACCTAATATTTCCCCTCAGAACTTTAAATAACATGCACATCTGCTAGGAGTGCATGAGAGTTCTGCTTGCTCTATCTTGGTATTTTTGTCTTTTCATTTTGGCCATTTGGGCAGATTTTCCAATGATATCTTTTACAAATTTCCCTTGCATCTATCTCCCTGATGGCTAAGGAGACAGAATGCTTTTTCATACATGTATTTATTTTTATTTTCTTTTTTTTGAGGGCGTTGACAACCTTTCCTCATTTGTAATTTGTGTTTGCATTTTTGTTAATTAATAAAAGTTATTTACGTAGTGTATGCAATTCCTGACTACCTTGCTGTGAATGGCACAACTCACACATGTAGTTTCACATGCAGCTTGGGAAGCACATACACTTGGAAGGCTGTGGCCTCTACTTAAGAGAGGAGAATAGGCATCTGAAAAATGCAAAAGAAGTGTTTGTAGAAATGGCCAATTCAGCCAGTTGAAGTTCATTCCTAACTGCCCTCTCCACCCTTTCCAAGATTCTCCAGCTAACATGTTTTTTCATAGCTACCTCTCCCACCTCATCAAGGACGCTCCAGCTTACATCTGTTGATTCATGGCTTGACAACCACCAAATGTCCTTCCTTATCTCTGTAGCTGTGTAGAAATAATAAGACTGTATAAAACTGCCTGTTATGTTTCAACTGGAGCTCAGCCTCTATATAGAAATCTGCTGAGCAGGTGCCAGATTAATAAGTACTGCTTCCTGCTTATAGCCTCAGTGTCCAGTCTCTTTTTTGAGAATCCTATAACAGTGCTGATAATGCCAAAGTCACAAGACAAACTACCTGTGTTATCAGTGGTCTAGAAATTCCTTTCCCTTTACAATCCCCCACCCGAAGCTCCTCTTCCCATCCTGAGATATGAGGCACATGTGAAACAGACAAAGGAATTACATGCCCCTTGCATGGATACTGCAGAAGTATATAAACTGTAATAAATCTAACCAAAGTGAGCTCATGCATGGTGTTGTTAACCCCACGCTCTCTGCCAGCCAATAGATTCTAACAAAATTATCTGAGCATCCAATTTCCTTTGTTGGGTGTCACTTTCTGCAACATACTATGTTCCCAGTGAAAAGATTTTTAATGGCCTTGTCCTTGGGCATGCATTGAGTGCAGATGGTGCAGCAAATAGGCTGCACATGGCTGAGGCCCTTTTTGGCAAGACCATTGTCCCTTCCTTTTTCAGTCATCTTGGAAGTGAGGAGTTGAAAGCAGATATATTTACTTTCGATATACATGCAAATATATATAGTTAAATAATATGTGGCTTGCCAGTCTATAGTTTTGTTTTTTACAATCTGGATTATATTTTTGTAATGATCTTATGTTCTTAATTTTAATAAATTAATGTCTCTTTTTTTCTCATGGTTAGTGTCCTTAAAAAAAAAAAACAACTTTAATCTGTATTCATGAAGATATTCTTCTGTTTACATCTGACAGTTTTGTTATTCTACCTTTCATTCACATGTAGATAATCAGTCCATCTGGAAAGTATTTTTGTATATGATGTAAGGTAGGGATTATTTTCTCTCCTAGAGCACTACTTTCTAAATATAAAATATTTATCCACTTAACTGCCCTGGAACCTTGTCACAAATCAAGTAACTGTACTTGTGTGTATCGGTTTCTAGACTCTTTTCTCTGCCATCGGTTTATACATCTCTGTAAGTACAATGTTAACTATTTTGAGATTTTGTTGGGAGCCATTCTTGATGAATGCCCTGCAGACAGGGTTGGAGTTGCCTGCAAGCTAGAAGTTTGCAGAGCAGGTGGGCTAGTTAATGGATAGCTTGTTACTGAAAGAGGAAGTTTGGCTTAATGTTGAATGTTTCTTGCCCCAGGGAATAACAGACATTGATTGCCCCAGGGAATAAGAGATGAAAACAGGAACAAGGATGTTTTGTGAGAACTTACATAAAGGTCAGGAATCATTTGCATATGTGTGGGTGTTGCTTCTCCAAGGGTATATATATGCTGTGCTAAACAAACTTGGGGCACAGTATTTACTGTTAGCCCTCCCCACTCTCTCTCTCTCTCTCTCTCTCTCTCTCTCTCTCTCTCTCTCTCTCTCTCTCTCCGTCTCTCTCCGTCTCTCTCCGTCTCTCTCTGTCTCTCTCTGTCTCTCTGTCTCTCTCTGTCTTTTTTCTATCTTTCTCAATCCTCACTCCCCCTCTCAGGAACTGTTCTATCTTAGCCGGCAGGCTCCAGCAAAATTTCTTTGTGAAACTTTTTTTTATTTGTAGTTTCAATTATTTTAATAAATGTAACACCATTCAGATTGTCTGTTTTTGGTATACACATACCATGGAATACTATTCAATAACAGAAAGGGATAAACTATTGATACATACAAAAATCTGGTAAGCTGAAAATTATTTTATGTGAGACAAACCAATACTAAGCAGTTACATATTGTATGGTTTCATTTATATAACATTCTGAAATGACAAATTTATAGAAATGGAGAACCAATTAGTAGTTTCCAGGGGTCAAAAAGAAAAGTAGGGAACATCAGTTGGTGTGGCTGTAAAAAGTACACATAAAATATATTTCTGACGATGCAAATATTCTATAGCTTAGATGTATCAAGTTGGTATTCTGATTATGATACTGTACTACATTTTTACAAAATGTTATCGTTGGGAGAAGCTATGTAAGAGATATACGGAATCTCTTATTTTTTACAATTACAATTGCATGTGAATCTACAATTATTTCAAAAATTTCATTAAATAAAATTTTTTAAAAAGAAAAAACAAAGTAAAAGAATGATCAAAACATTTTAAGTGGACGATCTGTGCACCAAGAGAGCTTGAGGAGGTGACATAACTGATTGATAGAAACAAGACTTTTTACATTATATCTCCATGATTTCAAATATGAATAAAGGCAAGAACAATCTAAGTTTACCTCAAGTTGAATTGTAATTAATTAATATATCTTCACCAATCATAACATACATTTACTATAACAGAAGTATAGAAAAACAATTTCTTTTTATTTTGCTCACTATTGAGCTAAATTAATTAACAAATTGAGCTCTCATGTGATGATTATCATGAGATCACAACTTCAGGAACACTTAGCAGAGAAAAGGAAGAGATGTGTATAAGACTTAACTTTATTCAACAATCATTTCCTCTCTGATACAATAATGTAGTTTATGTGTCAAATGGGAACCATAAAAATACTCTTCATAATAAAGAGTAAAATTAATTTAAATGTTAAATAAATATTAAATAAAAATAAAATTATTGTTATAAATGTGTAAAATTATTAAAGCACTAATTTTTTGGAGCATGTATTTCCTATTTCTTCTCTTTTAAGGAAAGGGTATGTGTTTGGGGTGATGATGTTAAACAATTGAAGAATTTAAGTATCATATTTGTACCTGAACCTATTTTATTTGACATTACAGTGACAATTGAGAAAAATTGTACCGAAAATTCTTATTAAATATAATGATGCAAAAAGTATCAAACAGAATCAATTAATGCTGAATAGCATATTTAATTTTATGAAAATCAAAAGCTCATTAAAACATATATCCAAACTGTACAAAGGATAAAGCTAGTGACAGTAACAGGCAATGTTTTGTTGCATGATCATATTTATGGTTAAAGGGCAGAAAGTTTGTGAAGATTGGAATGTATAATTATAACTTTGTTTGCATGTATGTATTTGTGAGAGTATATGTGTATTTGTGTATTAGGGTGTGTGTGTGTGTATGTGTGTGTGTCTGTGTGTCTGTGTGTCTGTGTGTCTGTGTGATTTGTTTTTGTAATTGCAGTCAGGTATTTTATCCAAAATTTATTTTGATACATAAGAATGTGTTCACTTATATACATTGTTGGTTGTCATATTAACACCAAACTGAGAAATATATGGTTATAAATACTGGGATATAAAGAATTGTTCTTTTAACATATTAATGGTTAAATATACCATACATATTTTGAGAAACCTATATGCCTGTTCAGTACCAAAATAAAATGTTGACAAAACAAAAATATTTTGAATAGTTGAATCTATAATTATAAACTCTAATGCTCTGAATCTAATATTCTGCATCCTAAACTTTATTTGTTTCTATGTGATTGAAAAGTTATGTATTTCTAACATAAATAATAAACTTTTTTATCTGATCAGCAAGTGAGGAATTTTTATTTTATACTCTTAAACAGTCTAATCTAAATAAACATTTAGATAGATAAGATTTGTTTTAATTATATATGTTTTGTTGCAAATTTTTTAAATTATAAGATTATTATATGTACATTATTATTTGACTGGGTATTTTCAGGAGAAGGATTCAGGATACGCATATTACATATCAGTCTTATTCCCTCTTTTTGAACTTGACAGAGCACAGAGAACATTTTAATTCTATATCCACTACCATTTAGATCAGTATATGTTCTTGCTTCTAATCTCTTAGAGATTCTGACCATATTATAAAAATTACAAAAGTCATGTTTTTGAAACCCTGTCTAAAGTCCTGTAGTGTTTCCACTGCCTTAAAAAATTATCAAATGCTAAACTAAAAATAAATCCCATTTTTCCTCACACTTAATTAGCTAATGTGGAAGAAATTTTATTAATCCATAGGTTCATTTCATGCTTTTAAATATTCACATTTTTAAAATCAAAAGTAGCCATTTCTCTAATATCTCTACTAATATGTCTTGTTTAAACTGAAATTCAAGTTCTAGTACAAATCAGAAATCTTCCACAATATTTTTTCTCAGTTTTAAATAATCTTTGCCATGCCGTTCTGTCATTTCTCTTTGTATCTTTACTATAATAGTTGTTAAAGCCTACATTGGGTATATTTACTATTGTATACACTTTTTCCCCTCCCTTTTATGTTATTAGGCTCTAAGAGGCAGGCATCATGTATAATCTATTGATAAAAGTTTTTGAATATCAGATAATCTAGGACTAGTTTGTATCTGCCTCACCAGGTTTAACTCCAACATTTAAAGTCTATCAGAAAGATCTCAGATTATTCTTGCTAGCTCCTTTCCAATGAAAGTGATACAATTTCTATTTAGAAGGAAGATTATTGCATCAACTCTAGCAAAACAAAAAAATAAAATAAAACAATAAGAACTCTGCCAAGGAGAGAAAAGTAAGTTGGAAAAAGACCATGATAAGAAAAGTTGGCTATTATAACTTGTGGGTTATAGGACATCACTGGCTTCAGTGGCTGATGTGAAGATATGTAGAAATGTGGTCGGAGTCATTGTCCTTTCTTGGGCTTGGTTGGACCCACTGACCAAGCAGATTGTGATAACTATAGACTCCACTGACCAAGCAGATTATGATAACTGTAGATTCCATGCAACTTGGAGACAAGGAGAACTAGCTACTCATGATTGAGGGACATTAAATAGCAATATATCACCTGATAAGTATTTTTCTGTATAATTTTTTATTGATAATTCAAAATAGTAGTTTAAATATTATTTTATTAAACAATGTGATGGTTATGATCTATGTGGTTAGAAGAGCTATCCAAAAACATCTCACTGAGTAAGGAGTTACAATATTGCCAAATAATTTTTCAAAAATATTAAATAATAATGTTTAAATTGACAATACAGCAAACCATATGGTTATTTTTATCTCAACTTGCCATTTAGAAAACTTTGAAACTACATTCAGTTTTATAGAAATTATGTAAAACTGAGATTTTTCATTTGTTAGTTATTTTTTCCAAGTTAATATATCATTTCTCTCTTTTTATGATATATTTTGTCTATAGTTTCTTGTGATACATACAGAAAGTTTTAGCCAATTATTTTGGCTAAATGCAAGTTATTATTCTCTTTTTACAAATTAAAAACCCATTGTCTATGGCCGATGATAAGGATCAGTAGAATTATTTTTTTATTCTGAATTATATCTTTGTTCTTTCTCAGTTATTTAAAAATAGAGTTTTTGAAAAAACTTTAATATTTTTAACTCTTATACTATTCCTTTTAAATATTGTATTTATTTGAATTTTCTTCTATATTTTGAAAAATTAAAATCAAGTGTTTTATAAGAATAATAAGTTACATTTCATTATAGCATAATGTAGTCATAAGGATTTTTAACTCTTAAAATTAAAAATAATATATACTATATATGTATATATAGACATAAATATAATGTATAAATAAATAATAATATAATATATACATTATATATATGTGTGTATATATATATATATATATACACACATATATATATATATACACACAATCAAAATTATAATAAAATCTAATAAAGCCAAGCATACTTACAAGCATCTTGGAACATAGTGAAGTTTTTAACAAGTATAGCAAGCAGAAAGTAATTTTCAGTACTTATTTCTTAGTACTAATCCAAGATATAAAGGTTTCTATCAAATTCTACATGATATTTTAATTGATTTATTAAACAAACAAAATTTAAACATTCATAGGTTTACAATTGACCAGTAACCACTCCACTCTTATTTACTTACTTTATAAAATTGTAAGTCTCTTATTTGTTCAAGAAACATGATAAAAATATTTTAAGTAAGAGTAACATACTTTCAGAATGGTAGATATGCCCTGGAGAAACAACAACAACAACAACAACAACAACAACAACAAACATTTGCAAAACTGTACTCAAAGTTTGGCAACATATTTAATTTTTTTTTTGGTTAATAATTTTATAAGTTACCAATACCTTCCCTTCCACAAGAAAAATAATGCTTTAGATAAATGTCAGTTAGTAGTGATATGCCTTTTAAGGTTTAGTGTTAAGTATAGTTGTTAACATCTTATTGTTTTCTTGTATTTTTATTCTTCTTTAAAAATAAAAAATACAAAGTAAGAAAACAATTTCAAGAAAGTTATAATGTTAAATATTTTCTAAAAATACTATTCTCATAATGAAAATAAAAAAATATATATAATTATTATGTCTGTATATTTAATAATGCTTACAATAATTATTTATTTTGCATTTCTTAATTTATACTGACAACTCTGCAGAGATGACATTTTTATTGAGCAAATGATCTGATTGTTATGGCTGAGGGCTGAGTACTGGGACAGCAGACATGAGACAGTTAAAATCAGCTCTAAAAAATAAGTGACTCATGAAAGCAACAAACTAATGAGAGCAATAAACTATGTCCAAGTTACTTTGACTATCTGTCAAATAAAAAATTGGTCCTAATATATTCATCTTAATTATGTAAAAAGCCTGATTTTCTCAATTCATGCAAGCCTGAGGTAAACTAGTGTCACAAAAATATTTTTAAAAGTATTTTCATAACAAAAAGAATAATTATGTAACATATGAAAAACTCTAAAGAAATAATAAGATAAAGATGACCTCTAAAAACTACAGAGAGGCTATAAGTAATTCATTTTTAAAAGAGTAAAAGTAATGTCCAATAAATATATTTAAATTATTTTTAATCTTTTTAACAATTATACAAAAAATAAAGTGAGATTTCTCATAATGTAAAATGATATCAGAAATCCATCGAGAGTTCTAGAAACTAAACTTTACACATAAATGGTTGCATTTAGAAAACATGAATCAAACATCCAATCAATATGGCAGAAAAGGTAGACAACATATTGCTCATCACCTCCCATGACCATATCAAAATTACAACTAAACTATAGAACAATCTCCCTTGTGAACACCTTGAAAACTAGCTGAACGGATGTCCTGTAACTAAGGATATAAAGAAGAAGCCACATCAAGACTGGTAGGAGGGACAGAGACACAAAACAGACTGGTCCCACACCCATGTGTGATGGTTAGAAACTGGGAGTGATATTTTGGATGTGAAGGTCCCCATGAGAAGCAAGAGGTCTCAGGTACATCAGGTTCCCCAGTCCAGAGAACCAGTGCCGGAGAGAGTAGTTCCACAATAGCTGGATGTAAAAATAAGCAGGATTTCTTTCTATCCAAGTGAGATGGAGGACTGCTGCTGGAAATGCAGGCATCCTCATAAAGAGATTGTACAGGCTCACTATTCACAAACACTTTCCCTAAGCTCCAGAGGAGGGACAGCAGCTTGAAAAGTGACATATAGAGGGGAGCTGACTTGTTTGGCTCAGGATGAGTTCTGGAGGAGCAGCAGGCACCATTGTTCCTTTGTTGAGCCCTCCCTCAACTCAGCCTTCAAGAACAGGTGGGCAACAAATATGAGTTTCCATCAACTTGGCTAACACTGCTCCCAAAACCCTAGTGATTCTTTGATATTCTGAATCACCCAATACACATGCCTAACCCTCCTTTAGAGGCTAATCCACACAAAGGCTAGCCTCGAGTCATGCTACAGACTTTCCTAAAATCTCTAAAAAATGCACAAATCCCAAACATGCAATGTCTGCCCTCAGTATGCCCTGTACATCTTGCTAAGCAGCACCCAGCTTGCCACTAGTGGCAGCCAGCCTCAGTTCATAGCATAACCCCTTCTAGGTGACCCTAAGCCTAGCACAGGCAGCTGCCAACTAAAAGTCACTTTGTAGAGCCTACCAGATAGCACTGGACCAGACACAGGCAATGGCCAACCTTAGCTTGCACTGGAGTACCTCCCAAGAAGCCCTGGAAAAATCACATCTGGTGGTAGACATCAGGCCAAACCAGAATAGCCAACTAGCTCCACAAACAACATACCTAAAGAATAAACATGGTAGATACTAGAGATACACAAAAGTGAATCATGCTTTGTGGAGTCAGCTCCCACATAACATCTTGTCCACTGTAGTCATGCTCAGTCCTCACAGCTTGTCAGTCTGAAAGTCAGTCCCACACATTGTTGTGCCAACGGCAACAAGGGCTCAACTACAACAGGAGAGCACACATTACTCATGTAAGGAACAGCTCTGAAGTACCTGGCTCAGGAGAACAGGGAGACTGCCACTAAGCTCCACAGGACACTTACTACATAAGGCCACTCTGCAATGCTGGAAGACATAGCAGATCTAGCTAATACATAAACACAGGGAGATACCCAAAATGAGGACACAAAAAAACATGTCCCAATTGAAAAATAGGATGAAACTCCAGAAAAAGAATAAACAAAAGAGAGATAATCTACTAAATGCAGACGTCAGATATTGGTTCTAAGGATGCCCAATGATCTCAGTGAGAACTTCCCCAACGAGATAGAAAATATAAAAAAAGAAATTAGAAAGCATAAAAAATAACCAGTCAGAAATGAAAAATACATTAGAGGGAAATAATAGTAAGTTAGATGAAGCAAAAGATTAAGTCAGAGATTTGGAAAACAAGGGAGCAGAGAATACCCAAGTAGAACAGCAATAAAAAAAGTAGAATTAAAAAAAAATGAAGGTCATTTAAAGGACCTTGGAGACAATATCAAACATAATAACATTCACTTCACAGAAGTACCAGAAGAAGAGAGAGAGAGAGCAAGAGATTAAAAATATATTTGAAGAAGTATTTATTGAAAACTGTCATAACCTGGTGATGAAAACAGATATACAAGTTCAGGAAGTGCAGAGAGTTCAAAACAAGAGGAACCTAAAAGAGTCCCACACAAAACACATCATAATTAAAAAGACAAAGGTTAAAGACAAAGAGAGAATCTCAAAAGCAGCAAGAGAAAAGCAGTTAGTTACCGACAAGGGAGCACAAATGAAATGATCAGCTGATTTTTCAACAGAAACTTTGCAGGCCAGAGGGATTGGCAAAAATTATTCAAAGTGATGAAAAGCAAGGATCTGCAACCAAGATTACACTATCCAGCAAGGTTGTCATTTAGAATTTAAAAAGAGATAAAAATCTTTATAGACAAGAAAAAGTTTAAAAGACAAAACTAGGAGGATCATGTATAATTAAAGGATAAACACAAAAACATTAAAGAAGTAAAAAATGAGTAAAAGGGTGAGTAAAAGTTTTCATGATTTTAGCATGTGTTAAATCTTAAGCAATCATCGAATTAAAATAGACTACTATAAACATAGCTTGGTATATATGAAGCACATGGTAACCACAACCAAAAATATATGAGATATACAATAAATAAAAAATAAATGCAAATACACTATAGAAAGATGTCAATATACAAGTAAAGAGAGCAAGAGAATAAGAAAGGAACAGAACTACCAAAATAATCATACATTTCAATAATTATTTTAAATTTAAGTGGGTTATATGCTGCAGTCAAAGGATGAATGGACATATACAGAGGAATATTACTTGTTCATAAAAAAGAATGAAATCTTACCATTTGCAAAACATGGATGGATCTGCAGTGGTCCCCAAACTCTTTGGCACCAGGGACTGGTGCTTCTATAAGAATCTACTGCCTGAAGATCTGAGGTGGAGCTGAGGTGGTCATGCTTGCACTGGGGAGTAGCAGCAAATACAGATGAAGCTTTACTTACCTGCCACTTATCTCCTGCTGTTCAGTCTGGTTCCTAACAGGCTATAGACTGGCATCAGTTCAAGGCGGCTGTTGGAGACCCCTGATATAGAGGGTTTAAGGTAAATGAAATAAGTCAGACAGAAAAATAAAAGTATCATATGATTTCACTTATATGTGGAATTTAAAAAAATCCCAGAAATAATTTCATAAAAACAGAGAACAAACTGATGGTTGCCAGATGGGAGAGGGGTTGGGACATGGGTGAAAAAGTTAACTGCTAAGTACAAAATGGCAGTTACAAAATAGTCAGAGGAATGCAAAGTACAGCATGGAAAATATAGTTGATAATATTTTAATAACTATATATGATGACAGGGAGCTACTAGATTTATTAGGAGTATTGCTTCATAAGTTATATAAATGTCTAACCATTACACTGTACACCTGAACCTAATATAATATTGAATGTCACTTGTAATTGAAAAATTTTAAAAAGTACTAAAAAAGAATTATATGAATCTAGTCAGAACTTCATTCATTTTATGACTTAGTAAATATATTTTTGATGTTTATTATAAGGAAGTAATAATATTTAAAATCAAATAAATAATAATAACAATTATTCTTTAACTTAAGATGACAATTTAAAAATAATGTTTCTGCATGTTCGGTTGCAGAGGATTAGTTATACAAATTACATTATTAGATTGTTAAATTTGTCTGCAAGGAATATTTATTGGCATGTTGAAATGTTAATATATTGCTAATTAAAAAAATAAGGCCAGAGATGGGATATACAATATAGCTTAAGGTAATAGACTTAATAAAGTTTGGAGAAGGAGCTATAGCTCCTTCCAGGCTTGACAAAGAAAAACATAACAATGTCAGAAAAATTTTAGTAACTTAAAAAAAGTTTAAAAAAAATTTAGATTTACATAAAAATTGCAAAAATAGTATAATTAAATATATCTCACATGATTTCTACTATTATTAACAACTTACAATAGTAAGACAGGTTAGTCATAATCAATGAACCAATACTGATTGATGCATTATTATTAACTCAAGTCCAGAGTCTACTCAGGTTTTGTTAGTTTTAAACTAATGTCCATTTTTTTTCTGTTCTGTGATTCTATCCTGGATATCAACTTATATTTTGTCATGTTTCTTTAGGCTCTTCTTGGCTATAACTGGTTCTCAGATTTTCCTTGCTTTGATGACCTTGACAGTTTTAAGGAGTGCTTGTCAAGTATTTTTCTTGGATGTACCTGAATTGAAATTTGACTGATTTTTTTCCTCATAATTAGTTTGCAATTATGGGTTTTGGGGAAAGAGATCACAGAGGTAAAGTGCAATTTTCATCACATCATACAAAGGGTGAACACTAAATACATATGTTATGATTGTTGATATTGACCTTTATCACCTTGATGAGATAGTGCTTGTCTGTTCCATGCTATTATCTGGAAGGAAGTCACTATGGGCAGTCTATACTTAAAGAGGCAGTGTTATGTCTCTTCTACCTGATTTATTTATTTGTTTGTTTGTTTGTTTGTCTATTTATATTCATATAAACTCCTAGGCATTTATTTTATTCTTTGTATTATAATAAAATGTTATGTATTATGTTGCTCCAATTGTTCCAGTTTTGGCTTTCGTTTGATCCTATGTACTTTGAAAAATCCTGTCAACATAAACTTTTTTCCCCCCAGTGCTTCTTTATTTTCTGGCACATACCTCAAGTTGCTCCATAGTCATCTTATATATTTCCTGCCCCACTCCTAGAATCATTCATTTCTCCAAGAAACCTTGGTTCTTTTCATTAGAGAATAGAATGAAAAAATAGGATCTGGATGGTAGAAATGCTTGTTGCAGTTGAGTTCTCATTGCTTTTAGGCCCTCATAGCTGAAAGAATAAAGAAATATGTACATGTATTCTATAACCAATCTATACGATATCTATAAATATTTATATATATGCATATCTATATTTTGAAAAATAAATTTCGAATATGATATTTCTAATACTAATTCATTACCATATATTTATATATACAATTAATTAATTATCATATATTTATTATATGTAAACTTCAACTCCAAAGGAGAAAAATCTGTGTTTTTTCATTCAGTATCCGTTCCTGTATACATTTGGAAGGATATCAGCATTATTAACCCATACCCTTATGACAAACACCATTAATGATGAAGTTAAGGAATCTAGGTACAGTTTTGTTTGCCTTTAGGTTTATAGACACTATTCATTTCCAGTCATTTTGGTGAGCACCTTTTCTAACACCCCTGCAGTGAGACTTTTTTACATCTGTATACTGTTAGATTGTCATAATCTGTATTCCACTCCAAAATTCTCTGATTTGCTTACAGTAAGATTGATTGTTTGTACTGTAAAGGTTTGTGGGTTTTGAAAAATGCATGGTGTCATGGATCTACCATTATATTTTATGGAGTACTTTTACCCCCCTACAAAATCCCCTGTATTTCTTCTACTAAATTCTTCCTTTTTCATTCTACACCCTAGAAACCACTAATATTTTTATCATCTTTATAGATTTGCCTTTTATAGCGTGTCAAAACTTGGTGGAATTTTTGGAAGTAAAATTAAGGAAAGTATTGGTGCCATCTAAGACTGTAAACTCCAAGATTTTCTTACTCTCAAGATAGTCAAAGTGTGACCTCCAACAAGTTTCCAAAATGCCATTAAATTATTTGTATCAGTTTCTGGTTCCAGCAGCTTCTCCACAGGCAATCAGTTCTCCATTATAACTCTCTGATTTGACTGACATTCCAGATTTTGGGGTGGCCATTTACTCAGAAACTCCAGATTTCTCATGGGTTCAAGAATAGTTATTAATTTTTAGTTTGTTCAACTTTATCTTGTGGTTACACTATAAGTGAAGATGGCTAAGCTCTACACATTGAAACAGAAACTGAAAGTTTTTAGAGGCTTTTTAAGTGTTTAAGTGTAGAGACTTTGTAAGATATATAGATTTGAAATTTCACGAAGAGATCTAAATAATTGATATGTTTGTGTGTCTTTTATGCATATGTGGTAATTAAAGTTAATAACATGGATAAGATGGCTTTGGGGACAGCTATCAAAATAGGAACCAGAATAGAATCAAGACTGTCAAGGGTTAACATTTAATAGCCAAGTAGAAAATGAACCAACAGAGGTTCTGGGATATTTAGAGTGTTAAGAGGAAATATAATAACATTGTGATTACACAAAGGAGAGTGTTTCCTTAGAGACAAAACAGATAAGGGCCCCAAAATATAGCCATTTGATTAGTAGAATAGTGGTTGTGAGTAATATTGGAATTACTACAGCAATGTTGCCTGTTGGCTAATTTTTAATATTTAATGAATTAATGGAAAAGATTAAATGATGAAGTTGTTGAAATAGAACACATTTGAAATACTTGAGATAATTTATATATTTAAATTTGTTGGAAAAGAAATATTTGAGAAATAAAGATCTTATAATAAGAGAAAGATCATCATTATTAATTTAAGTGGGTAATGTTAAAAGTTTTTGTAAAATTAGGCCTATGAAGTCACAAATAAAAAGGGAGAAATATATATCTGGAAAGAATACCCAAAAATATTAGCAGAAATTATTTCTGGTTGTCGGGATTATCTGATTTGTTTGTTTGTTTGTTTCTCCAAATTGCCTAGCACTGATCATATGTTATATTTAGAGAAAACAAAAAAAAATGACAAAAATGAAAACAGTAATAAAATATATATTACTTTTTATATATTAGACTCATTCTATCCTTTCTCTGACTTGAAATTTTGTGAGTGATAGTCTCTGTTTCTACTTTCATGTAGTTTATATCCTAGAAAAAGAAATAGTGAAATATGTAGAAAATCTTAATATAAGGTAATAGATACAATTTGAGATTTGCATTTGATATTGAAAATGGCCTGAATATTTAAATAAAAGAGTTTTTGATGTAATTTAAGTGTCCTTTCTATGACAAAAATAGTAGCATCATTTACTTTGGTAATTGTTATTTGGGAGAAACTTTTTATTTTTATGGATATTCAATTTATGAAAGTCCTTCGCCATACCCTGTCTACTGTTTTTTTTCCCAACCATCTCAAGATTGATTTTGATTGACAAGAGGATCAAGGATAATCTAAATGCTATGAATGAACTACCTTATGTATTCATTATGAATTAAATTTATGGCTGCAAAAAGTGCTATATTCACATAGTCATGTACTCATAATCTCTGCCAGCCTACTTCTTTTTCTTTTTCAATTAAAATGCTCCTATTTAGAATTTACTCAGAAGACAAAATTATGAGGCTATCAGGTGAGAGTTTCCTTTTAGTGACAGGCAAAGCATGGCAAACACATTTTTTTTTGTCATACAATGATTTTAATAATAAAAAAAAATTTGGTTGTCTTACTTATATGCTTAGTTTGCTTAATTTATATATTCACTAAGATGGTAAATTATATATAATAGTCAAACAAATGATCACATCCAGAAGTCTTAAGCTTTCCGTATTTTTGGTCTTCTATGCCTGTAAGGATTACTTTTTTTTTAACTTTCAAATTATTTTCTAACATATTACATATGTGTTCCAGTTATGTTTTAATTAGTAGTGGGAGTATTGTAATGTAGAACAATATTTTTCAAACAAATATTTTCCATCGAAAACTAAGAACTCAGTACTTCCAAGTTGGCACTATTGACATATTTCTAAGTGAATATTTGGAAAGACTAATAATTCAAAGTCTTTCAATATGACATCTTCTTTCCAAAATAAGCCAACTTTCTAAACTGTAATTAGAGATTCTCTGTAATTTGAAAAGAAATTTCCACCCTTGCATTGTTTATCACCATTTTCTTTCCTGTGATATTAACACCAAATTGAGCTCAATCTCAGGCCCCAGGGGAATTATCACACATATAGTGATAACAAGTTAAAATAGTTGCAATTTTACAGCATGATTAAAGAAAGCTTATATCTCAAGATTTAAACTATGGTATTCACATCTCAAAAATAACATGTAAATAGAATAAAATTGAAGCAAGAAGCTCAAACAACTTTATCAATCAGTATCATTTTTGTTTAATTTACTGTTAATTAACAGTGTCTCTGTTAAAAATTTGCCTGTCCAGTGCTCATCATGATCTTGGTTGATTAAAAAGCATTTGGATAATATCTGTAATAAAATTAAGCTCAATGAGTGATACATTTCACTGAGTTCTTAGGACCCAATAAGAAAATTTCCAACTGTCAAATTAAGGGGAATAAGTTAAAGTAAATTAAAGATGTGCTTCTCCAGAGTTGTGATAAATACATTCTACTATCATTTCATTTCCCTTATTTTATCTCAAGACAGATGCTGATAGCTATTGTGAGCAAGCATTGAATGGTATCTCTGTAGGAGTGTAGAAAATAAATCCAAAGGTAATGTAAATTTCTTTTGATCTTATGTTTCATTATAAATCAAATCCAAGCTGCCCAAACTCGAGTTGACTTATTTTTTTTTCATGTTTCTCATAGTTTGGCCCACATGGTAATATATATCTATATCTATATCTATCTATATCTATAGAGATATATAAATATAGATAGATAGATATAGATATAGATATAGATGATATAGATATAGATATAGATGATATAGATAGATATAGATATAGATATAGATATAGATATAGATATAGATATAGAAATAGATAGATATAGATATAATGATATAGATATAGATATAGATGATATAGATATAGAGATAGATATAGATACAGATATAGATGATATAGATAGAGATAGAGATAGAGATAGGTATGTGTGTGTGTGGGCATTCACATTATGTAAATTAAAGTATTGAATACATATTTTTAAACTATGTTATATCCTCTTTTTCAAAAGAGTAGATATTAATTTCACTGGATTGTGCCCAGAAAGTAATATTTCCTTTAGCTTCTAAGTTCATCATCCAAATGCTTTATTAGTGAGACCAAAATTTAAATCGAGTCAAGTATTCTAGAAATAAAATGACATTTAAACTGTAAAATAATAATAATAATAATAGTAATAATAATGCAAAACTAAAGAGATGCTGAAAAATTCTGCTTTGCTTTTTAATGTTGTGTTATCCTAGGAGCTAGAAATAGAGAAAGCAGAATCCTGAACAAAGGATCTTAAGGTTTATGAGGAGGTAAATTTTAAAAGTGTCATTTGCTTGGCAACTGGTCATGTGAGACTATTATACAGTAAATATAATATCAGGGCAAGAACACAAACTTGAAGTCAGTACCCATGTTTAACACATTGTGTATTAGTTAATTTTTGAAGGCACTTAAAAGTAAATTTAAATTCTATAATGGCCATAGACTAACTTTCTGCATGTAACATTGAACAAGATGCCTAAACTCTCTGAGCTTCGTTTTATTTTTCATTTTTCAAAAATAAGTCGGGAGAGAATCCTACTCCTACAGTTATCGTGAAGAATAATAAATAAATGATTTTAATACATCTATAATATATCCTGAGTAGGTTTTTATCAGATATTATTTCCTTTTTCCATCCCTCCATCTTTTCTTTCATTCCTTTTAAACTTTTTTATTATATACATATAATTATATATTATATTATATTATATTATATTATATTATATTAATTATATTATATTACATTACAATATATTATATATTATAATATATTATATTACATATTATATTACACAGTATATATTATATAATTACTATATTATATTGCATAATATATAATATATTATATTTATATTATAATATAATTATATGTATATAATTATAATGTGGTTATGGAGGATTATGATATAATCCTAGCATTAAATAGTCAGTGCAGGTAGAGAAAAGACTTAAACTGACTCAAATATTATATTTCTATCTTTGGGAAATAATTGTTTAGTTCATACTATGATTGTGTGTTTGTGATTGGCTAATATCTGCATATTTTATTTTTATTTATCTCCACTCAATCTTCTAGAATCCAAATTTATAGTCCATCTGTTCTTCGTTACTGGGGAAATCAAAAGAATACCTATTGCAATTACTTATGACCTCATGTTTACTTTCTGCAACTTGATTTGGCAGATAGCTTTTATTTTTTTCATTACCAAAGTAGACATTTGCTTACCAGCAATTGTCCAAAATATCTTCTATACTGATATTTCTAAGTATTAATGTTTTAATTTTTTATTAAATTTATTAGGGTTACATTGGTTAATAAAATTATATAGGTTTCAAGTGCACAAATCAATAATACGTCATATGTATATTGCATTTTATGTTCATCACCCAAAGTAAAAGCAAATCTCCTCTGTCACCATATATTTGACCCCCTTTATCCTTTTCTATCTCAACATTCACCTATTTCTCACTGGGAACCACTGAACTGTTTTATGTGCCTGTGAGTTTTCGTTTGCTTGTTTGTTTCGTTCACTTGCTGCCTTCGGTTTTATATTCCACATGAGTGAAATCATATGGTTCTTAATTTTTTTGTGTCTGACTTATTTTGCTTAGCATGATTATCTTAAGATCCATCCATGTTGTCACAAATGGCAGTATTTCATCTTTTCTTATGCTAAATAATAACTATGGTATACATTACCACGTCATCTCCTTTATCCAGTCATCTATCGAAGGATATTTTGGTTGTTTTCATGTCTTGGCTCCTGTGAATAATGCTGCAATGAACACCGGGGTGCATATATATTTACAGAGAAATGTTTTTAAGTTTATTGAGTAGATACCCAGAAGAGTGGTTGCTGGGTTGCATGATAATTCTATTCTTAAATTTTTGAGAAACCTCCATGCTGTTTTCCATAGTGGCTGCATCGATTTACATTCCTGCCAGTATGAGGATTCTCTTTTCTTCACAATCTCTTCAACATTTGTTATTACTTGTCTTGTTAATAATAGCCATTCTGACAGGTGTGAGGTGTTAATCTCACCGTGGTTTCAATATGCAATTTTCTAATAGCTAGAGAAGTTGAACATCTTTTCATATGTCTATTAGTTGTTTGTATGTCTTCTTAGGAGAAGTATCTGTTCATGTCCTCTGCTCATTTTTTAATTGGATAGTTTGGGGGGTTTTTTGGTGTTTATTTTAAATAAAAAAATTAAGTTTATATATTTAAGCTATTTCTATTTGCGGCTCTTCAACTGTTTATGAGTCACAGAACATCTTTTGTTGTTGTTGTTGTTTTTACTTTCGTATTAAGAGGGAAAAAAATGCAAGCAGCACTCAAAGAATACACAGCTGGAGAGACACAACCAAAGAGTTTCCAATTATTTTTAGAAGAGGATGATTCCAAGTAATGCATGCTGTCAGTATTAAGGTTTATGACAGTCACTAAATCCAGTTGTTTCGTAAATGATCTTACCAAAATTTCAACATGTCAAAAAGTATTTTTTACCTAAAAAGATAAAAAGCATTAAGATAATGGAATAAAAAAAAATGTTATTTTACTAACATTTTTTTCTGAAGAATATTAACTGGGTCAGATCTGTTTTTTTTTCCTCTTTCAAGATTTAATCTTTGATATGCACTGCAAAGTATTCTGATATACAATGGAGCAGTCATACTGAAAAATCAGATCTGGTTTTTATACAGGTTTTAGTTTAAATCCAGGCTCCTTCACTCAGTAAGTGTTCCTTAAGCTTCAGTTTTCCCATTAGTAACTCCATATATTGTTGCAGTTACAATTTAACAAAATCATCTCTACAGAGATCTACTTATTTTCTGACCATTAGTGCTCATCAAAGTTTAGTGGTGATAATGATGATAGTGATGATAATGATGATGATGATGATGATGATGATAAATTTAGGTGATTATTAATGATGATGTTTACTATTTTGGTGGAAGTGCCTATAATCAGGGCCAGAATCTGAAAAGATTACAATGCCTACATTGAAAGGAGATTGCTGCCTTGGTTTTCTTTCATAGTGACAACTTTGAGAATTAACATGACTAAAATACTGTTATATGATTATTGTTGGGTCATTGTACCATATAAAGCTTATTTATATCTAAATCCAATAGAAATTTATAACTGAGTAAGTTTTGTTATTATTCTTATCCAAATATTCATCATAACATATACTTTAATTAGCCCTGAGTCTATCAGTATATTTTCCATTTATCCTTACTTTAAATAACTGTATTTTGATATATTTTTATTAATCTAGAGTACACATGCTCTTTGATGATTAAGTTGCTTCTTTATAATTGATTTTGAAATACTGAGTTAACTACCTACAGTATGTCAGGTATTATGTTAAGAATTTTACATTCATTTTGACTCTGAGAATGAGAAAATCTTGGCATATAATGATTTCATTTAAACTTCTTCACTGAGAGATGAGCAGATTCTAGACTGCCCTATAGAAGCAAAAGGATATGACCCTAGGATGACCTCAGCTCCAGCCTCCCCAACCCCTTAAATGTCTGCCTGAAAAAGCTCAACAATGCCAGGAGAATGTACTGTTTGTTACAGTCAAAACCAGATGATAGGCTCTTGACACTGTTTTTTAGAATAATTACTAAAAAGGGTTTACCATTATGAATATGTAACTCTTACAATGCAGAAGTATCTTTCTCATCTCTAAGTTTTTCATTTGAAAAGCAATCATTAGAAGAGATAGGGTCTATCTTCCAGTTGTTGTGGAGAAATAGTAATCCTAATTTTCGTAATTGCCAGGTAGCATACACAGCTGACTTAATCGCATTAACAACTAGCCCTTAGTAATTTCTGATTTCCCTGCCCCTACTGAGTTCTACTTACGCTCTCTCCTGCGTTCTGTCTTTAAGATGCCCAGTCACCTCTGCATAAATCAGAGTACAACTCAGATCTTTCCCATACAGTCAGTAGTTATCAAATGAAGTCTATAATTACTGCTTGATTAACATCTAGCTTTGTTTATTTTTGATAACTCTTAATATTCAAAGGTTTTTTATGGAAGTTATTTCCATTATACAGATGAAAAAGCAGAGGGTCAAAGGAATTAATTAGCCCAAGACCACTCTATCTAGACTTTGGCAAGGCTGAGTTTATAACCTTGATTTGTTTCGGTCCCAAGCTTTGTCTTTGTTTTTATTTTCTAGTAGCAAACAGTCATTAACATGCATCATAAAGTGAGAGTAGAAAATATTAATTTTTATTCCACCTATAGATTTATTAGCTGTCTAGAAAGCTTCATAGGTAAGGTATGATCTCAGACATGTTAAACAAATAAACAAACAAAAACAATCATTAACTTTTAAAAGCTTGTATTCTCTCTAGGAGTCAACAAGCTAAAAATCTCAAGGAAGTGTTTTCAATTATTCCAAATGATGAAATTTATTGATTAAAACTGGAAAAATATAAAAAGAACCTTAAAATTTTGTATTTCCTCTTACTAATTAAAAAAAATTATATTAGAATTTCAGTGTATTCACCATTTCTAATCAAACTCTGATTTTACTGGCTCTAGTCAAATGGTGAGTTTGACTTTGTTTGCTGACCAGTTTTTTCCTCCAATTTTTCTGTTTAAATACACAACTCATATTCTATCCATTAAAAATAATCTTAGAAAAAATGTCATTTATTCTTTAAGGTGAATAAATCATCTTAAAGAGCTTCTTTTCCCTGCATAATTACTACTCTAATGGTTTTTAACCATGTGTACAAAAAAAAAGAAGAAAAAAAAAGCTTGTAACCTCCACTCCTAAAAGAATTTTAGGTATCGGTATGGGTAAGAGAGAAAGGGGGTAGGTGCAGGATGAAAATATTAAAGAAGAGAATAGGGTGCAACCTGAAAAAAAAAAAACAAAACTGAATCATTTGGCATACTTTCATCTTATTTCCCTTGGAATAAAATCCAAGTCTAATTCTTTTTTTAAGTAGACTTTTTTCTTTTTATCCCACTCACTTCTCATTGGTACAGAAATATAAGTTAAAATTAAAGAGGTAGAGTTACATTAGACATTTCAAACCAATCTCAAATCAGATCATACAGAAAACTTCTCTTTAAAGACCTCACTATTTCCTTACCATGATACAAATAGAGCAATCACCCAAGTATTAAATAATATAATAAGGACAGTCAACTCCAATGGTTTTGGCATTTATTACAAATCCATCACAATGAAATACCTCAGACTTAGGAACAAATAGCTCAGTTCTATCTAGCTCTGTTTTCCTCCACTGCAAAAAAGAATAGTATTAACCTCATTCTTATTGTTTTACCTGTAATGATAAAAGCCCTCTATATATTATGATTCCAAAAAATGTATTTAATTGCTTAATTAGAGATGAGGATGTGCAGTGGTTAGTTAACAGTAAAGCAAAGTAAGAGGAAAAAGCAGAAGACAAGCATATTCATTGAAATATCCCACATCGGTAATTTAGTGTGATAATTTAATGTCAAGCAAGTAGTTTACTTACAAGAAAGAGAACTAAAAATTTGATTCTAGTTTAAATAGTGGATAAAAACAATATCTGAAACTTTAAAGTGTGTGTTAATGACTTCTGGTATATCTGAAATATCATGTAAGATTTCTGACACTCCAATCTTTTAGGAAGAAAGGTAAATATAAAGTAAGAATCAAGAAGAAAATGATAATCCAACACAGAAATACTAAACTTGTTCACAATTTAATGAAGAATCAATTTTGCTGTGATGGCCCTGTGACATTTGTAAAACTTGTAAGTAAATATCACTCCTTCCAGGACATTTGGTCACTATGGGCATGCCCATGGAAGCAAGGACTCATTACCTGAAGCATGAAGGAGATTTGAGTATTTAATTTCCACACAGAAGTACTCAATTAAGTCTGGATTTTAATAAGACAATTTGTATACATATTAACATTTAAAGAGCACTTCTCAATTCTTTTTTCCTCCCATTAAGTTGCAATACATATTGCAAAATGGTTAAATTATAAACACTACTAAACTATGATATTACATACATTATCATACAGTATAACATTAATAACATTTACTTTTTATCCCAGTGGGATCTATCCTCACCATTAAAACTAAACATATTAATTTTTTCACTATTGAAGAGAAGCAAATGCTGTTTATAAAATCCCTAACTTAAATATTTATAATCTAGATATGTCAGAGTAGATAAAAAGGTATGACATCAGAGGAAGAAAAAATGTTAATTTAATGTAACTCACTTATTTAACATTTTTCTTTTCCAGAATATTTCTTACATCTGTTAACATCTTTCATGATTTAAATTTTTCCAGTTCATATGAGTCCTTTAGTAAATCTTTCAGTATAGGGTTGAGCAACATACATCCATGTTTTGTTTTTTCAAATAATTGTTCTCATTAATAAATGACAATTTAGCTGGATATATTTTTCTGAGCAGTTAAGACATTTTCTCATTGACTATGAAGTATATTGGAACTGTTGAAAAAAAGCTACCCATTTATCGTGCTTTTTGGGGAAATATACCTTTTCTATTTTGTTTAAAATTTTTTTCTAAGTTTATTTGTTTTAATTAGTTTCAAGTATACAGTACATTGGTTTGACATATATATATAGTTTGTAAAACAATCCCTCCAATTGCTCCCACCCTCCCTTGACCCTCCACCTAGCCAATGTATTAATGCTAACTGCATTTGCCATGTCATGCTCCCTATCCTTGTGACCACCCATCAGCTACCAATTTGTACTTCTTTAACCCTTTATCCCATTCTTTCAGCCTCCCAAACTCTCCTCCCCTCTATCCATTACCAAAGTGTCCACTATATTTGTGAGTCTATTTTTGATTAGATTGTTCTTTTTATCACTTAGTTTCACATGTAGGTGAAATCATATAGTGTTTATCATTCTCTATCTGACTTAAATACCTTCTAGGTCCATCAAAACCTTATTTTCCTATCTATCCATCTACTCTGGCTTTTGGTTGGGACACAATACTTTTCCATTTCAGGTACTTATTGATGGGAATGTAGTTGTTACCATTCTTTATCCTGTTTTCAATACATGTCTTTTTCTTCTTAAGGAAGTACCTCCAACACTTCCTATAATACTGGCTTGGTGGTGATATGTTCCTTTAGTTTATTTTTGTCTGCAAAGCTCTTTATGTGTCTTTGAACTCTAAATGATAGCTGTGCTGGATAAATTATTTTTGGTTGTAGATCCTGGTTCTTCATCATGTCAAATATTTTGTGCCAAGCCCTTCTGTCCTGTATAGTTTCTTCTGAGAAATCAGCTGCCAGTCTTATGGGTGTTCCTTTATAAGTAACTATCTGTTTTTCTCTTGCTGCTTTTATTATTCTTTCTTTGTATTTAACCTTTGGCATTTTAATTATGATGTGTCTTTATTCAGATCTCTTTAGATACCTGATTTTTGGAATTCTCTGAGCTTTCTCTTGGGGTTTTATGTCCATTTCTTTCACCAGGTTAGGGAAGTTTTCTATCATTATTTCTTTAAACAGCTGTTAAACATCTTGATTTTCTTCAGTTATGCTGATTTTATGGACATTTGGACTCTTAATAGTGTCCTACATCCTCCTTAAATTATTTTTACAATCTTGACATCTTATCTCCTGCCATTCTGATGTGTTCTTGGCTTTCCCATACTCTACATAGAGCATTTAATCCTTTTCTTTATTCACTTTTTTTTTATTCCTTTGTTTATTCCATTTACTATACTTCTCATCTCAGATAACTTGTTCTTAATTTCTGACTGGTTACTTTTTATAATTTCCATTTACATTTTTATGTTTTTTTATGAAGTTCTGACTAAATTTATCTACACTTCTCAATTGTTCATTGAGCATCTTTATAACCAGTGTTTTGAACTCTGCACCTGTTAGATTATTTGACTCCCTTATATATGGATCTCTGTTCTTTTCTCTAATATGGTCTGTGCTTCTTTGTCTTCTCATTTTGGCTGCCTTTCTGTGTTTATTTCTATGTACTAAGCAAAGCTCCTAAGTCTCTCATTTTTATTAGTGCGGCTTTGTGCAGTAGGTGTCCAGTGGCACAATCCTAAGGGGGTGTTCAGCTGCAGGCCAAACTTAGCCCAAACTTCTACCCCTCCAGGGCCACCTGTTAAGATTCAGCAAGCAATTCAGAGATTCTGTACTTATAGTTGCCTCCAAAGGCCCGTCCAGAAACCGCAGTCACCTGCCTCTAATGTAAGTCTAGGTGCTTCTCAGCAAGGAGCATCTGACTCACTGAGGATATACCTGGATGTGGCTTGGATGGGGCCATAAGCTCGAGGAGGTAGGGTTTCAAGGAATCCTCTGGGCAGAGTGACCTCTGTTATCCACTTTAATGACATCAAAGCTATGGAGGTGCTGTGTTCATGCACTGGGAGGGAGGAGAGCTCAACAGGCAACAATGTCTACCTCCACAGTTCTGTACAGAGTGAGTCTTGCCTCAGCCCTCACTTCAACAATATTTCCCTGTAAGTCCCTGGTGACCCCTACATGCAGCCAGATTGGCACTGGTGCTCAGAGTGAGCAGGTCCATCACAGTAAAAAACCGCTTGTGGACATGACCCCTTTAAGAGGACTCTGCAGCTGCCACTGATGCAGGCTCCATCTCACTCAACTAACTGCTTGATACCAGGCAGCCCTGTGTCCTCATCCTATCCTACCTTCTATTATTACAGGGTGCCTTCTTGGATTTTTCTCTAGTTGTATGACTTATTCATCAAGATCCCAGGTGATTTTTTCTTGCTACTACTTCTTGTTTCCATCACTACTTTGATTTGGTCGCCAGAAGGAAGAACAGAGCCTCCATCATCTACGCCATTTTTTTTCTCTTTGATCTAAGATTTTTTTTAACTTTGACATTGTACATTTTTAAACAATATATTTAGTTTTAGATTTTCGTGCTTCAATCAATTCTCAGTCACTATTTTATCAAATATTTCTTTTAACATTTAGTAATAGGATATATTACCTTTTTATTTTAGAAAAAAATTGAAAATCTCGTGTTGTCTTCTATTTCTTTTAACTTTCTTATGGTTTTCATTTTTTATTTTTTAGAGTTACACTTTGGGCTAATTTTTTTTACATATACCTTAAAATTTACTAATCATCTTTCTAATTGTATGAATTGTTACAACAGTGTAGAATAAATATATATATATATATAATTTCTTTTATCAAATATTCTCATTATAGTTTTTCCTTGTGTGTACTCATTATAAACACATTATTTTAATTGATTATTTAGATTGCCATATTGTCTTCTGTTTTTGACATAGTAAGTTCCTGATATTTCTGGGAAAGCCATGTTCTTATGTTATGAAGATGTCTTTCATAGCATTTTTAAAATTTTGTTTTTCCCAAATGAATCATTGTATAACTGGTCTGGAATGACTTTATGTTAATACTTAAATTTTATAAATTTTATTATATATACATTAGATGAATTTAAACCTGAAGCTTCTTGTATAGTTTCCTTGACCATAAAAAAAAAAAAAGTATCATTCTTTATTTAAAAGGTTAACAACAATTTTCTCATGATCTCTGCATCAGTCCTGGCAGAAATATATGGTACAATCATGAAAGAACATTAGATAAAAAGTGATAAAAAATTGTTAGAAGATGTAGACAAGCTGTAGGTAAATAAAAGAGTATAGTTCTTCGGGGATGGTAAAAGGAAGGACCAGTGACCCACACTAAGTTTGAAAAAGTGAGAATACAAGGTAATTTGTTAAAAACTTGAGGCTGGTAATGGATGGCCCTTTGATCTTATTTCAAGAAAGAATCTGCATGTGGCAAAACTGAAAATAAGAATCTAAGAAAATAAATATCCACACCTCACCTTCATTTCTTCATTTTTTTTTTACTTGTACTTCCCTTAGTGAATCTCAACCTAAATTCAGAATGCAAATGAGCGGGTTGATAAGGTTTCCACAGGTAAAAGTTCTGGAGCACAGTAGGGTAAAGAAGTATGATGTTGAATTCTCAGGGAGTAATGGAGATTATCCACAGAAGTTTTCTTGGTGCTTTTTTCAAGAATTTCAAGAATTACTTTCAGCAAGGGTGTATAACCATTAAAATACAATAATTTTGTTTTCTTTTCTAAGAAAGCTATTAAATATTTCCTCTCTAATCATTGTATGAATGTTAACATTTGAACCTCAGCAATTTGCTACATAATTAAAATTTTACATATGTCCCCTCTCAATACATACATTCACAAAAATGTAAACAAGTATATAAAATCTCTATACTTTACTTTGTTTCTGGCCTTTAGAGATTTCTCTTGCTTTTTTAGTTGCTTGGCCATGAATAAAAACTGTATTTTTATTCAACACTTTTAGGAAGGGTTTTATTTAGTTCAAAATGCCTGTTCCTAGAAGATGATGCCCAGAAATCTCAGTTCATAGGCTTGAATCTTAACTGTTTTATATCCTAAGAGCTACAAATAATTAAAGCAATGCTGTTTACTAGTGTATGTATCGGTGCATGTTTTTTATTGTGATTAGTTGGGAAAGAGCAATAAGGATAGATAATGTGCTCTGTTGCTTTTCAGCTTTGACTTGATTTGTGAATTCCATGAGATTGTTTTCCTTAAAAGATATTTGAAATTTTCTCTTCAGGTTGACCGTCCTCTATAATCTAGAAAGGAATGCAGCCATTAATACAGGCAAACACATAGATCAAAAAATATTCATAGGATAAAGCCACACAGAAAAATACTTCAGAAAAAATGAATGAATCATGTAGTTAGAACATTGCAGCTGCCACTGGAGGAAACACATTTATTTTAATGCTATGATAAAGTCTTAGTACTTCACTAAGCTTTAATCATTTGAAGAAGCATTTTTTTTTTCACTAATCAGCAAGTAATAATAAGGGTCTTAACGAAATAGAATGGAAGAGTAAACTTAAGAATAAAATATGTAAAATATAGATAATAAAAAAAAAGAATAATATAGACTGATCCAGAAAATAGAGTGTATTTAGTGGGTTAAAATATTAATATAAATTACAATTACATATAAATGGAGGCATTACAGTTATATATTATAATATTTTGGTGGTGATATTGGGTGACCCAGCTATAGAAACTCCTTGATTCACCCAGACCTTGGCTCTTCTCTTGCAATTCTATATCCTACTCTGTTAGACTGCAATTGCGCGACTAAACCTTATCCTGGTCCCTCCTGATCAGCCTGCTGTGGCATCACTCATGTTTCTAAATAAAACAATCTATCTTTCAGATTAAATACCATTTATCACACAATTTTGTTGCATTCTTTATATTATAGAAACTGTGCTAGATGGAGATAAAACAAAATAAAGTAGAAAGACTCTTACCTCTTAGAATTTAGAGTATGGGAAATTAGTTGGAAGTAAGCACGGTCATTTATTTGACCTTATATTGGAGCAAATTAGTTAAAATGTTTTTGGGTGTGAACTACAAAATAACTATGAAGAAAAGAGAGCTAGATATTAAAGAAATAATGAAAAATAAGTTATCATATGTATATTGACAGTATGCCCCTATAATAATATTTTGTTAACTCATATGACTCTAAATATCTATATTCTTTGTTTTGCTTCTAGTGGTATCTAATGATGATACACTAATCTAACCAAGTTTGTATAGTTGCATTGCATGTAAACCAAGAAGTTTCTTTGCTTTTTCTTTTTTTTTTGCTTTTGTGTTTCTGCTGTCACTCTTTGAGAGGATTCCAAAAAAGTGGTTGATTTTCAGTCCTGCCCTGATTGACAACTCACACTTCAGACCATAAAATGTCACAGACTAAAATGTTCAGGTGGACTACAAAGAATTAAATGCACTGTATAATAAAAACAATTAGACTAAAGAAAATCCCCCCCCCCAAACTCTTCTTAAAGTGTATAAAATTTTTAACTAGGATCCTTTATGAAGTTTCTATACTTAGGTTAATGTAAATGAGAAAATTATTTACCAAAGGTAAACATAAAGCTAAGTGTGATTTTTATTTAGAAGTTTTGTTGAACTATTAGATGAACACTACCTATGTCTCAAAGAGTGTATGGGTTTCACACTGATGTTGGAGAACCTCGGAATTTGCAAATTTAGGGGAGTAAAGGTACAAACAGAATTACAATTTCATTCAATAAAAAGTTACTACTTTTCTAAGCAGCAACCTTAAATCTGTGTTCTGTTATTAATTAAATATTTAAAAAGACCTTCATATTTTATTATTGAGCAACTACAGAAATCGTGGTCCTTAATTATTGATCAGCCCTAGGGGTAACCTCCAATGTTAAGATAAAAATAAACTTCTATCAGTTGCAAGACTGAATTGAGGAGAATGGGAAACAAATCATACTTTTATTTGTGTACCTGGGAAATTATTTAAAGAAAGGCTATTATAATCAGAAACTTGCTGCAGGCTGACATTTTATGTAGTGACAAATTATATTTTAATGTATCACAGGCCATTGTGTTAAGTTTTAAAAGAAAGGGGCCACTGAGAACTTCATTCTTTTATTTGATTTGTTTTAAGAAAATTGTTGTAGCACAGAGTCTAAATAAAAATTAATGTAAATGAAAATTAATGTAAAGCATTAATGCAAGAATTAATGTTCAGATCCTACCACCAGAATCACAAAGAGAACAATTCCAATTATTGTCCACTGCTGTCCTCCACCGTAAATGTCAATTTATGAAATTATGTAAGGCAGAAAAGGGTGGTTCTACTATAGGACCTTTGAAATAAAGAATTCATAGTCACTTGATTGTTTAGAATTTGGTTGCTTTATAAGGCATAATGTACAGAGATAATAAACATGGACCCTAAAGTAAGAGAAATTGAGTTTTAGTTCTCTGTTAATGAATAGCTATGTAACTTTCAGCCATATTTTAAAACAGAAATAAAATATGAGCCACAAAGGAAAGTCACATATGTAATTTTAAATTTTCTAATCAATATATTTTTTGAGAAATAATGATTTTAGTTTAATGAACAAGCAGAGTTATCATTAATCTGTCTATACAATATGAAAAGTTTCCTTTGCCAGTGTTTATCTGAAGTATTTATGTACAAAGCTAAAAAGGCTTTAAATTTGCTAGACTTTAAAATATACAATCAGCAATCTTAATATATATGTTTTTAGAATTGATCAGAAAAAAAAATTCTAATCTTAATCAATCCTATTTACTTTGAGAAGTTGGAAATAACAGGAAAAAAAACTTCAGGGTAATGACAGTTTCCTAGTTTGGAAAACTAGCTTCTCTGTTACTATTCAACACCAAAAGAAAAATAAAACAACATAATTTTCATAAAAGATCTCCAAAAAAGTAATATTTAATTAAAATTTAATGTTAGAAAGCTGATTGTGATATTTTTAACTTTGGGAGAATAAGGAAGAAGTTTTAAATAAATCTAAGTATTTTTGTTATTTTTCCAAAGAGGATGACTTTTAACAACAGAGAATCAGTGGAGTACCAGGTACAGACAATCCACTAAAAATAAAAATCAGGGTAGGCAGCAGGTGTTTTATTCCTCTTGAGAGTGCTTAAGTATATAATCTTAATGTACCTTTATTTTGATTTTTTTGGTTTTTAGGGAAAATTATCTTTTGAATAAATATTATGAACAGTCACTCCTGCCTGCCTGAAAATATAGAGAACAGCAATAAACTCAGAAGAAGGGCTAGAGCCAATGAAATGCTAGCTGAAGAAAATAGAATTCTTCTACTTAAAAAACATTTTGGCTTCTGTAAACTGCAGTTTAGTTTTTTATTCCATAGATTGTTATATCTTAGGTAAGCATGTTACTTTCATCTTTTCAACCATAGCTAATCAATATATTTTTAAAATAACTTTTAATAGCTGAAATTAATTTTAATAATATTTTTTATCTCAATCTATATAAAATATTATCATTTAACATGCAACTAATATAAAATAATCAGGGAGAGCAATTATATTTTTAAACTAATTATTTGAAATTTAGTGCGTATTTTAAACTTAAGAGTACAGCTTGATTCATACTAGCCACAATTTCAAATGTTCAGTAGCCACCTGTACTATGAGCTACAATATTAGAGTGCCAGTTTAGACAAATCTTCAGTTCTCTGGGTCATTATTTTTTAGTCATAAATGACATGGAAATAATTAAAAGTGTAGAAATTTGGAAATGGTTAGTTGAATAATCAGAACAAAAGTAAAATGCAATAATGAGAGAGTTATTAACATTTGAATGAACAGGTTTTTCTAGAGTAAAGCTGAGATTGTAATGTAGACACGGGATATCACAGATTGGATTGGCAATTGATGTTGAAATGTATTAAGAAGAAAATGAAAAATCAGAACTCATTAGGTAGAAAATGCAAGACTTATCCTGCAGAGCAAGATGGTCGGCAATAGAAACATTTAACCGGTAGAAAAAAAAAAAAATAGAGAAAACGAAAACTTTAAATAATGATTGGAAAGTCTTGTAAAGAAAGGTTAAGCTTTTTCTACATTAACTGTAGAGACATACTTAAAATTAATATATGGCCATTTATTTGTACAGTAATTAGTTCAATAAACATACTAAATTATATAAATTTAATATGCCAACTACTGGGATTCAAAGATATAGATAATACATAAGTAGACAGGTTTGGAAAAAATGGGAGAGATAAAATAAGTAATTCTTCATTGTAGAAGTTGCTCCAAAATACATTGGAGGGTGACTTGATGTATGTAGAATTATAGAGTTTTAAGTATCATATAAAAGTATTATACAAGATCGCTGCTGCTAGCAATAATGTATTAGGCTGTTTCAAATCAGTTATATTACCAAGAAATACATGAAGTGTAGGACTTTTTTTTAACAAAACATGAAGCCATCAGAGAAATTTCAAGACAGTAAAGATTTATAGATCTGAGTTCAGATTAAATAAGAGCAGTTTAAAATAATAAGACATATGTTGTTTATTTTCTTTTGTAACAATTGTCAAATCAGTGGCTGAGAGGCTGAGAAGCAAACAGCATTTTAGACATTCAGGTAATTAGTCAAGAACGTATTGATATTCTTAATGTAGTATTAATTAATCTAATATTACTTTTCTATTTTTAGATCTAAGTACAATATTGTATCTCAATTTGTTATTAGATCGATATACAATAGATCTACAAACAGAAAAGTGATAATAAATTCATAGGAAAATTTTCTTCAATATCTTTGGTGGTAATCTAATTTTATTTTATTTCTTAATCTCATTTTATTTTACTTTTTACATTTCTGTTGCAATATAATTGACATGTGATATTGTATTAGTAAAGTGTACAACATAATGATTTGCTATTGTAAAATGATTACCACAGTTTAGGTAACATTGATCACTTCACAGAGTTACATTTTTTTCTTTGAATGAAAGGTTCTAGAATCTCTCAGCAAATACAACTTATGAATATAAAGTATGTTACTGTTATAATCACAGTGTTGTCTATTACATTTCCAGAATTTATTTACCTTATAACTTGAAGTTTGTACATTTTGATGACCACCAATTGCCTCCCCTACTCCAACCCACGGCCCCTAACTCTGGCAACCACCAATCTTTTCTCTGTTTCTATGAATTTAGTTTTCTTAGATTGTACATATAGGTCAGATCATACAATATTTTTTTTTTTCTGTCTTACTTATTTCACTCAGCATAACGCCCTCGAGGTCCATCTATGTCATCAGGATTTTCTTCAGTTTTATGACTAAATATATCACATTTTTTTTATCCATTCATCCTTAGTGGGGCATCCTTAGGTTGTTCTCAGGTCTCAAACATTGTAAGTAATGCTACAATACACATGGGAAGAAGACATCTCTTCTAGATGGTCATTTTATTTCTTTGAGTATATATTGAGATGTAAAATGCTGAATCATATTGCAATTTTTATTTTTAATTGTTTTATTTTTAATCAAGGAAACGCTATAATTTTCTCATAGTGGCTGCATCAATTTACATTCCCACCAGTAGTGAACAAGAGTTATCTTTCCTCCACTTATTTTCAAACTTGTTATTTTTTGTCTTTTTTATGACAGCCATAGTAACTTGTGCAAAATAATATGTCATTTTGGTTTTGATTTGCATTTCTCTGATGATTAGTGATGCAGAGCATCATTACATGTACTACTTGGCCATTTGTATGTCTTCTTTGGGGAAAAAAAAAGTCCATTTAAGTTCATTGCTCAGTTATTAATCAGAGGTTTTTCTTTACTATTTAGTTGGATGAGTTCTTTATATACTTTTTACTTTAAATCTTTATTAGAATATAATTTGTAAAATTTTTCTCCCATTTTCTATATGTTTTTATTTTTTCAATGATATTCTTTACATTGCAGAAGTTTTTTTAATTTGCTTAGTTCCACTTGTTTATTTCTGTTTTTGTTGCCTTTGCTTTTAGTGTCAAATTAAAAAAAATATTTCCAAGATTGATGTCAAGAAGCTTGCCCTCTACGTTTTCTTGTAGGAGTTTTATGGTTCCCATTCTTGTGTTAGAGTCTGTTGGGAGCCATTCTTGCTGAATGCCCTACAAACAGGGTTAAAGTTCCCTGCAAGCTAGAAGTTTGCAGAGCAGGTGGGCTCCCTACTGAAGGAGGAAGTTTGGCTTAATGTAAACAGTTGAATGTTCCTTGCCCCAAGGAATAAGAGACAGAAAACAGGATCAAAGAGGTTTTGAGAGAACTTATGTAAATATCAGCAATTGTTAGAATATCTGTGGGTTTTGCTTTTTATGCATTTCCAAGGGTACAAATATGCTGTGCTTAATAAACTCGGGGCACAGTATTCACTGTTAGCCCTCCCAACTCTATCTTTTGTCTCTCTCTCTCTCCTTGTCTTTTTCTTTCTTTTATCAATCCTCACTCCCCCTCTCAGGAACTGTTCGATCTTAGCCAGCGGGCTCCGGCAAGAGCCTTTAATTCATTTTGAGTTAATTATGTGTATGATATAAGAGAGAGGTTCATTGTCATTTTTTTTGCATGAGGTTATAGGTTTTTTCAATAATATTTATTGAAGAGACTATTCTTTTCCCATTGTATATTCTTCGCTTCTTTGTCATAAATTGACAATGCATATGTGAGTTTTTCTGGACTATTCTTTTTCATTGATCTTTGTGTCTGTTTTTTATGCTAATGGCCTATTGTTTTGATTACTATAGCTTTGTAAAATATTTTGAATCAGGAAGTGTGATGCCTCCAGCTTTATACTATCTCAAGATTGCTGCGGTTGTTTGGGATCTTTTGTAGTTCCATACAAATTTTAAGATTACTTTTTTTTTTCTGAAAAATGCCATTGGAAATTTAATAGAGATTGCATTGAATTTGTAAATATTTTGGGTGTTGTGAACTTTTAATGGTATTGATTTTTTTCAATATACGAGCATAAAATACATTATTATTAATTAGTTTTCTTCAATGTCTTTCATGAATGTTTTATAGTTTTCATCATATAGCTCTTTCACCTTCTTGGTTAAATTTATTTTTAATTATTTTATTCTTTTTTTAATATAATTCTAAATAGGATGTTTTCCTTAATGTCTCCTTCTGATTATCAGTGTAGAAAGACAATTTTTTCGTGGAGGTTTTGTATTCTATAACTTTACTAAATTCATTAGTTCTAACAGATTTTTGATGAACTCTTTAGTTTTTTCTCTATATATCATGTCATCAGCAAGAAGAAAAAAATGTACTTCCTTTCCAGTTTGGATGTGTTTATTCTTTTTCTTGCTGAATTGCTCTGGCTCAATTTCCAGTACTATGTTGAGTCAAATGGGTTAGTGTTGTTTCCTCTGTTGTTTCTGATCTTAAAGAAAAAGCTCTCAGCTTTATACTATTCTGTATGAAATTGCTGTGGGCTAAATATATATTGTCTTTATTAGGTTAAGATCAATTAATCTATATACAATTTGTTGAGAGTTTTTATCATAAATAGATGTTGAATTTTTAAAATGCCTTTTTTACATTTAAAATGATCATATTTTTATATCTTATTTTATATTGTGGTATATAACATTAATTGATTTGCAGATATTGCACCATTCTTGCATTTTTGTAATAGGTTATATACACCTGATCATGGTGTATGATGCTTTTAATATATTGCTGAATTTAGTTCACTAACAATTTGTTGAGGATTTTGCATATGTTTTCATCAGGAGTATTGACTTTTAATTGTCATTGGTTGTGGTGTCCTTTTCAGATTTTGGTATCAGAAAAATGCTGGACTTGTTAATGGAATTTGAAAATAAATGTTTCTGCCTCTTTTTTTCTTTTTTTAAAAAAGTTTTAAAAAGTTCTGGTATTAATTCATATTTAAATGTTTGATAGAGTTAACCTGTTAAACTCTCTGGATTTATACTTTGTTAGAAGGTTGTTGATTACTGATTCAGTCTCCTTAGTTTTTGGTTTGTTTTACAACTGGTCTGTTTATATTTTCTTCTTTCTCACGACTCAGTCTTGGTAAGTTTATATTTATATAAATTTATCTATTTCTTTTAGCTTACTTATAATTGTTCAGAGTAGCCTCCATTTATTTTTTATATTTATGTAGTATCAGTTGTAATGTCTCCTCTTTCATTTCTAAATTTACTAGAAGTCCACTTTCTTTTTTATTGATAATTTTAGCTGAAAGTTTGTTTATTTATTTATTTATTTATTTTTTAAAACAGTTATTTGTCTTTTTTATGAACTTTTTAGTTTCTGTTTTATTTATTTTCTCTTTGATTTTTATTTTCTTCCTTCTACTAATGTTGAGGTTAATTTATTCTTCTTTTTCTAGTTCTCCAAGGTATAAAGTTGGGTTATCTACTTGAGCTCTTTTTTTTTTTTAAGTAGATTTTCATATTTTTAAACTTCCTTCTGATAACTGATTTTGCTATATCCAATAAGTTTTGGTGTGTTGTGTTTCCATTTTGATTTGTCTCCCTATATAAATATTTTCAATTTCTTCTAACTTCTTTTTTGACTCATTGAATTTTCAGTAGCATGTTTTGAATTGTCTATTTGTTAATTTTTCACTTTTCTTCTAGTAATTGATGTTTAGTTTTATAAGATGATGGTCAGAAAACATATTTGTTTGACTTCAACTTTCTCAAATTGATTGAGACTTTTGGGGGGCTTAACATATGATCAATCCTGAAGAATGTTTCATATGTACTTTTGAAGAATGTGTTTTCTTCTGCTACTAAATAGAATGTTAGGTAAATGACTCAGTTCTAACTGGTCTAACATATTGTTTATGCTCGATGTTTTCTTATGGATTTTCTGTCTAGATCATTTATTCATTTTTGAAAGCAGGGTATTGAAGGTCCCTACAGTTGAGTATACTACTATCTATTTCTCATTAAGTCTGTTAATATTTGCTTTATATATTTAGATGTTCCTACCTTGAGGTGGATAAATATTTACAAATGTTTTATCTTTTTGTTGGATTAAGCTCTTTATCATTATATAAAGACTTTTTTTTGTATCTTGTTCCATGTGTGTCTTACTGTTTATTTTGTCTGACATAAGGATAACTACACCCTGCTTTTTGTTGTTGTTGTTTTTATTTGCATGAAACATATTTTTTCTCTTTTAATTTTTAGAGATAAATAAATCTCTTGTGACATTACATAGATTCCCGATGTGATAGGGTTTGGTGTTCTCAGCAACATATCACACTGATTCCAGGTGAGAGTCTATTCTTGTGGCTTACATACTTTTTTTTGCTCAAACTTGCATGCCACAATTTTTGAAATAAGACCCCTGATCATTTTTTATTTGATGAGGGTAACTGTACATGGTACTCAGCTTCTCTAATCCCTACATGGCAGCCTGGTTTGTGTGGCAATAGATTGAGTTAGGTCAGAGTAGTGTCTGTATAAATCAAAGCATATTTAGAATTTTCACAGAGAGAGAGGACCAATATAATCAATTAGCCAATCCTTCACCAAATGGGAATTCTGGTGGATAGCTCGAGATTTCTTTAGCAGTTGGCTGGGGTATTGTTTAGAACACAGGACGTGTTATTATTGCATTAATCAAGTCACTGCATTTTAAGGCAATCCAGTATCCCTGAAAAAAATGCTATTGTACCTGTGTGCTATGGTGGCCATGCCTTCTATGTATCTCATCTGTTATATCTACTGAAGAATCAGTTGATAGAGCTTGTACTTGAGCTAGGACATTAGCTTTCTGATTGCCAGGATTGTAAGTGTTTCATAAGCTAGGATGTGAAAAACAATGTAGACTACTTTGGAATCTTCCAGGTGAATCCAAATATTTTTTATATATGTGATCTCACAAAGGTTCACTCATGATCATCCACTCCTTAGCTTCCCATTAGTCAAATTGTAACATTAATCACTTTAGAACAACCCAACTGTCAGTGTAAATGTTTACTGGCTAAGTCTCATGAGTGGTCACCAGCCAAATCACTCTAAGTTAAACTCACTGGATGCTGTACTTGCTCCTTTTTTTAGGCATCAGTGAGTTTTTCCCTTACCCTGTATTTACAGGTCACAGAAGCTGCCCCAGGAATAAGACTGGGGATGTTTGGAGGATCTTCATACTACTCAGAGCCTACTAGCACCACATTTCTAGAGTCATTGGACTGGTGGACAGGGTTATCCCCTGTTGTAAATAGTTATGACATGTAATTAAAGTCAGAGTTTGAGTCATGGAAGAGGTGGGTTGATGGACTATAATTTAAATTTACTCCTGATTGGATGAAATGTTCTTAAAATTATATGCTGTTTCTTCATGAGGAGATTTTTCTGGAGGAGCACTGTGTACATTGCTAGCAGCTGTTGATCTGTGGGACATATTGAGTTTGTTTCCTATCAACGCTGGGACCAAAATTCTAGGGGCACTCTCTTTCTGTTTTATCTGACACAGTGTCCAAACTATACTTTCTGGAGACATGAACACATCTACTCAAATGGTACACCTGATAGAGAGATACTCAGAACAGTAATGATTTCATTAGTATTTTTGACTTCTCAAAAGATACATGTTTCTCTGATATCCAGTCCCACATTTGTTTTTACTTGAACAAGTATCATAAGGGACAGAGGCACTGTGACAGATGGGAAATAAAAGTCCCTCAAAATTCCAAATATGCCACACAAAGTCTTGAATCTTAGCAATCACAACTTCTGAGACAATACATGTTTTACTTGACCAAATAAATCCTCAAACTTTACAGCAGTGTCTAAGCCCTGAATTTTCTCTGGGTTCTCCATGCGTTTTCTATGTCACAGATGTTCAAGCAAAATCTGCAGAGTATTCTATAATAGAGGCAAGTCTTTGCATGTTAACATTACATCATCAATGCACTAGGCATATTTCATTGATGTGAAGAAAAATAATGAGGAAAGGTCTCAGGCTACCATTCTACAACATGTTGTAGGGCTGGGCAAGTAGTACTTGAAAGTTTTCATTGTTGTTCCTCCCACATGAATGTAAATTGACCTTGGTTACAAGTAACCTGTACATGTTAGTCTTTCTATGAATCTCTTAGAAGATAAAGCACCTTTGCAGAAATAATTTTTCAGAATTGTCTGAGTAAAACAATAACTTTGTAATAACAAAAGACTTAAAAATGACCATGGTTAAAAATACGATGAGAACTGGGCAAAAATGCATAGATGATAGAAGCTTTGTTCATTCTCCTCTTGCGACTATATCAAAGTTGTGACAGAAACATGGGTCAAACAACAAGAAGAGTTGCCACAGAGTCTGGAAGAACAGAAGCCTTATAACTAAAGAGAGAAATAATAAATCACTCTGCAATGGTATGAGGTAAGAGGAGGCAAAGACGCGAGGCTGTGGGTTCCTAGCAGTTAAGTGAGAAAGAGGCTTTAAGAGGAACATCCGCAACTGTGGGTGTTACTCTTAAAAATACTATACCCATGACCAGATTTTTGTGGTGATGGACTCACTTGCTCTGAGAACCAGCACCAGGTCAGCTGCTTGGGGAGCACCAGGGACTTATAGACAGAATACTGTCTAGTTGAAGCGAGGGCTGGAGATGAGGCTTTCTCCCAGGCAGAAGTGTTGATGTTATCCATTGTTCCTCTGTTGAGCCTTCCCTCTTCCCAGTGTGTGGTTTCAGCGCCACCAGAGCTTAAACATCATCAGAATGGATAACAGAGGTCACTCCGCCCAGAGGATTCCCGGAAACTCTGCCCCAACCCAACTCAAAGCCCTACCCAAACCACATCCAGTTGTGTCTTCTGTGAGTCCTATGCCCATTGCTGAATAGCTCCAAGACCTACACTGGTGACATCTGGCTTTAGTTTCTGGCATGGACTCTAAAGAAAACTATAAGCACATCTGTAAATTGCTTGCCAAATCTTAATAGGTGGCCTCACGAGGGCACAGGCTGAGGCTAAGTTTGTTCTGCAACTGAACTCCTCTCAGGACTGTGTCACCTACTACACAAAGCCACACTAATAAGACTGGGAAACTTAGGAGCTTTGCTTAGTACTTAGAAACAGACACAGAAAGGCAACCAAAAAGGGAAGACAAAGAAGCAGTACAAATATGAAAGAACAGAAAAGAGCTCCAGGAAAAATGGAGTCAAGCAATCTAACAGATGCAAAGTTAAAAAAGATGCTCAATGAACTTAGGGGAAGTGTAGATGAACTCAGCACTTTAACAAAGATATAAAAAGATAAAAATAAAAATGGAAATGGAAATTATAAAAAGGAACCAGTCAGAAAGGAAGAATACATTTTCTGAGATGAAAAGTATATTAAATAGAATAAACAAGGTGAATAAAGAAGAGGATCAAATGACCTATATAGAAGCTGGGAAAACCAAGGGAACTCAATCAGGATGGCATTAAAAAAGAAGCCAAGACTATAATAATAATTTTAGGAGCTTATGGAACACTATTACAGGTAAAAATATTCATGTCATAGGGATGTTTTAAGGAAAACAAGACATTGAAGAGCTATTTGAAGAAATTATAGAAAAATTTTCTAACCCAGTGAAGGAAATAGACATACAACTTCAGGAAGCTCAGAGAGTCCCCAACAAAGAAAAAAAAAAAAAGGCCCATACCAAGACACATTATAATTAAAATGCCAAAGGTTAAATACAAAGAAAATATCAAAAGCAGCAAAAAAAAAAAAAAAAAAAAAGCAGTTAATTACCTACAAGGGAGCACCCATGAGTCTGGCAGCTGATTTCTCAAAAGTAACTATACAGGACACCAGAATTTGCAACCAAGAATACTTTACCCAGTAAAGCTATCATTTAGAGTTGAGAGATGACAGACAGATAAAGAGCTTCTCAGACAAAAATAAGCTAAAGAAATTTATCACCACCAAGACAGTATTACAGGAAATGTTGAAGGAACTTTTTTAAGAAGAAAAAACATGCATCAAAACATGAATAAAGAATGGTAACAACTACATTCTTATCAACAAGTACCTCAAATGGGGGGGGGGAATAAGTGTTCCAAACAAAATTTTCTGTGCAACACAAAGCACAGAAAATATTTTTGATTAAACAGAGTATCTTGTTTTCTATGCAGATTACATAAAAGATAAAGAAAACCCTTTCATAATCTCATCAAGAACAGACCAATAGTCTAAGAAAACTTTGTCCTCATAGTAGATGAAAGAAAATTCAGTTTCAGTTTTTACATAAATACACTACTTCTTTAAACCAGTTAGAAAGAACTCTTTTACAAACTAATTTTGGTAATAATCTCAAGGAATAAAAAAAATTACATGTGTATTATATATATATATATATATGAACATACATAAACATATAGACACAAAATTGACACCCCCATAGCTTTATATTAATACGTTAGCCCTTGACAAAGTAATCTCATGGAGGCTGTGAACTAGAATTCGGCCAAAGGAACTCTATAGCAGGCTATATTGTAAAAAAAATCTCTTTAGAGAGTTAAAGTCAAGATGGAGAGGTAAGTAAATGCTGTACATAACTCCTCCAATGACTATATTAAAATTGCAACTAAATTATGAAACAGTCAACCTGAGAATGATCGAAAGACTAGTTAAACAAAACTCCTATAACTGGGATATAAAGAGGAGACCATATTGAGAATTGTAGAAGGGATAGACACATGAAACAGGCTGACCCCACACCAGCCTATTGTTGCTGAGCATCAGGAGAGTTATCTTGGCTGCAGAACACCAAACCTCAGAAGAGTGAGGGTCCCCAGTCCCATATTAGGGCTTCCCAGCCCAGGGTTCCAGAGCCAGGAATAGGAGTCCCCACAAAATCTGGTTGTGAAAATCAGATTACAGCCATCCAGGTGAGATGAAAGGCTACTGGAAACACAGATGTCCTCATAAAGAACCCACTCACAAACACTCACTGGCAGGTATTCACTGCAAACTCTAGTAGAGGGACAGCAGCTGGGGAGGTACCAGAAACATATATGGAAAGACTGAGTTGTGTGGTGTCAGGGCAAGGGCTAGAGGGACAGCTGTCACTGCCTCTTTATTGAGCCCTCTTTTGGTGTAGCTTACAGGTGAGCTCCAACTTGCCTGTGGTGAATCCTCCTCCACCATGACCAAAACTGAATCTGTGTTGACCTGGTGAGATCTACTCTGCCTTCCTTGTTACTCCTTGAAACACCACCCTACCCACCTCTCAAATTGCCCAGTGGAATTTTGGGTGGTTACTAGGAAACCAGTCTCATCCCGTGTTCTCAACAGAAGGTTCCTTTAGTAGCAATCAATAGGCCTTTGCTCTAAAAACTCTGGAGATACTTTCAGTGGTGAGCAATCAGCCCTGGAACTAGCTGCAGTATTTCTTGAAGAGACGTCAGAGGTCTGTGGGCCTGAGGCAGGCAGAAGCTGGCCTTGGAATAAGTTGAGACTTTTGCAAGTGGCCACAGCTTCAACAGTGGCAAAAAAATCTGAATTTGTATCAACTTAGGGAATACCACTTGCCCCACCCTACTGGCTCTGAGACCCTGCTTCATCCAACTCTAGTAAGCACAGGGTTCTTTGAGCTGCTGAGGTAGACATCTGTAGGCTTGGGGGTGCCCTGGGCCTTTTGCTGAACTGCCCCAGGACCAGTACTGGTGATAGTCAGACCTGGTTCACCATGTGGCTTCTCCCACATACCTCTAGGTCCAGCCTAGACAGTGATCGAACACAAATAGCTTCAACAAGGTAGCTCCAACAAGGTAGCTCCAAGATGGTCACACATAATGCCTGACACTGGCCTGCACAAGAGCACCTCCAAAGGAGCTCTAGAGCCATTATATCCAGAAACTTGAAATAAAGCATGACAGAATAACACTTGAGTATTCCCCAAATGGCAGACCCAAGGAATGGTCTCAACAGGCACACAAACCTTCTGAGGCAAAGCCCATTCTATGGGGTCAGCCCTTAAGTAGCAGCTTATACATTATGGATGTGGTTAAGTCTCAATGTCAGTGAGCCTAATAGTCAATCATACTCACTAATGTGCCAGAAATAATCAAGGCTCAATTACAATAGGAAGACCCACACAATCACACTAGGGTCTCTCCTGAAGCACCTGGCACAGATGATCAGGGAAACTGTGCCCCTTAGCTACACAGAATGCCTACTACATTAAGCCACCAGGCTAAGACTGGGAGATATAGCTGGTCTACTTAATACATAGAAATTAACAAGGAGAGACAGCCAAGATGAGTAGAAAAATAAACAGGCTCAAAAAAAAAGCAAAAAACAAAAAACAGGAGAAAGCTACAGAAGAAAGTACCAAATGAAAAAATGAAACAAAGGCAAGCAGCCTACTATATATATATATACATATATATATATATATATATATATATATATATGTATATATATATATATACACATATATACATATATATATATATAAAAATCATATATATATGAATGATAAAATGACAATAACTATGTACCCATCAATAATCACTTTAAATGTAAAAAGATTAAATATTCTAATCAGAAAACTCAAGATAGCTGAGTGGATAAGAAAACAAGACCCATACAAATTCTGTCTTCAACAGACCTGAAGAGGACAGCAGCAGGCATTCATGTGATCTGAAACTTTCACAGGAAGCAGCAGAATCAGCACTGGCATGAAACCTGACTCTGCGTTGGCTCGGTAAAGTTTGTTAGCTTTACCAAAATAACTTCTTGGGTACCTGCTCCACCCAACTCACATAACACCCAAAAGCTCTTCAAGCTGCAGAGTCTTATGGACAGCTGGCAGGTAGGCCCAAACTTTGAGGTGCACTGATTCTTTTTCTAAGCCACTCCAGGCCCAGTACTAGGAGTAACGGACCTTGCCTGAAAGTTCAGTCTCTCCCACTGCCTCCAGATCCGGCATGGGCAGCAACCATAAGCTAATTGCTTTGTAGCTTCTATCAGGTAGCCCCAAATAATCAAAGGCAGTGGCTGAACTTGGCTTAAACAGGAGCCCTTCCCAAGATGTCACAGAACCAATACATCTGAAGTCTGGCAGCAGACCACAACAGAGCACCACCTGCCTAACTACATAAGTAGCATACCCAAAGGGTGGTGTCAATAAGTACACATGACTGCTGGGGCAAACCTCATTCTGTGATGTCAGAACCCACACAGAAGTTCATACCCTATGGGCATGACCAATCCTCACAGGCAATTAGTCTGAGAGTCAATCCTATTGACTGATATTCTAACAGCAATCAAGGATTAGCTACAACAGGAGAACACACAGGAACATGCCCAGAGCATGTTACCAGGGAGACTGAGCCACTAGGACACACATGACACCTACTACAGAAAAACACGTGGCCAAGGTTGGGAGACATAACAAACCTTCTAATACATAGAAATAAACACAGAGAGGCAACTAAAATGACAAAGAAACATGTCACAAATGAAACAACAAGAGAAAACTACATAAAAAATACTAAACAAAATGAAGGCAAGCAATCTACCAGATACAGAGATTCAAAAACCAGTTATAAGGATGAACTTAGTAGAATATAGGATTCCAGTGAGGACTTCAATAGAGAGATACCAAGAATTAAAAAGGACATAGATACTGCCGGAGCCCTCTGGCTGAGATTGAACAGTTCCCCAGAGGGGGAGTGAGGATTGAGAAAGATAGAAAAAGAGAGACAGAGAGAGACAAAAGATAGAGTCGGGAGGGCTCACAGTGAATACTGTGGCCCCGAGTTTATTTAACACTGCATATTTATACCCTTGACAATTCATGAAAAACAAAACCCACACACCTGTAAACAATTGCTTGACATTTACATAACTTCTCTTATCTATTTTCCATTAAGTCAAACTTCCTCCATCTGCACGGAGCCCACCTGCTCTGCAAACTTCTAGTTTGCAGGCAACTTTAACCTGGTCTGTAGAGCCTCCAGCTGTAGGGCATTCAGCTGTAGGGCATTCAGCAAGAATGGCTCCCAACAAGATACCATAAACAAGAAGCAGTCAGAAATGAAAAATGCAATAACTGATATAAAGAATACACTAGAAGAAATAAACAGTCATTTTAGTTAAAATGGAGAACCAAATGAGTGAGTTGGAAGGCAAGATAGCAGAAAAAAAAACTCAATCAAAAAGGCAAAAAGAAAATAAAAATACTGAGGAAAGTTTAAGAGGCCATTAGGACAACATCAACATACTAAGATCTGCATCATGGAGGCACCAGAAGGAGAAGAGAGAGAGCAGGGGACTGAGAACCTATTGAAAGAAAAAAATGACAGAAAACTTTTCTAACCTGACAAAAGAAGTAGACATACAAGTTCAGGAAGCACAAAACGTCCCAAATAAGAGGAATCCAAAGAGTCCTACACCAAGACAAGTCATCATTAAAATGCCAAAGGTTGGAGACAAAGAGAATTATAAAAGCATCAAGAGAAAGGCAGCTAGTTAGTTTCAATGGTACTCTCATAAGAATGTCATGAAATATTCAAAGTGATGAAAAACAAGCACATGCAATCAAGACTACTCTACCCAGCAAGAATATCTATTAACATTGAAGATGAAATATAGAGCTTTCCACAATAAAAAGCTAAAGAAATTTATCACCCAAAAGCCAAAATTATAAGAAATGTTAAGAGGACTTCTTTAGAAAGAAGAGAAAAATAAACATCATATATTCAAATAATAAAATGACAATAACTATGTACCTATTATAATCACTTTAACTATAAATGGATTAAATATTATAATCAAAAGTCATAAGGTATCTTTATAAATAAGAAAAAAAGACCCATATATATGCTGTCTGTAAGAGATCCACCTGAGATCATATGACACACACAGACAGAAAGTAAAGAGATAAAAAAAAAAAAATTTTTGCACAAATGGAAATTAAAAAAAAAAGCTGTGATAGCAATCCTTATATCAGATTAAAAAAAGAGAGAGAAAATAAATAAATAAAGTTAGAAATGAAAGAGAAATAACTATGGGCTCCACAGAAATACAAAAGATTATATAAAAATACTATGAGTAATTATATGCAAACAAATTAGAAAATTTGGAAATACTGTATATATTAGAAACATACAATCTTCCAAGACTGAGTCAAGAAAAACAGAAACCTGAACTGATCAATTACTACCAATAAAATAAAATCAGTAATCGAAAAACTTCCAAAACACAATTTTTTTACCAGATAACTTCATAAGTGGATTTTATCAAACAATCTAAGATTTAATACCTATTTTTCTCAAACTGTTACAAATTTCAAGAGAAGCAATGGCTTCCTAACTTTTTTTACGAAGCCACTATTACCCTGATTTCAAAACCAAAGTCAATAGAAAAAAAGAAAACTATAGGCCAATGTCACTGATTAAGTTTAATGCATAAATCCTCAAAAAATATTAGCAAATTAAATTCAGCAATACATTAAAAATTTTACACATTATGATCAAGTTGCATTAATCTTGGGATGCAAGGTTGGTTTAATATCCACAAATCAATGAATATGATACATCACATTAACAAATTGAAAGATAACAATTATATGATCATATCAATAAATGCAGAAAAAGCATCTGCCAAAATTCAACATCTCTTTATGATAAACTCTTACAGCAATGTGAGACTAGAGAGAACATAATAAAGTCCATATATGACAAACCTACAGATAACAGATACTCAATGGGAAAAGGCTAAATGAATTTTAAGATCAGGAACAAGACAAGGATGTCCACTTTCACCAATTCTAATAAACATAGTAATAGTTGTCCTAGCTATACTAATCCAACAAGAAAAAGAAACAGAAGGCAATTAAATTGAAAAGACAAGTAAAGCTGTCATTATTTGCAGATGATATAAAATTATATGTAAAGGACCCTAAAGATTCCACCAAAAAAAGTTTGAATCTGTAAGTAGATTCAGTAAAGTAGTAGAATACAAAATTAATATTCAGAAGTTGGTTGCTTTTCTATACACCAATGATGAACTATCAGAAAAAGAAATTAAGACAATAATCTCATTTACAATTGCATGAACAATAATACCTAGGAATCAAATTAACCTATGAGGCAAAAAAAAAAGAAAAAAGAAAAAACCTGTCCTCAGAAAATTATCTCACTAAAAGAAAGAAATTGAAGAAGATACAAATAAATGGAAGCATATACTATGCTCATGGGTAGGAAGAATTAACATCATTAAATGACTATACTACATAAAACAATCAATAGATTCAGTGCAATCCCTATCAAAATACCAGTAGTGTTTTTCAGAGAACTAGAGCAAATAATCTAAAAATATATATGGAACCATAAAAGATTCTGAATAGCCACAATGATCTTGAGAAAGAAAAAAGTTGGAAGTATTACACTGCCTTACATCAAACTATACCTCAAAACTGTTATAATTAAAACAGCATGCTACTGGCTTAAAAACAGACACACAGATCAATGGAACAGAATAGAGAACCCAGAAATAAATCCAAGCCTATACAGTCATTTAATCTATGACAAAGAAGGCAAGAATATATAATAGAATAAAGACAGTTTATTTAACAGATGGTGTTTAGAAAACTGGCTGGATACATGCAAAAAAAAATTAAACTTGACCACCTTCTTGAACCATATACAAGAATAAATTCAAAATGAATTAAAGACTTAAATTAAGATCCCAAATCATAAAAGACTTAGAAGGAAACAGGCTGCAAACTCTCTGACATTGCTCCTAGAAATATTTTTCTAATATATTTCCTCAGGCAAAGGAAACAAAAAAAATTATAAATAAATGGAACTTTATCAAACTAAAATGTTTTTGCACAGCAAAGGAAGCCATGAACTAAACAAAAAGATAACTTATTGAATGGGAGAAGATGTTTGCCTACGATACATCCAAAATTCAACAACAACAAAAATAAACAATCCAATTAAAAAATGATTAGAAGACCTTAATAGATATTTTTCCAAAGAGGACATACAGGTGGCTAATACACCTAACACCGGTCAAATTATCATCAATAAATCAAAAAATAACAAATGTTGTCAATGATGTGGAGAAAAGAAAACCCTCATTGACTGTTGGTAGAATTGCAAATTGGTGCAGCCACTCTGGAAAACAGTTTGCAATTCTTCAAAAAGTTAAAAATAGAAATAGTTTATATGCAGCAATTGCACTTCTTGGCATTTATCCATGGAAAACCAAAACACTAGCTGTAAAGATCTATGTACTCATATGTTTACAGTAGTGCTATTTACAATGCTCAATATGGAAGCAACTTAACTGCCAATCAATAGATAGTTGGATAAAGAAGTTATGTTATACATATGATGAAATATTATTCAGATATTAAAAAAATGAAATCCCATTTGCAACAACATGGATGAACCTAGTGGATATTATGCTGAATGAAATAAGTCAGACAGAGAAAAATAAATACTATATAATTTTACTTATAAATGAAATATAAAAAAACAAAAGATATGAACAAACTGAACAAAAACACTCACAGATACAGATAACAAACTGGTAATTGCCTGAGGGGGTTTGGAAGTGCTGAGCAGAGGGGAAAAAAAAGAAAATAAAAGGAAGTATAGTGAATAATATTATAATAACTATGTATGGTACAGGTGGGTACTCAGTTAATTGGGAAGAACACTTTGTAAATTATTTAAATGTCTAGCCACTGTGCTATACACCTGAAATTAATATCAAATGGTATTGAATAACAACTCTAATGTAAAATAATTTTTAAAGTATGAATAAATAAGTAAATAAGTAAGTAAATAAATAAATAAATAGATACGTCTCTTTAGCCTCAGGTAATTCTGTATACCTCAGGCAGTTATGTATTGAGGTATTTGTATTTCAAAGAAATGATAAAATTTACAACTTTAAGGGATAAAGAAAAAAATGTAAATTTTCTGTTTTTTATTCTTCTCAGCTAGGCCCAAAGCTAGCAGAGTAATGAACAACCACATATCTTTCTCTAACCTCACTTTTTCTTTCAACTTTCAAACTTGATCTTTAGCGTCCAGCTGGGCATGTCAAGCTGAAATATCCATAGTAGAAGCCAGCTGAATGCAGCAATTTGATTTTCATCTTTGCCACGGTGCACTATGCGTAGCTTCTCAAATAAATTTATTGAAGTAGACAACATTTTCAAGGGTGCCCATATTTTTGTGGTGGTTCACAAGTCTGAAACATAAGGACCATCCCTCCCCATATAAAAGATGTTGACCAACTTGGGATTTTCACAAAAGTTGCCTCTTTCCTAAGGCCCATTTCTTTACAAACTGGCTCCTATACATGAGGGCATGTAGAGATGGATGAAAGAAGCAGACCACTACAGATTGGTAGGTGACAGTTTAAACAAACAAGGGAACTTATTGTGAGGCTTATCTTGGGTGGCCTCAAGATGAGCAGACCTCTGCACCCACCCACAAAAATCTCAAATTTTATACACAGGCATGAACTTAATCACTATACCATCCAGAAGGTATCAATAACTTTTCCTCTTGGGGTTATGTCCTTGGAACAGCTCTCATGTGGGAGCAGTAGGAAGAAAGTATCTTCCATGAACAGGGGAGAGAGGAAGGAGCCTCTGATTGCTGGGGTTGAACACAAAGGTCAACCAGTGGCAATGTCCTCTTGATTATCTTCTACCTCATAATGGGGAAATTTAACACAGTGAAATGAATAGGGTAATTACTATTTTGTAAATAACATAAGCCAAGGCAAGATGCAGACATTAGTGTGATGTGATTTTGAGCAATGAGCAGTTTTTCAGGCAAGAGTAGAGAATAAAGGGCACACAACATTAGGTATAGAAAAAAGACTTAATTTTGAAGGGTATCAGATATCAAGATGAGGGCTTTAGGCTCTGATCCATAAGCATGGGGAACTTCAAATATATATATATATATATATTTTTTTTTAAGTATTAAATTTAGAAATTAAGACACTTCTTTTATTAATTTAACCTATTACAAATTTTCAGTAATTATGTAAAAACTATTTTACATAATAGATCATATTTTGCCTTAATATTATTTAATTCTGCTTTTTAATTGTGTATCTTTACACACAGAAAATATTTCCAACAAATAAATGGATTAAAAAAATAAACAAAGGTAGGCTGATACACTGGAAAGATCATGGGTTTAGAATAAAGTTGTATGCTTTCAAATATTGTTCAACCAGTACACTTGTTTGTGACCCTTAGAACATTATTGAATGTCTTATTCTCAACCTTTTATTTATAAAATATAAGTAATCATATCTAAAAATTGTAATTGTTTGAAAGTTAAATGGAAAATATAATAAAAAAGTGTTTAGAAGTATTAGCATAATTTTTTAAAGGCTACTTTTTAAAATATCCACTGAATCAATAAAGTGTGAATCAATTTTTCAATTTGTATTATCATAATTATTTTTTTATTTTACAGTTGGTTAAATAATAGATTCTATTAGTTTTCTAATTAAAATAGTATAAATATTAGAAGATTCAATTAAAAGTCTATTTTTAATATTATAATTGCAGTTTGTACTTTAGAGATAATACCATGAAATTTTCTAAAGTGAAACTAATATAATAAACATCTTATCAGTTAAATCTCATCAAAAAGTGTACTGTTAACCATTTGATATAGATATTTTCAGATTAGTTTCTATGCAAACCAAAATATTGCTTGTTGCATAGACACATTAGAGATGTAATACATACATATAAATATAAAAGTTTTAGTAGTATACAATAATATAAAATAAAATATTAAAATACTTTTTCTATCAGAACTCTCAACTTTTTTACGGTTAAGCATTATATTTTAAAAATATTCTGGTATTTATGAAGTCTAAACATATCTAATGAATATATTATTATAAATATAATTCAAATACTAATATTTTTCTCAATCTTAAGATAGTTTTTTCTAAGCTTATGTATTTGAGATTTTATATTATTACACAGTCATTCTTTTGTGTGTAATACTCCATTGTAAATATAACAGTTTAGACATCTATTCTGCAACTGAAGATTATTGGGTTATTTCCACTTTGGAACTATTACTATACAAGGCATTAGCACTAATTTCTTTTGGTATAATGCTAGGTGTAGAACTGATGATCAATAGAGTGTTATGTGACTACTTTCTTGACATAGAAAAATAATTTTTTAAACTGGTTGAACCAATGCACACTCACATCAATTCCTGCACATCTTTGCAGATTTGATATTGTCTTTTTATTTAGCTTAATATATTTTGTTGCTTTTGTAATAATGTTTCATATTTTAGTTGTATTTTCCTTATGACTAATATTAAACATTGTTTCATATGTCTATTGATCATTTGAGTATCTTTTATACAATGATGATAGATTTTTGCTCAATTATTTATTGGATTGTTATTTTAAGTTGTTTTGTAGTGACTTTTTAATATTGTGGACAATAATTTATTTTCATGTATATCAGGTATAAATATCTATTTTTCCAGTATGCTACTTTTTTTTCATTTTATTAATGGTGTCTATTGTAGGATAATTGTTTATAATTTTAATGAAGTCAGATTTATTAATCTCATTTTTAGTGTTTCACTTAATAAAATTTGACTTACATTAAGATGAGGAAGATACTATGTTTTTAATAACTTTTCTTATAGAAGTTCTATTATTTTACTTTTTGCATTGAATTATAGAATTCTAAATTTGTTTTGTGTAGTGTGGAGAGATCAAAGCATATTTGTTTTTTATTAATACATGAATTATCCAAAATATTTTTGAAAGATACTTTTTTATTCTTCAAAATTGAAATGGCTCATTTGTTATATGAATATGTATTTGAGTTCTCTTTTCTCCATTTTGATCAATTTGCAATGATTGCACTAATATTATACACACTTTTTTTGTTACAGTAAGTTCTCACTTAATGTCATTGATAGCTTCTGTGACTTTAATCAAAAAAATGTACAGATATACCTCATTTTACTGTGCTTTGTTATATTGTACTCCACAGATGTTGCATTTTAAAAGTTGAAGACAAGACCCACCACTATGAAAACTATTACAATTCAATTTATTGTAATGCCTGCTTTATTGTGGTGGTCTGGAATGAAACCTAGAATATCTCTGAGGTATGCCTATTTTAAAAATCCATTTTACCATAGAGTAATTTATATAAATAAGAGTTAAGTTCCTATGATATCTCATCAATGTTATAACAAAATGACATTGAATGAAACAATGTTATTTTAGGACCTGCTATACTGTACCTTTCAAATAAGTCTGCATATCTAGTAATATAAGTCATAATGTTTTTTTCTTATTCTTGATATTACTATTATCTATCCTTAAATCATAAATTTAAGAATTAGTTTGTCAGAATTGATGGACAAATTTAAATATTTCTTGGGTATTTTGAGTAGGAATTTCAGAGAATTGACAACTTGACAATATTTAGTTTTTTATCTTTATATAAGTCTGCTTTAATTATGCTCAGATCTATTATTTGTTATTCAATATAAAAGTTTTATACTGTTCTCATTAGGTTTGCTACTATTTTATAAACTTCTTGAAATGTAAGTTGCATTAAAATAGTCTTAAGCATTTGATTCTGATATGTATAATTGATTTCCTCTATACAGACCTTTTATTTATCATCTTTGGTAAATTCATATGTTAAGTAATATATTTGTACATACTTTTTGCATTTCAACAGCAATAAATACCATGCCACTTGAAAAGAATATTTATTTTTCTTTTATTATTTCACTGGAAAAAATAATCTTTACTAGCACTAAATATTTTTTACAAAAGGTTGTTGGGTTTATCATACACTTTTTTTTCTCTATTCAGAGTGTCAATATGACATTTCTCTTTTCTTCTCCTACAGAAAGTCATTGTTTGAGATGTAAAGCTAACTTTGCATTCATTAAATAAATTCTGATAGCCATTAATGCATTATTATTTTTCTATACTAGTTATTCAGTTTTTAAACATTTGTTTAATATATTTTTATTAATGTTGACTAGTGATATTGGTTTGTAATTTTTCTGTACTAGGTCAACGTATTCAAGAGATGAGTAAATTTATTTCAAAATTTTAATGAGCAAAGATAATTGTTCTAATTAAAAGAATCATACAGAGTTAAAAAATAAAATCAGTTAATGTAGTCTGCCATTAATCGCTAATTTCAATACAAGTGGCTAAGTCATTGATTCTTGTTCCTCACAGGGCAGGTCTCTAACACTGATGAACTATACTTCTAATTTATAGCATCCAATCTATAATTCATGACTTTCAGCTATGCTGGAACAATTGAAGGGTTCATTTTCAATTTGTAAAATATATTTATGTTTTTATGATTATTCCATAATACATAATGAGTATAAATTAATTCAGTTTACAAGTACATTAAGGAGAAAAACATTGTACTCTTTCTTTACTTAAAGACCATTTATTTTAATAAAATCTAATAATAATAAAATATAACTAGTCAAGTAGAATAAACATTATGGCAATGAATTAAAATATCCTTAATCAGTAGAACTATTTATTAATTTTGAGAATCTGTGCTACTTTTTTAAAAACTCTCACATCTTTAGTTTCATAATCTATAAAATAAGAAAAAAACAGTACGATCTTATTAGATTATGGTGAGACTTGATAGAGGTATTAACAGTAAGTATTTTTCACAATGCTTTGGGTATGGTAAACTCTCAATGAATATTATTTATTATAATTAAGATTAATATTAAGATTGCTACATTAATAATGTTTCTTTTTTGATAGAATTACTAGTTTTTAAATATTTTCATACTTTGTGCTCACTGAACAGTTGAAGTTATCAGCCATTATATCAGTAGATAAAACTCAATACCTCGGAATCGAGCTGTGATTGCTCATATTCCCCCAAGGTAAAAATAATTTAAATGTTTGTTTTGCTTTTTGTTTTTTACTTTTGCTTATAACCATATTTCTCCAGCTTAGCAGTGCTTGATTTAATTGTAACAGTGACCTTTTAATTTTCATTTCTATATATTGCTAATTAACTTCATTTTCTGCTATACATGAAACTCTTGAGCTCTGAGTCACATTTTGTGTTACTTTAATGATAAATTTTATAAATATAATTTTTTAGGGGGTTATAAGATTCTTCTCTCAGAATAATATGATATAGTTAGTTAAAAAGAAATATGAAAAATAATGATTTGAGAATAGAAAATGGAATAAACAGAAGCTATATGTATACAGCTAAGAATTTTTAAACTTTTTGAAAGACTGGTTTCCTAACCAATAGAAGATAAAAATAACCTGGTATATTTTTTTAAATAACAATGCTTGGGAATTCCTAGGCAGTTCCTTCCCCATTTCAATGAATCATCATTTCCCAGAGATACTCTCCGGAATTTTTGAATTCATGATTTTTTGTATTCTACTCTCTCCTCTTTGAGGACTCCCCTTAGGCCATTATTGCATTTCTTTTGCCGAAAGCTAATCCTGAGAGAGAGTTAGAGCTGCTCTCACTTATAGGCCCCTGTTCAAAAATGTTACATTAATGGTAAATTATATTAAACTTGTTTGCCTATTTTCTTTCTACTAAGCCATGTGCTCCTTAAAGGTCTGTGTCTTAATCACTATATTTTCATACCCTTCTCTTATGCCTGATTTTGGTAGCTATCCACAAATATCTTGCTGTGGGGGCATGGGCACATCATCTTGCCCTCACCACTATACATTAGAAATATAAAGTAGAGATTTTGAAGAAAGAAGTTACAAATAGACATAGAAAATGACACACTGTTCTTTCAGCTCTCAACTTGCAGAATTGTGCTTAGGTCAGTAATAATAGCCTTGATAATATAATATGAGCTTATTAGAAGAATGTGATTTCTAAATAATATATGTATGCAAAAAGGGAAAAGTAACTTCAACGTAACTTTGTAACACCTGAAGCTTCCTGGTCATAAAAGTAGACTAGAAAAGAAAAGCTTTTTGAGTTTTCTCTTTGGAATGAGTCGATTCTTGTCTTGACCTCAGATTAGCATCTTTGTGCTACATTATAAAATAAAGGGAGAAACTAAATTTTAATGACCAATTTGTTTTTCATCCTCATGAACATTTTTTATTTCAAGAATGTACAACATCCAATCGTACCTTGACATAATAAAGGGCATATGTGACAAAACTTCAGCTATGAAAAAACTGTTACCTTTGGAGCAATCAGAGTTCTGGTAACACATAAACCTCTAGGTTATTTTCTTTGGCAAGTAAATGAATTTCAACTCAGTGAATATAAACAATATATGTTTATTAAAAGAACATTATGAGATAGAAAACAGGTCAAGTCTAAATCTAGCTGGCCAAGTGGAAATGAGGTAATATACTCCTAAGGAGTGGGTACAGGTTATAGCCTGGGAAGACAGAAACCTGTAATCCTAAGGAAAGAAGAAGTCTGCATATTTTTGAGTAATGGCTTGATAGGGTGCTCCTAAAGATATTCTTAGGTGATTGGCAAGTGAGGTCACCTTGATTGACAGCTGGATACTATATCACTTGCCTAGTGCACGTGTACTTACCTAAAGTTCAGTTCGTTATAATTAGATTTGTGAACTTCCAGACATATTCATGAGATTATAATGATGATATAATAAGGTTGAAGTTAGGGACAGTACTTTCTGCTCATGTGTTTATAACTGGTTTAGGAAAGCAGCTTTTGTGGCCTTTGTGAACTAGAATTTGAGATAATTTATAACACCAAAATAAAGGTATTCTTGGAAGTGCTTAAGGAAAGTCTTCAAGGGAAGTTTTGTAGATGACATGATACTATATATATAGCTAATGTTAATGACTCCACCAAAAGACTATTAGAAACAATAAACAAATATAATAAAGTTGCAAGATACAAAATCTATGCATCAAATCTGTTGCATTTTTATTTACTAACAATGACATATTAGAAAAATAAAAAAAACTATTGCATCGCAATTCAACAACAAAGAAAAAGGATAAAATACCTAGATATAAACTTAACAAAGGAAGTTAAAGATCTGTACATTGAAAATTGTAAGACATCATTTAAAGAAATTGAAGAATAACAAAAAATTAGAAAGATAATCTGTGTTCATGGATTGGAAGAATCAATACAGTTCAAATGGTCATATTACCTAAAACAATATATAGATTTAATGCAAATTCCCATAAAAATTCCAATGGCATTCAAAAAAATAGAACCCTCAAAAAATCATCAAATATTTATGGAACAACCAAAAAGACCTTGAATAGCCAAAATAATCCTGAGAAAAAAAGAATAAAGCCAGAATTATCACACTCCCTGGCTCTAAATTATACTACAAAGCTACAATAATCTAAAAAGTATGGTTTTGGCAGAAAATTGGACACAGAGACCAGTGTAACAAAATTGAGAGCACAGAAATAAAGCAACATGTATATGGACAACTAATTTTTAACAAAGAAGCCAAAAACATACAATGGAGAAAGAAAAGCCTTTTTAATAAATGGTTTTAGGAAAATTGGAAAGCCATATGCAAAAGAATAAAACTAGACTGCTATCTGACACCATACAAAAAAGTTAACTCAAAGTGGATTAAATATTTTAATATAATACCTGAAACACTAAAACACATGGAAGAAAACATAGGTACTAAACTAATGGACCTTGGTCTCAATGGTGGTTTTTGTGAATTTGACCACAAAGGCAAGGAAAGCAAACTCAAAAATAAATAAATGGGACTGCATCAAATAAAAAGCATCTGCATGACAAAAGAACCCATTGACAAAAAAAAGAGACAAACAAATGGGAGAAGAAATTTGTAAACAGTACTCCAGATAAGCAGCTATTATCAAATATTGATAAATAACTTGAAAAATGCAACAATAACAAAAAACAAATAATTTAATTAAAAAATATGCAGAGGATCTGAACAATTTTTGCAAAAAAGAAACACAAATAGCCAACGTGTATAAAAAGATGCTCTACTGCACTAGCTATAAGGGATATACAAATCAAAACCATAATGAGACATCACCTCACAATTGTTAAAATGGCTATTATCAATAAAATAAGAAGCAACAGATTTTAGAGAGTATTTGAAGAAAAGAGAGCCTTCCTCCTGGGAACGTAAACTGGCACAGCATCTGTAGAAAACAGTATAGAGGTTCCTCAAAGAATTAAGAATAGAGTCACCATATGACCCAGCAATCCTTCTAGGTATCCACCCCCAAAAATTTGAAAACATTTATTCATAAAGATATTTGTACCTCTATATTCATTGTAGCATTATTCATAGTGTACAGGAGATGGAAATAACTGAAGTGTTCTTCAATAAGTGATCGAATAAAAAATATGTCATGTATATATAGAGAGATAGATATAGATATAGATAGATATAGATAGATATAGATATAGATATAGGTATAGATATAGATATAGATATAGATGATAGAATAGATATAGATATAGATATAGATATAGATATAGATATAGATATAGATATACACACACACACTCAACGGAATATTAACTCAACCATAAACAAAGATGAATTGCTGCTTTTTGTGACAACATGATGGGTCTTGATAGTATCATATTAAGTGAAATAAGTCAGATGGAAAAGGACAAGAATTATATGATTTTGCTCATATGTGGGATATAAAACAGAACAAACTAAACCCACAAACTCATAGACACAAGACAACAATATGATGGATACCAAAGGGGAAAGGGTGTGGAGGGAGGTTGAAGAGGGTTAAAGGTGTCTAATATATGATGATGAGGAAGACTAGACTTCGAACACACAATGCAATATATATGTGATGTATTATAGAATTGTACACATGACAGTTTTATAATGCTATTAATCAATATTACCCCAATAAATTTCATTTTTAAATATTTTGCTACAGACTCCTTGAAAAAAATGAATGCTGTTGAGCTCCCTAGAAAATTGCACACAAGTCACCAGCATATTTCTTTGGTTCTTGGGTTCCTTTGAAGCCTGTTGGTCTGTAGGTTAAGACTCGTTGATGTAACCGATCAAGAGAACTTGATTTTCTCATAATTTTTGGACCATCACTTATGTACCATTAGTTCTTAGAATGTCCTCATTTATGTCATTATAATGTTATTAAAGCTTTATTTTAACTGTGTCCATAAAACTTTCCCTAATCACCTGTAGCTACAAGGATTGTTAGCTTTGAGAAAATAGAACTTTATATTTTATCCCCCTTACACTGCCTTATAATCTGATATACTATGCCTAGTAGTCTGTCAGAGATGGGGGAATCACAAAAATTATGTACTGCTTATTTTCTTATGTTAGTTCACATAATAATTTAAAAGATATGATTTTAATATCTTTAAACTTTGGTTTCATGTCACTCTATAGTCACTGACTGCTATTTTGGCTCTTCTCTCTGCCTAGCAAAAACTACAGCTGTTTCTGTGCAGTACCTGAAAATTTTTAAACATTTAGACTAGTAGATATGATTGACCATTATGAATAGTAATTGTCAATTTCACTATTAGTTTCTTATAAGAGTACATATGTCCTCAATAATTCATCAATGCTAGAGTATATACTTATTTAAAATATTTTAACTGTTACAAAAAGTAACTTACACAAATCTAACCGGTTTGCCATCTTTGGGTATTTTATACTTTCTATGGATTTATAGTTAAACATGAAAAAGAGGAAAAATTGTGCTGAGTAATGTGGCACTTAAACTTTATATCATAAAGCCATTGCTGTTGTTTTAATGAAGTCTAAAATTTAAATATTGCAGACAAAAAAAGACAAAGGTCCCAAAAATAAATAAATAAATAAAGCAATTTCTGTCCATGTACTACTCTGATTTCTTCTAGATGTGTTCTCTTTAATTAATTAAAGTTAAACTGAGGGTGAACTAAAATTTAGAAGATTCTTTTAACTACTGAGTAAGAAAAAAAGAATAATAGAAATTTAAGCACTAAGTTTGTCAGTGAGAACATTTCTGGAAAACTTCAAAACATTATATGCAAATACCTTCTTAAGCTGAGGTTCATGGGAATTGGTTGCATATATATTCATTCTTCTCCGTTCATTATTTGTAATGGAAAATACACACAAACACACACACACACACACACACACACACACACACACACACACACACATATAAACATGCACATATATATATCATATATATATATAAAACATCTACCATTTATTCAGTGCTTTTTATTAATATGCTTCAGAAAATATATTAAATGCTTTAAAATGTCATAGAAAAATCACAAAATTGCTAAGAGACTGGTGTAATATTACTCCTTTTTGAAATTTTAGTAAATAAAAGGCCAGTGAGATTAAAAAGAGCTTTAATCCTAGTATGTCGTGGTAGAAAAATTATTTATTGAATTTAATATAAAGAAAAATTACAAAATTAAAAGATCATATTTTCTAATTCATTCAGCCACCATATCTTTTGACTGAAACATTTAATCCATTTACAGTTAAAGTAAGTTTAATAGATAGTAGTTATTGTCATTTTATTATTCCTATTTTGATATATATATTTTTTATTTTTCTTAAAGCAGTGCCTCTAACACTTCCTGTAATACTGGTTTGGTGCTGTTAAACTCCTTTAGCTTTTTCTTGTCTTAGAAGCTCTTTATCCAACATTTAATTCTAAATGATAGCTTTGCTGGGTAGAGTAATCTTGGTTGCAGGTCCAATTTCTTTTATGTCAATCCTGTCTGGCCTGAAAAGTTTCTATTGAGTAATAAGTTGACAGTCTTAGCAGAGCTCCCTTGTACATAATAAGATTATTTTCTCTTGCTGCTTTTAAGATTCTTTCTTTGCCTTTAACCTTTGGCATTTTGATTATAGTGTGTCTTGGTGTGGGCCTCTTGGGTTCATCATTTTTGTGAATCTGCCCTTTCTGGGCATGTATGACTCTTTCTTTTGGCAGATTAGGAAGGTTTTCTGTCATGATTTCTTTAAATAGATTTTCAATTTCTTACTCTTTTTCTTCTCCTTCTGATACCCCTATGATATGAATGTTGATATGCTTGTTGTTGACTCAGAGCTCCTTAAACTATTCTCAATTTTTGGATTCTTTTTCCCTTGTTGCTGTTCTGATTTGACATTTTCTGCTATCTTATCTTTCTAAAATGTTGATTTGATCCTCTGTTTTATCTAATCTACTTGATTTCCTCTAATGTATTCTTTATTTCAGTTATTGTGTTCTTTATTTCTGAGTTTTCCTTTTTTATATTTTCTATCTCTGTGTTTATGTTTCCTACCTATTTATTCAAATTCTCACTGAGTTTATCTAAATCAGTGTTTTAAACTCTGCATCTAGTAGATTGTTTGTCTCCATTTTGTTTAGTTCTTTTCCAAAATTTTGTTCTGTTCTTTCAGTTGGGACATGTTTCTTTATCTCCCCCATTTTGCCTATTTCCCTGTGTTTGTTCATATGTATTAAGTAATGCTTCTATATTTCTCAGTCTTAGTAGAGTGATCTTATGTAGTAGGTGTCCTGTAGGGTCCAGTGGTGCAGTCTCTCTATTCACCTAAGTTGGGTTTTCCAGCTGTGTGCTTTGTTAAGCTTGTATGTTCTATCTTGTTGTAATTGAGCCTTGATTCCTTTTTGACTATAAATGGAAGGGATTCATCCTGGGGCTGATTGATTGTGAGGACTCGCCAGTGACTACAGTAGAGGGGCTATTGTGTTGGGGCTGACTTTATGGAGCAGGATGCACTTTAGCAGGCCTCTGGTCTGTCTTCCCAGTTTGCCTTTTGTGTGTATTGTCCTCTGATGTGGTCTTGGATGGTGCTCAGGTGTGGTAGGAAGTCAGCCACTTGGCAAGAGTCTCCAGAAAGGGGCCCCACTGCAGGCCAAGTTCAGTGGCAGTTTGTTTCCTGTCTAGCACCAGTTGGCAGGAGCCATCTGTGATCCACAGATGGTCACTATCCTCACCAGGCTTGTAGGAGCCTCAAGAGACCAAGACACAGACTGACGTTGGCTACTGCTAGTGCTGGGTTTGAGGCTGTTCAGTAAGAGGTATAGGGCACATCACAAGCAGGTGGCACTTGTTTGGGATCTTTGAATCTTTGAGAGATTTTAGAAAAGTTCCAAGCATGAGCCAAAATAGGCCATTTGTATAGAAAAACCACTGACAGCGGTTTGGGTGGGCCCACAAGCTAAGTTGGGTGAGATCTCAGAGAATCACTTGGATGAAGTGACTTGTGTTATTCAGGCTGATGGAGACTCACATATGGTGGTTGCCTGCATTTGCATTCTGGAAAGGGGCAGGTATCAACAAAGGAACAATGGATTTCGGCCAGTACTCTGTTTAGAAGAAAGCTGCCCCTACAGCCTTTACCCTAAAGCCAAACAATTTAGATCTTTTGTATATGTCCTGGGAACCTTTGAAGCTGCCACCTCAGCACTGGAACTCAGAGTGAGTGAGTTCATCAGCTGGTAAGTCCTTGCACAGGACCTTTAAGAGAACATGTGGTATACCACCCTTTGTCTCACTCAGCCACAATCTCTGCTAGTTTTCACAGCCACGAGTTGTAAGGATTTCTCTCCCTGGCACTGGAACTCTGGGCTGGGGAGCCTAGTGTGAAACTGAGAATCATCTCTTCTCTGTGGGGGACCTCTGCAGCCAAGATATTTCCCCTAACCCTTAACAGCCACATGCATGTGTGAGACCAACTTGTTTTATGTTTCTGCCTCTCCTACCAGTCTCCAGGTGGTTTCTTCATTGTGTCCTTAGTTGTAAGATTTTTGTTCAGCTACACTTCAGGTGATTCTCAGTGATGGTTGTTCTGCAGTTTAATTGTAGTTTTGATGTGGTTGTGAGAGGAGGCAGCACATGTTTACCTACTCTGTCATTTGTCCAGAAATCTCTCTAACATTTGTAATATAGACTACATAATTAAATCAATTGGAAACCTAGATTACTACAAAATGTTCACTACAATCCTGATAGTAGTAATTTAATTCTAGAAGTAATTATTGAAATTCTAGAGAATTCCAGTTTATATTATGCATGATTATTCTTCCACTTGCAGATGATATCTTTATATTTCTGGATTTGTGATTATAACTAACAGGATCAATATTAGGTAGTTCTTTAAGTCACACCATTTTAGAATCTGCCACGCCTTCAAAATTTTCACAGTACATAGTGCATTCATAAAAATCACTTTGCTAGTATTTCATCATTTGTTTTTGTTAAAGGCTCAAGATAGAGCTATTGCATAGTACCATTGTTGGTTAGGGGATTTTATTCATTAACTTATCTAAAGGGTAGAAGGTTCATGATTTGGGGCTGTCCTTTGTAGAAAGGTGCTTTTTGTTGTTTTTGTTGTTGTTTTCTCAGAATCAGGGAGACACCCCTTCTCTTGCCATATTTGTTTTTTTTAGAAATGTCATGGCATCAGATGCATGATATACAGACTTAACCACAATGCAATTTTATTATAGTGATTGTATAACAAAGCAAAGGTAAATTCTAGGTCACATCATCAGTCCATTTGTGAATGACTATCTTGAGGACATTCCCTATTCCTTCTATTTTTCACTTTAGCAGGAAATTTAAAAACACAAACTGCTTCATTACATCAAAGTTATTGTACAAAGCTGTTTTTCATTTTAGTGGCTCTGTGGAGGGACTCTGATGTAACTCCTACCTCAGAATGATTGACAAGAGCCCATTAGATAACTCTTCCTATCCCCACACAAACAGCCCAAATGCCACTTTGTCTTTGGAATTTAGATTTGTAGTCATACTTACTCTGTTGTGAAGTCTTCACTTTGCATCTGAATAGTCTTAGCAAGAGCTTGCAGAAAATATTTTTTAATAATTATACTATGTTTTAATGATTGCCCAGAGATATTAGAAAGTAATATATTCCCCATCTTTAGAAGAAAAATAACACAGACATTAAGCAATATTTATATTTTTATAAAGTAATAAAATCTGATTTTTGAGTTAGAAAATGCAATAACTCAGCCAAGTCTTCAAACAAGAGATGTCTCCATGTTGAATTCCCTTTTGTTTTAGGCTGAAAATTAGAAGGATTGGAAAATAATTGACATGTTCAATGCATGTAAAACTGTAAAGATAATATGTTTTTAATAAGTATCTGTCTTTCATGTCACTTTTTACAATGATGGTTCTATATCACATTTATTTCAAAACAGGAATGAAGTAAAACTGGTTGTGTTCAATTTATTATTTATGTATTTTTTATAAAGCACTCTTTTATAAATATCCAGTTCAATAAGCATGAATACACCACTAGAATAATAAAACATAAAGAAAAATAAAAGTGTGTTATTAATCCATGTACTAAAATTATATTCATCTTCAAAATAATAGTAACAGAAAAGTACTGACATTTAACTTCAAGAAACTGTCTCTCACAAAATTTTGTTTTCTAAACTTACTAAATTATGTTTTGATAGAAAATTATGTTCAGATTCTTATTGTATGTTTACTCTGTCATACCAAATAACCATTTAAATTCCAAATAATGAATCTTCATGTCATTTATTTATGATTTTTAAAAATATATAAAATTGTAAGATTCTCTATCACAAGATTTGGATAAGTTAACATGTAAAAGAAAAACAGTTAAAAGAGATCAGAGGAATAGTGCTGAAATAGAATATAAATTTTTTTCAAAATTCGTACTAAAAATATAACAATAATATCCATGGTTTACAGAAATGTTATTTTTAAAACCAAATTATAAATTTAACTTTGGTTAAATTTATAGGAGTGTAAAGCAAAAATAAAAGTAGTGAGTTATATGATCCACAAGTACCAAAAGAAAATCCATAATAAATTCTCAGGAACCAGATGTTTTCTCATTATTTAAATTTGATAGTGTAAGGAAGGGAAAATGTTTTCACCTCTAGCCTTCCGAGTTCTTGTCTGAGCCCCTGCCCTATCATAAAAGACAAGTTAACAAGAGAAAAACAAATAGAATTTTATTATCCTGAATAACCCATGAATATCTGAAAAATATTCAGATAAACTGAGAAATCTTTGAAATGACCCAAGCTACGTCTTAAAATTCTGCTTCAGCTAAAGACAAAGAAAAGATGTTGAAAAATGGTGGTCATTTATTGGTGCTTACCAGAAAAAGTACAGAAAAGAAGGGTAAATTTGTTATGCAGATTTAAGTCAATGCTTTCTCCATTGGTGAGATATTTTTGTGATTTAGTCATTCTTTTCTTTCTGAGATACCCTTACAAATGGAGAGGTCCCTAATAAGTATAAATTTGCCTTACAAAAGTAACCATCTACTGTTTTCAGATATTTTCTTGTATTTACAGCGTTTCAAATTAATTAGTTAAAAATAATCCTATGTCCAAAAGCAAATTTTGGAGTGCCACATTCTGATAACCTTCATTTTCATTTTTTCCATAGAAGATGAGTTTAAAAATTAATAATATTTCTGTGACTTTCTGAAGAATTAGAATGAAATATTTTATATAAATCTCTCAACACTTGACATATGATAAAGAAATATTTCTTTAGTGTAATTCTAGAAATATTATTTCTTGAGAGGCCAAATGTCTTCATAAGGAGAATTTTAGTTCTACAAATTGATTCCTTAATAATACCTGATAATGCAAAGAGGTATTAGTAGCTTTCTAGCAATGTAAAGAATCCTCACCTTAGAGAGGAAAAGTAGTGTAATTTATTACAAGTGTTAAATTCATTAAACAAGAAAATCATTAGAATGAAATGGTTCTAATGTCATGGTGGCCTAGATAAGCAAACAAAAACCTAAGTCTATAAATGCCTCAAGGTTATGAAATTAAAACCTAAGCACCAGCAATTGCAAACAGCAATCATGCTTTAAACTATAACCGGTTAATAATGCCCTTGCTTTGTGCTATCCTTTTCCTTATAAAAGATTTTCCTCAAGCACCCATCAGTGGAGTGCTCTTAACCACTTTCAATTTAATGTTGCCCTATTCAAATTATTTTTTGCTAAAATAAACTCTTAAAATTTTTAATATTTTTTAGTTTATTTTCAACACAAATTAGATCATATTTTAATCAAAACCCATATCTAATATCAAACTCTCAAGTCATATTGTCCCTATGAACTACAAACAATTCTGTTTCTAGCCTGGAATTTTAATATAATAATTAGATGACCTAGGGTAAACCGTAATCCTAGAGAGATAATGCATATAAAGTTAAGTTTAAAATTTGGAGAAGTGTTTAAGAAATAGTATGTATTTGTCTCTGATATATTGTGAGTTAAGATTTCTGATATGGAAAAGTAGTGCCTATAAATGCTTCAATGAATGAGAAGGGGAGCTATGTTTGTTTAAATACTGATAAACACTAAGTGTTTATTGAAGATACAAGTAATGGTAAACCATACAGTTTATCTTGATGAAATTATCAAATTAGAGTTATTTATGGCATATTATCATATTATTTCTTCTACATTTTTTTAAACATATTGGTGCTATTGTTACCAAATCAAATTTGTTCATTTGCTTGCATGCATGAAAGCCTAACAGGATATGAACAAGAGTTTGAAGCAAAGAAAGTAAAGGTTTATTTAAGGAATTGGCACCAAGATGGGAGATGTAGGTAAGCTATTACTCAAAGACCCGGCTCTCTGATGGCTTCTAGGGGATGGATTATATGGGGAAGAAATTCTTAATCATGATAGCTATGGAAGTTGGGGCCATGAGCTCTTTTGATTTCTCTTAATGTCAGCCATGGAATCATTCTGTCTGGTTTCATGACGTTGTAGTCAGAGCTGTTGTTCTGCTTTCATAAATCCCAGGCCAAAATGTAACTGATGTCAAAATGGTATCTTTAATTTGATCAAAACTTGCTCTAGTTTGGAGTCTGGTTATTGTATATTTTTCATGGTTGATAGAACTGAAGCTTTATTCTTAAGAGAGTATGACACTGACCAGAATCTAATGTTCTAATGGCTCAGTGATTGAGAGAGTGTACATGTAGTATGTGCAGAGGTAGAAGGATTTGATTGAAAGCAAGCAAGCAAGTCATATGTTATTACACTTAACAAAGCTAGCTTGAATTTTTTTTAAAAAGTCATACTAAAGAAGTGAAGTTCTTGTGTGGTTGCACCATCCCATTATTTTGTAAGCTATCTGAGTTCTGGACTTTTGTTTTGCTTTGTATACATCAAAAATCTTAGCACATATTAGGTATTTAATACTATTTAAAAGATTTTGAGCAACTTGATCCTTTAGTCTGCCTTAACATGAATTGTCTTATTTTTCTTCAAGTTTTTTTTGTATATGTTTGTGCCATAAGAAATGCCTTAGTCCTAGTCACAGGAGGATTTTTATGTGAAATTTAACCACATGGAACACTAAAAAGAAAATTAGTTCTGTCCTTACTGAAAGAGTTCATATTTAACTTCTGTGCTTAGATAGGAATTTAGTTTTATGAACCAGTTAAAGGATAAAATTCATGGTATGCTTTTTGCAGCACTTAAATAATGATATATGATTTTTTTTCTTTTCCCAAGGCTAAGCAGAGGAAATCATAGCAATGTGACTTTTTAAGCATAAGTGAAACTCTTATTTGAAATATTTTCACTACATAGCACAACTCAATTGACTTGATGACTCAAATAGACATAGGCTATAGGTTAAAATAGAAACAGAGTACTGAAAACTCTTATTATAACACTAAAGTTGAGGCAGAATATCACATAAGCAGCCTTGTTTTTCATAGTTCTCTTTATGAAAACTTAACACTGGTTAGTCCTATAACGCTTTCATTTCATCAAACCCAAAAACTCTAGGCATGAGACTAAAACAAAAACGTTTCCAGTTCACACTCTTATGTAAAATTTATGTAGTTGAGAAAGCCAAAGCTTGCCTGGGATGTGCACTGTCTAACACCTATAGTCTCTTCTGAGAGTAAAGATAATTATCAGATGTTTGACTTAGTGTTTAATAAATGTGCTTGATTTTCACTCCAATTATATGTCAAATTCTAGATCCTGAATATTCACACTTTAAAAGGAATTAAAAGTACTGAAACAGGAGTTTTAAAATGTACCTAACCGTCAGTGGGTTTTGCAGTCAATAGAATTCTAACAGACATAACACAACTGCTGTAACAAATTACCACAAACTTAGTGGTTTAAAATAACACAAATATATTGCCTTTTAATGTTGAAGGTCAAAAATCCCAAAGTTCTTTTATGAGGCTGAAACCAAAGTGTTGACAGGGTTGCATTTTTTTTTTTTAGTTTCCATAGAGAGAATCTGTTTCCTGTCTTTTTCAGATTCTAGTGATCATCTGAATTCCTTGTGTTATGTCCCCTTTCTTTATCATTGAAGAATATCACTCCTCTATCTCCTACTTCTATTTCTATTATATCTTCATTCTCTAACTCTCTCAGTGTGAACTTTCTACTTTCATACAACCATTAGCTAATTGGAGATTGGCTATGAAATAATGCACTTACATTTTTATTAAGCAATAAAACATTACTAAAGATAGACCATGATAAGTAGAGATTAATATTGTAATTTTTAGGGTAACTACTAAATCACACACGAAAACATATACAATACACACAGAAAGACACAACTACAAAACTTACTGACAGTCTATATATACACATTCTTAGTATGTCACTGTGGAGTAATTTGTCAATATTTTTCCATGTCTGTACCTTGTCTTTCCATTGTATTAAAAAGATTATTTCTCAAATAAAATGTTTTTAATTTTGGTAAAGTCTAACTTATGATTGTATTTTCTTATAGATCATGCTTTTGTATTATTTCTAAAAACTAACCATGTTTACAGTTTTCTTTAAAAATGTTTTCTTCTGAAAGTTTTATAATTTTAGATTTTTGCATAAAGATTTATAATATATTTTTGGCTAACATTTTATATATAGTTACCAAAATTTGAAAGTCCCTAAAACAAAGCATATGTATGTATGTATGTACACATGTATGTATGCATTTATTTCACCTTTCTCCACCCCTCACTGTTTTGACAACCATCAGCTTGTTCTCTCTATATATACAGGTTTTCTTTTCTTTTGTTTTGCTTATTAACTTGCTTTGTTTTTGTAGATTCCACATATAAATGAAATCATTGGGCATTTATTTTTCTCTGACTTATTTCACTCAGCATAATACCTTCTAGGTCCATCTATGTTGTCAGAAATAGCAAGAATTCACTTTTATTTTTATTGCTGAATGATATTCCATTCTTTATATATACCACATCTTTTTTATTTATTTATCTGTTAATGAACACCTAGATTGCATCTATATCTTGACTCTAGTAAATAATGCTGCAAAACACATATCAATGCATATATCTTTTCAAATTAATATTTTTTTGGATAAATGAAGAGAAATAAAATTGTTGGGCTTTATAGTATCTCTATTTTTAATTTTTTGAAGAATCTTCATATTGCTTTTCATAGTGGCTGCACTGATTTACAAACACCTACAAAATGAAACACTGATTTTTTTTGCATTTTATACATTATAAGTAATATATACATAATAAAATATTTATGATTTTAATTATTTTAAATGTACACTTTATTGGCATTAAATATCTTTATAATACCACACAACCATTACCACTATCTACTTTCCAGAATTTTTTTATTATCCCAAACAGAAACTTTGTATTCATTAAACAATAATTTCCCCAACCCCAAACTCCAGGTTCTATCATATTTCTTGTCTTTACATATTTTGTCTATTCAAGGTACATCACATAAGTGAAATTATATAATACTTGTCCTTTTGTATCCAGCTTATATTAATTAGCATAATTTCTAGGTTCATAAGGTATGTATATGTATATATGCATAAATATTGTGTGTGTATAATGCTAAAGGAACTAGAAACCAGTTTCTATTATTTAGAACTTTTTTGACCAGAAATATATACATTTTTATTTATAACCATGATTATATTAATATTATGTAGGAGATAACATAAATTTATTATTTGCAAAGAAAAATATAAACTGTTATATCTCTAACTAATATAAATAAGTTCACCAATAGGTAAGGGTTTATATATGTGTAAGTTTTTGAAATATTACCATACTTTTATAATGTTAGCATATTATTGGATCAAAACTACTATGTACACCTAACTTTGCAAAGTTGTAAAAATAGCATAAAGTGCTTTTGCTAGATAAAAATTGTGTGTGTGTGTGTGTGTGTGTGTGTGTGTGTGTGTGTGTGTGTGTGAATGCCTATGCATGTGTGTTTAAGTTTAGATTTCAAATATTCTGGAGTTTTTACAAATTTAAAAATAAACTTAAAGAGTAAAATTTATGCTCAGGTTCTTGTTTCAATAAAAAAATCATCACAATAAGTAATAAACATATTTGCTTTATAAATGAATATTTCATGTTATTCACTTTGTAATGTGATGCAGTAGGCAGAAGAGTATCAAAGATTCACTCTGGATTTTATGAACAAATTAGTAAGAACCAGGTTCTCCTTTCCCAAGGTAATGTATTTATTCCAAGATCAACTTTCTCCAGCCTTCAGGGTATACTTCAAAAATTTGTGAACTCAGGATATTTAGTCTCAGATAATGAAATATAGCTCATACCTTAATCCAGAGTAGAAGAAAGAAACAGCATGTGCAATCTCCTTCCTTGATATTTAAGAAAATTGTGCCTCAGGGAGAAGGGCTACTTCCACTGGAATGAAATCCATATCATGTCCAGAGTGTGTCCTTGGATTCTGCTCAGATCTTCAAGAATGTTAGTAAGAGTGGAGAACAGCTGAGAATTTGGCAAGAAAAAAAAATAAAAGTCATAAATATTGGAAAAGAATAAGTGAAATTATCTCTATATGAAGATGGTATGATCTTGTAATATAGAAAATCCAACAGGTACTCTAAAAATCTATTAGATTTAGCAAATTAATTTAAAAGTTAAATGATGCAGAATCAACATTCTAAAAGCAATTACATTCATACACACACGTGCAATGGAAATTTTGAAACTAAAATTATTAAAATGATTTCATTATAATATTATCAAAAAGAATAAAATATTCAGTAATGAATTTAACAAAAATTCAAGTGGGCTCTTTATAAGTTATAAAATTTTAATAAAAGAAATTAAATTAGCTAAATTAATATTTAAAAACAGCTTCTGCTCATGTATTAGAAGACTTAAAATTCTTGAGAGCAATATTCCCTGTGTTGATCTACAGATAAAATGCAATCATTATCAGAATCCCAGGCATCTTATTTTGCAGAAATGATCAACTGATACTAAAAATCATATGGAATTTCAAGATACCTAATACTCTTAAAGAGAATTAAGTGGATTAACATTTCTCAATTTTAAAACAGTACAAAGCAATGATAATTAAGATTAGCATAAGAAAAGACATGTAAATCAACAAAATAAAGTTGAGAGCACAAAAATAAATCCACGTATATCTATGGTCAAATGATTTTTATAAATTTATTTTTCAATTACAATTGATATAGAATATTATCTTAGTTTCAGGTGTTCAAGGATGTAATTACACATTTATATACCTTATAAAGTGATCCTAATAAGGCTAGTACCATATGATACTGTACACAATTATTACATTATTGATTATATTCTCTTTATTCTTATGACTTTTGCTTATTAACTTGTTTTGTTTTTGTAGATTCCACATATAAATGAAATCATCAGGCATTGCTATACTTTAAATGCCCATGATTATTTTTATAACTAGCAATTTGTACTTCTTTATCTCTTTTACCGTTATCACTCAGCTCTCAAACCCCTCCTATCTAGTGACCATAAATTTGTTCTCTGTATCTATAAGTTTGTTTTGTTTTGTTTATTCTATTTCTCAGATTTCACATAGAAGTAAAACCTTATGGTATTTGTTTTTCTCTGTTTGGTTTATTTCACTAGGTGCATCCAGGATGTTGCAAATGACAACATTTTATTTTATTTTTTTTTAATTGCTGGGTAATAATCCAGTGTATAAATGAACCACTCATTATTTATTTAATCGTCTATTGGTGGACACTTAGGTTGCTTCAATATTTTGCCTATTGTAAATGGTGCAATGGTGAACATAGAGGTACATATATCTTTTTTAAATTAGAGTTTTGGATTTCTTCAGATAAATATCCAGATGCAAAGTTGCTGTGTCATACAATAGTTCTATTTTTAATATTTTGAGAAATCACCATACTATTTTCCATGGTGGATCTACAATCCCACCAGTAGTGCATAAGGATTCCCTTTTTTTCATATCCTCATCAACACTTGTTGTTTGTTGATTTATTGATTACAGCCATTCTGATAGATGTCAGGTGATATCTCACTGAGGTTTAATTTTTATTTTTCTAATGATTAGTGATGTTGAGCATCTTCTATATGGCTTTTAGGCACTTATATTTCCCCTTTGGAGATATGTTTATTCAGATCCTTTGCCAATCATTTAATTGAATTTTTTGTTTGTTTGTTATTTTGTGTGTTGTGTGTAAGTTAAGTTGCATGAGTTCTTTATGTTTTTTGGATATTAATCTCTAACCAGATGTATCACTGGCCAATAGATTCCCCCATTCAGTGGGTTGCTTTTTCATTTAGTTAGTGGTTTCTCTCACCATGCAAAATTTTAATTTCATGTAATCATATTTGTTTATTTTTTCCTTTTATTTACCTTGCTTAAGGAAACATAGCAAAAAATATATTACTAAGAGAAATGTCAAAAGTTTACTGCATATACTTTTTTTTAGTAATTTTATGGTTTTAGGTCTTATATTTAAATCTTTAAGCCATTTTGAGTTTATATTTGTAGGTGTTGTAAAAAAAATGGTCTCTTCAGTTTTTTTGTTTGGTTGCATATACCTGTTCAGTATTTCCAACATGACTCATTGAAGAGAGTGTCTTTATTCCATTGTATATTCTTGCCTCCTTTGTCATTGAATAATTAACCATATAGGCATGGGTTTATTTCTGGGTTCTCTATTCTGTTCCATTGATTTGTGTGTCTGTTTTTATACTAGTACCACAAAGTTTTTATTACTATAGTCTTGTAATGTTGTTGGATATCAAGTAGTGTCATACCTTTATCTGTTTTTTATTTTTATCAATATTGCTTTGGCTATTTAGGGTCTTTCGTGTTTCTCTGTAAATTTTAGGATTATTTCTTCTAATTCTGTGAAAATGCTCTTCTGTGTGTTGTGTGTGCCCTCCTGTTGTAGTTGAGCCTTGATTGCAGGTAGCAAGTCAGTGGGTGGTATTTACCCATAGCCTGACTGGCTATGAGAGTTGTCTGTGATTTCAGTGAGTAAGATGAAGTGTAGGGGCTGATTGCTTGGAACATAAATCACTTTATTGGGTCTCTAGTGCCATCTAAGCTCACTATTTCAGGTGTATTATCAGTGGAGCTGATTGGGTGGTTCTTTTCTGTTGTTTGAAGCTGGCCACTTGGGTATATCAGTTCTGAAAACTGTAGTGAAAGTTTCCAGTTTTAGCTAAGTTCAGTCACCACTTGTGCCAGGTTTGGGGTCTCCTGGTAAGAGCTACAAAGTGATTTACAGTTTATTTCTGCTTGTTATAGGTTTGGAAGTGCTTGAGAGAGGAGATACTGTGAACTGAGTCTGAATGTCACTTATGCTGGTCTTAGGACCCTTTATTTTGCATGAGCATGTGAACTGAGACCAATGTGTTGGACTTGTGTTCACTTAAATGAAGCTATATTCCAGGCAAAGCCTGGATGTCTCTTATGTCAGCCTTGGGGCCAGCTGATGGGGATTAAAATAAATTTGAGACCAGTGGCCACTTATGCTGGGCTTGGGGCCACTTAGCAAGAGGCACAAGATACAATGAGACTGTACACTGCTTTTTAGGGGTTTGTGAATCTTTGAGAAATTTTGGAAAATTCCATAAGGTGAGCTGAGGCAGGCAGACAGCTTGTATTGAACAGCCACTGGAAGAGACTTGGGCCTGGCAGGTAAGATCGCTGGGGCAGAAGAATTGAATCAGTTCCCATCTGCAGAGCTTAGCTAACAGTACTGTTTGGGCCAAAAAGTTTGGTGGGAAGTTTTGCCCGATTCAGTTCCCAACCAATGAGCCTTAGTGGAGCCTCTTCTATAGCCTTACCTGAGCAGGGAAGCAAATTTGAAGTCTCACTCAATTTCTGAATAGAACTTTCAGTTACCATGAACACAAAAATCTATCCAGATTATTGGGCAGGCACAGAATACATTTTAAAGCAATGCTTTTAGTAACACCTAATCAGATATCCCAGTCAGTGACTCTGACATGTATAGAGCAGAATAAGTGGCTCTGATTGGCCAATTAGCTCTAGTAGAAGCTCTATCTGATTTGGTTACTTAGTTGATAAGCCATATTGGCTGTGGAGTCTGTTCTATAGCCCCTCCTGGGCAAGGATTCAAATTTGCAGTCTCACTCAACTTCCAAGTATAGTCTTTAATCTTGTCCAAGAAACCAGGACAAAAATTTGAAGAGTTAGTGATATCATTCAAGAATTTCAGTTGTTTAAGGTGCTACCATTCAAGCGTTTCAGTTGTTCAGAGAGCCAGACCAGCAATTTTTCCCTATTGTTAAGTAGCCTCTGGAATCCTGTAACCAAGAAGGCTGAAGAGTGTTTGTGAACAGCCTCAGAACACAGCCCATAGTATAACCCAGCCACAGAGGATGTATAGCATCCTCTCACAGCATGGCCCAGCAGGAAGCCTGTCCAGTGACTGCCCAATCACAAAGTATGGCCTCTGCTCACCATACTGAGGAAGCTCAGACAGTGATTTTGTTCAAATATTGGGCAGTCTCTAGCCCCACAAAAATGTGGGATAGAGATAAAGACCGTTTCAACCAAAGAGCCTGGCCAATGACTTTTCCCAACAGAAGAACACAACATAGTAAAAAACATTTATTGGATTGTGAAGCTCAGCCTGAGAACTCTCTCAGTTACAGTGCATGTGCTGCATTCTTGTCTGATGGCCGAGCACAGTTAGAGGCCTTGTCTGAATACAAAATCTTGCTTGTGCTTTGACTGAACAGAGTGCAGCCAGTAATACTTTATGGTCAAGAAGCACAGCCTGAAACCCCATCTGAACAGGAATGTATCCAGCAGCACCTACTGTAACTTTAGAGCACAGGGAGTAGCCTCAATCAAATAGAGACACCAACCTATCCATCTGTGGTTATTACCAGCTTATTCACTCATAATCTCAAGCTAAACTGACTGATGAAATTCTGTTCATGATGAAGAGAGTCTATCGTCAAGAAGAGGTGACTAAATACTCAAATGTTTAGATAATTATATAGTAAATCAAAGCTCACAAGACAAAGTATATAAACATCATATCATAAAATGAACTAATAAAGCTGCAATAACTCACTCTAAGGAAATGGAGACCTATAAACTCTGACAGATAATTCAAAATAATTATATTTAACAAGTTTAGTGAACTATGAGAACACTTTGACAGACAGCTAAACAAAATAAGACAAAACGTATAAACACAAGTAGTTCAACAAAAAATAAAACCTATTAAAAAAAGAAAGAAAGAAAAATCTTAGAGATAAAAAAATACAATGACTGAACCAAGAATTTAAACTTTAACATTAGCTTCAACAAAGTCAGACAGAAATCAATGAAGTATAAAATAACTCATTTGAAATTATTCAGTTGGCAAAGCAAAAAGAAAAAAAGAGTAAAAAGGAATTAAGAAAGCACATGGTACCTGTGAGGCATCATTATGTAAAACAACATATGCATTATGGGAAAACCAAAGGAGAAGAAAAAAAAGACAGAAAATTAATTTAAGGTAACAATGATTAAAAATTTACCAAACTTTCAAAGAGAAATTGACTCCCACATTTGTGAGATCCAAAAGAGTCACGAGAGGTTAAATACAAAGAAGGCTACACTGAAACACATTATAATTGTCAGAAATCAAATACAAAGAGAGAATTCAAAAAACAACAAAAGGAAAAAAAACTCATTATAAAGAAGAGACTGTCCTAAAACTACAACTTAGTAGAAATTCTGTAGGCTAGAAAGAGTGAGAAGATATGTTTAAACTATTTAAATAATAAAATTAAAAAAAATAACTGTCAACCCAGATTACTCTAAATAGTAGAGTTTTTTCTTCAGAAATTAAGGAGAGATAAAAACATTTATTAGCAAAAAGGATATACTGTAATGGGAAATACAAAGATGATAAGTGACATAATAAAAGCATATGAATGTGTAAAACTCACTGGTAATTTTAAATATACAGTCAAATTTCTATTCTTTAATATTATAATGATGGTGTACTACTTTAGTTTAAAAGTTATAAGACAAACATATTAAAAATAACCAAGACTACAACAATTTGATGTTAGATCCAAAATATTTTTTAAATAGATGTAAATTATAACATCAATAACATAAAATATGAGAGTAATTACAAATTATGAAGTTTCTGATGCTACTGAAGTTGTTATTATTAGCTTAAAATAAGACATTATAAATATAAAATATTTTAGATCAACTTCATGGTAACCACAAAGATAAAATCTTGAGTGGATATGCAAAAGATTATGATATGATAAAAGAATAAAAAATTATGAAGTTACAAAGGAAAATAGCAAAAGAGGAAGCAAGAAATAAAAGGCCTATAAAACTTTTAGAAAACAACAGAAATGGCAAGAGCAATTTGTCACATATCGATAATTACTTTAAGTGTAAATGGCTTAAATTCTTTAATCAGATGACATAGAATGGCCAAATAAATATAAAACAAGATCTAATGATACAAAGCCTTCAAGAAACTTGCTTTAGCTTTAAGAACACATAGACCAAGATTGAAAGAATAGAAAAATATATTTCAAACAAATGTCAACCAAAAGAAAGTGGAGTTAGCTACACTAAAATTAGATAAAATAGATTTAAAGCTAAAACTAGTCAAAAGCAACAAAGAAGGTCATTATATAATGGTAAAGGTATAGATTTATCAAGAATATGTAACAATTATAAAATTTTCTTTACCCAACATTGGATAATGTAAATACTTAAAGCAATTACTAACACTTTCTTCTCAACAATGGACAAATCCTCAGAAAATTCTTGAGGAACTACTGAATTGCAACAACACTATATTACAAATGATATTAGCAAACATGTCCAGCACATGTCAATTAATAACAGCAGAATACTTTTTTTTCTTAATTGCCCATGAACCACTTTCTAAGATAGATTAAACTTTAGGTTTAATCTATGTAACAAATCTCACAAATTCAGGAAAATTGAGTTTATATTTTCTAAATACAATAGTATGAAACTAGAAATCAATAACTAGAGGAAAGGAAGAAAATACATAACTACATGGGAATTAAACAATATACTCCTGAACAGGTATTAGGTCAAAGAGGAAATATTTGAAAATCAAAAAATGTGTCTTGAGACAAATATAAATGGAAACACAACATAACAAACAATATAGCCAAAGGAGTTCTAAGAGGAAAGTTTGTAACAATGAATGCATACATCAAAAGATAAATTTCCAAAATAAGCAACCTAAGATTTACATCTCATTGAGACATAAAAAGAGAAACAGATAATCACAATTTTAACAGAAGAAAATAAAAAAATAAACATTAATTAGAGCATAAATAAAATAAATAGGAAAGAGTAGAATAATAGAAAAGATTAACAAAACTAAGAGTTAGTTCTCTGAAAGATAAACAAAATTCACCAAACTAAATAGGCTAACAAAAAAAAATAGAGGATTCAAATAAATAAAACTATAAATTAAAGATAAAAGAATAGAGGATCCAAATAAATAAAACTATAAATGAAAGAGAAAACAGATACAAAACATCATAAAATTCTACTATGAACTATTATCTCAATAGATGAAGAAAAAAACATCTGACAAAATTCAATATCTTTTCATGCCAAATACTTTTTAAAAATTGATACAAAAGGGATATATCTTATAATAAAAGTCATGTATGACAAACTCACAATTAACATCATACTTACTGGTTGAAAGTTATTTCTCTAAGGTCAGGAACAAGATAGGGGTTTTATCCTCACCACTCTTAATCACAATAGTATTGGAAATCCTAGCCAGAGCCATTAGAATAAAAAGGGAAATAAAATCTATCTAAATCAAAAAGTAAAGCTTAAAATGCTATCTGTTTGTAGATGACAGGATTTTTTTCTATAAAAAGTCTTAATGACTCCACCAAAATACTGTTATAACTAATAAACAAATTAAATAAAGTTTTAGGATACAAAATCAACATTAAAAATTATTTTGTTTTTATACAATAACAACAAATTATCTGGAAAATTAATTAAAAGCCAATTTACAATAGCAAAAAAATAAAATAAATTGAAATTAACTAGTGAGTCGAAGATCTTCATATTGAAAACTACAAGATGTTGATAGGAGAAATTGAATAAGACACAAAGAAAAGGAAAGACATCATGTGGTTGTTTTCCTGGATAATTAATATTGTTAATGTATCACATTACCCAAAGCCATCCATGGAGCAAATGCAATCTCTATTACGATTCCAAAGGCATTTTCTACAGAAATAGAAAAAAAATCTAAAATACTTACGGATCCACAAAAAACTCTGAATGAGCAAAAGAATACTGAGAAAGAAAAACAAAGCTGGACACACCATATTCCTGATTTTAAACTATAGTACAAAGCTGTAGTAATCAAAACAGTGTGATATTGACATTAACACTGAAACATAGGCTCATGGGAAATAATCAAGAACCCATAAATAAGCATTTAACTAAGTTTGATGTGAAAGCTACTAAGTTTGATGTGGGAGCCAAAATTATTCAATGGAAAAATATGCTATTTATAATACATGGTTTAAGAAAATTGCATCTTCACAGGTAAAAGAATAAAAATGAAGTCCTATCATATACCACTCAAAAAACACTTGGAATATATAAAAGACTTGAATATAAGACATAAAACTCCTAGAAGAAAACATAGAGAAAGGGCTTCTTGACATTGGTCTTAGCAATGATTTTATGAATATGATAGCAATGTATAAACAACAAAAGCAAAAATAAATAAATGGGTCTCTATCAAACTGAAAAGATTCTATACAGAAAAAAAAATGGTCAACAAAATGAAAAGGCAACTCACAGTATTGATAAAAACATTTGCAAACCATATATCTAATAAAAAATAAATATATAATATATAAGAAATTCATACAACTTAATAGTAAAAACAAAATAAAACAAAAAATAGTCTAATTAAAAATAGGCAAAGGACAATAATAGACAATTTTTCAAAGAAGATATTTAAATGTCTAGAAGGTACATGACTGGCATACAAATTGCAAAATGATCACCATAGTATTAGTTAACACCATGCAATAATCGTCAGGAAATTCAAATTGTGTGTGTGTGTGTGTGTGTGTGTGTGTGTGTGTGTGTGTGTGTGTAATTCAACCATATAAAAGAAATACTGCCAGTTGAGATCACCTTGAGGGCATTATGCTAAGTGAAAGAAGTCAAAGACAAATACTGTATAACATGTAAAATCGAAAAATGTCAAACTGATAGAAATCAGACTGCTGGTTGTCAAAAGTGGGGGATGGGTTATGGGAAAAACTGTGAAGATGGTCAAAGGATATAAACTTTCAGTTATAAGATCAATAATTTATGAGAATATAACACACATAACACACAGCATCGTGACTATAGTTGAGAATAAAGTATTGAGTATTTGAAAGTTGCAAAGAGTAAATCTTAAAAGCTCTCATCAAACAAAAGAGTACTTATGTTAGTTATTAACTAACATTTTTATGATTATCATTTTGCCATATATATACATGCATCAGATCACTATGTTGCACATCTTAAACTTACACAATGTTATAAATCAATTTTATCACAATAAAATAGGAGAGGAAAAAAAATGTTGTCTTAGAAAGGGCATAACTGTCATATGCATAGTTATCTTTTAGAGTCTGTATAATGTTGTCAACATATTTTTAAATATCTCAATATTATAATTCACACACAGTTAACCAAAAAAATTAATGATGTTTTTCAAAATGACAAAACAATAACACATACTTATGTTCTTTTACCTTCAAACTATTTATTCCCAATTGTAAAATATTTTATTAAAAACAAAAACTATTATATTCTTAGCTTTTATAAGATTGACTATTTTAAATACCTCATATATGTGGAGTCACACAGCTTTTTTTCTTCTGTGATTGGTTTATTTGACTTAGCATAATATATTCCAAGTTCATCCATGTGGTGGCAAATGACAGTATTTTCTTCTTTTTAAGTCTTAATAGCATTCCATTGAACAAATATATCACATTTTCTATACCCATTCACTTGGCAGTGGGCACTGAGAATACAAGTTGTTTGTCAGTGTCTGGAGCATGGGGAAAATGGGCAGTTGATTTTTAGTTAGTATAAAGTTTCAGTTGTGTGAGATGAGTTTAAGTTCTAGAGCCTTTAGATAACAATACAGCATTGTGCAATTCAAAATTTGTGAAGAGGGTAGATCTTATATGAAATCGTACAAAAAAATGCAAACACAATTTTTTTAAAAAAGTGACAATAGGAAACTTTGAGAAGTATTGAACATGTCTATTATCTTGATTGTGGAAATGGGATCATGAGTATCTGAAAATGCTCAAACTCATCAAATTGTACACATTAAATATCTGCAGTTTTCTTTTTTTGAATTAGACCTCTATAAAGCTGTTAAAACAAACAAAAAAACAAATGGAAATGAACACAGATATCACCCCCCTTTAGGAAAGAGAATTAATACATGTCTGAAATAAAAAAAATATATAAGAAGCTTGACAATGACACTTAATTGAGGAAGAGTCAGTCTTCATATACCTGTAGGATATCTATAAAATGATGCCATTGCCTGTTTTTCCTGTAGAATTCTCAGGAGGGTCTGGACTCTGGGAAGCCTAGAAAGATGGATAAAAATGTAGAAGTAAAAAATGACAAAGAAAATATAAATATTAATTTAATGATTTTATTTGAAACAATAGACTTCATCATGCCCTTTACCCAACTCCAGTCACAAAGTCCAACACCTAGATGTTAGCCCTTAGACAAACAAAACAAAATTTTATTTATTAAAACTTTATAAAAGTTGAAGTGAATCAGAGAGCTATTTCCTTTCATCCTGCTTCCTAGAGGCTCATCACAAAAGAATCCTATTAATTGACAAGAACATAGAACTCCCAGTCAGCATTTCACTTGTCTTGGTTCTGAATATCAACAGACAGCTAAGAATTATTAGATATTTGATAAAGTATGAAGCAAGAGAGAAAGAGAGACAAACAAGTAGAGATATTAATGTGGAAGGAAACAGGTTTCTGGGTAAGAAAATAACAAAATCTAATAACAAAATATATTATTAGTATAAACACATATTTTTAGTATAAACCTTTAGTATTATATATATATTAGTATAAAAAGTTTTTGTTTCTAATATTTTTAATTTAGAGATTCCACATGTGATATTTTCTGCAAGCAGCTTAGCAAAGGCCACTATGGGAATATGTGATTTTGTGTCCTTTCTCTCTTCACTGAAAAGAACATACAAATTACCTTGCCAAAGTTATTGAAATGCCTAGGATCTTTGGAGCACATTTTTTTTCTTCCAGAAACTTTTTTTTAATATTTGAAAATTTATTCTGAACTGCATATTTTACATGCTAAAATAGATAATCTTTCTAAGAATGATTTAAGCACTTTTTGCTTATTATCCCAATTTATTCTCCCAACAGCCCAATGACATACATGCTCCTTTTACCACTTTTACAGGTAAAAAAACAACCAAGGTAAATTAGGGCTAAGTAATGTGATGTTGGACAGAGCCAGATTTCAATCTCAAGTGTACTGGTGTCAGACACTTTAGTTTCTGACAGCTTTGATGCTCTGCCATTAATGTAGAATCCCACACATGTAAGGAGGTATAAATTTAGACTACAAAGATTTAGACTATAAATCTTCAGATGGTGTGCATAGATTTATTTTACTAGAATCAATACTTAACTAAGTCCTTGATCAGTATAAATTTCTAGGTCCTTTATGCTTATTATTTATTCTAGATACAACTGCTTCAATGTTACATGTTAATATTCTCTCTCTCTCTCTCTCTCTCTCTCTCTCTCTCTCTCTCTCTCTCTCTAAATTTGTTTCTCCAGGGATTTTTTATGAATTATGTAGTTTTACTCTATTAGACAACAGGGCAAAATATTGTGATAATATTCTCCAGAGTCATTCTGGCTTAGTTCAAACCTTGCTTTCACCACTTAAAAACTATTTCATCATGAAAAAAAATCATCTAGCTTTCTTTGTAAATCAGTTAGGTCAAGTGAAAAATGTGATTCAAATTTTAGTCAGCTCATGAACTTGTGGGTAATTAAATTATATGGTTCCAATAAAGAAGTGAGAATGTCTGTCACATGATAAGCAGTAAGTAACTATTAACTACTATTATTAATATCATTATTATTGTTATTCTCATTTTGATAAATCTTTTGTCTCTGAAAATATGACAAATACCTTATAAACTTTGAGTTTCAAAGATTGAGCACTAGGGATGGGCTAGTTTGAATATATTTCATAGACAGTCTAATTATATGTAATAGAAGAACCAGTGGGAAAACTTCTTGCCTTGCTAACTGAACACACATAACTCCACCTCTTCATTTTTCTATTCCAAGTGATCTAGGGAGGCTTACCATCCTCATCTCCTCTGAGTGTTGACTATCACTACAAGTTTTCCTGATCCACATGACTCACTATGAATGATGCTTTGTGGTTGCAGCATATAATCAGCCAAGAAACTTCCACATCATTTCAATTTGAGATTGAGAAACAGCACCATGTAAGTACTGCATTTTCCTATTTTTTTAACTAATCTTTTTGAAATTATTATAAACTCACATGTAGTTGTAAGAAATAATTCAGAAACTGTGTACCCTATATCTCTTTTTCCTGAATTGTAACACTTTGAAAAACTATAGTACAATATGACAATAAAGATATTGGCATTTTCTGCCAGACATTGAAAAATTCCATTATCACAAGGATTGCCAGTATTGAACTTTTATAGCCAATCCCATTACCTTCTTTGTCAGTGATTCCTGGAAAATAATAAACTGCTCACCACTTTTATATTCGTCAATTAAGGAATCATATATAATTGGAATTATAAAGACCCCAAATAGCCAAAGCAATCTCGAGAAAGATCAAAGTTGGTAGTATCCTGCTACTCAATATCAAATTATCCTACAAGTGTATAGTAACCAAAACAGTGTAGTACTAGCATAAAAATAGACTCATAGATCAATGGAACAAAATAGAAGGCTCGGAAATAAGCCCACACCTATATTGTTAATTAATGTATGACAAAGAAGGCAGGAATACACAATGAGGCAAAGATAGTCTCTTCAATAAAGGTTGTTGAGAAAACTGTACAGATAATACCAAAAATGAAACCAGACCACTTTCTTACATAATACACCAGAATAAACCCAAAATGGATTAAAGATTTAAATGTAAGCTCCCAAACTATAAAATTTCTAGAAGAAAACATAGGCAGTAAACTCCATGATATTGCTCTTAGTAATATTTTGATATTTCTTCTCTAGTAAGAAAAACAACAACAAAAATAAACAAAAGAGAACTGCATTAAACTAAAAAAGGTTTTGCACAGCAATGAAAAAATCAAAAGACAGTCTATTGAATGGGAGAAGATATTTACCAATGATACATCTAATAAGGGGTTAATATCCAAAATATATAAGAAACTCATACAAGTTAACACCCCCCAAAAAAAAAATCAAGTAAAAAATGAGCAGAGGGCCTAAATAGACATTTATTCAAAGAGGACTTAAATATGGCCAGATTTGCTCAATGTTATTAATCATCAGATAAATGAAAATTAAATCCACAATGAGATATCACTTCAAAACTCTCAGAATGGTTGTCATCAATTAATCAACAAAGAAGTGCTTGTAAGGATGTGGAGAAAAGGGAACCCCCTTGCATTGTTGCTGGGATTGCAAATTGGTGTAGCCACTATGAAAAACAGTATGGAGGGTATGAAGGTTACTCAAAAAATTAAAAACAGAATACCATATGACCTAGCTTCTGTTCTTTTATGTTGGCCACTTTTTATTTTAATTAGGAAATTTTGACATATTAATTGTAATTATTATAAATTCCAGATCTATTTTTTCCAAAATCTACATTATATTTAATTTTAGTTCTCATATTTAGTTAATTTTAAACTGGTTTTTCTTGACTTTTAGTATGTCTTGTGATTTTTTTTTTGTTGAAAACCAGAAATAATCTATGAGATAATGGGAACTGAGATAAATAGGCATTTAGTCTGAAGTTTTATTTAAGATGGCTTGAAGCTGGGCTGTATTTAATGTAGATGTCAGAGGCTTCATTACCCTTGGCCATCCTTGTTTTTGTCTTAGGGTTTTTCTAGAAACTCCTTCTTACACAGTCTGTCTCTTGAAGATCTCTCAGTTTGAATACACTATTATTATATTGAAGTTGTGTAATATGGTGTTTACATATTGGGAAAAGAAAGCATTCTATAATTGTTATATCAAGTCTATATTATTTTAGTAAGCCAGAGCTGACTATGAGCCACAGAAAAATTTTTTAGCATTTTTTTTTTTTGGTTCCTTTATATAAGATAGGAGAAAGGCTGGAGAGAGTGGAGCTGACTAATTGTCTTTCTCCCAGTTCAGATAAGGTGCGTGTGGTTTTCACTGAAAGCATGCTGTGTTATGAGAAAAAATGCTTTGGGAATTTTTCAAAATTGTTACTTTTCCTCTGGATGTGTTTCAGAATAATTGGTTTTTCAATCTCCTGCTAGAATCACAAGGGGATTTTCTCCCATCTTTACCAGGAGAACCTGTTATATATAGCTCCTAGTGGTAAAAATAATAAAAATATGGAGGCCCCTTAAAATTAGGACCCCAAGATATTTTGACTTTCAATCTGGTCTAAACTCAGCCTTCAGCAATTCAATAATGACTGTTTATGTGTATCTACCAGCTACTAACTCCAGCAGCTTCTCTGCTCTTGGTAAATTGTGATTGATTCTCTGTATCCCCACATTTTACTAGTTTTAAAATGGCAGTTTTCTTAGATAACTGTAGGTCACTGATTTTCAGTTTCTACAGATTTTTTCATGTTGTGGGGTTGAGAGTGATGACTTTGATGTTTTTACCTGTTGGAAAAACACTGCAATATTGTCACTATTTTTTGCTTTAGCCTTTCTTATATCTAATATCTCAGTGGACATTTAATTTCATTTATCTATTGACTAATAATGCTGAACATTTCTTCATGTGCTTATTTGCCTTGTGTATATCCTGTAAATAAAAATGTATGCTTTTATGTCATATGCTCATTTTCTAATTGGATTTCTGTTTTGTTTACTGTTGAGTTATGAGAATTTTTATATATTTTAGATACTAATCCTTTTTAGAATATGTGGTTTGTAAATAGTTTCTCAGTCTATAAACTGTCATTTTATTTTCTTCACATGAACTTTTACAGAGCAATTTTTTTTAAATTTTGATAAGGTATAATTTTTTAATTTTTTTTATGGATTATGTTTTTGATGTCAAGTTTTAGTTAGCCCTTTATCCAAAGATTTTATCTTATTTTTCTTAATTTAAAAATATTTTTATAAAATAGTTATAATTTTATGTTTACAGTGATCATCTATTTTGACTAAATTTTTATAAGATTTGAAGTTTATATTGAGGTTCATGTCTGTCTAGGGATTTCTAATTGCTCCAACATCATTTGTTAAAGAGTAATTTGTCCTCCATTTAATTTTTATTCATTTCTCAAAAATCAGTTTAGTAAATTTACATGGAACTAATTTTGTGCACTCCATGCTGTTGTGTCTGTCCTTACACCAATATCACCTTGTCTTCATTTTTATTGATATAAAATAGGTCTTAATATTGAGTACAATGATTTTTACCCCTTCATTTTTTTTATTCATCTTTTAATATACATTTTAGAATAGATTTGTTATATCCACAAAAATCCTTATTAGGATTTCAATAAGAGTTGTCTTAATCTGATTCAGGTGTCCCCACCTCTGGGCCGCAGACAGGTACTGATCTGTAGCCTGTTAGCAGCTAGGCCGCACAGCAGAAGGTGAGTAGTGAGACAGCAAGCAAAGTTTCATCTACATTTGAAACCTCTCCCCAGAGCTAACATCACTGTCTTAGCTCCACCTCAGATTATCAGGCATTCAATTCTCATGGAAGCAGTGGTCCCTGGTACCAAAATGATTGGGGACTGCTGTTATAGATCAGTTTGGGGGATATTGATAACTCTACTATAGTGAGTCTTTCTCACTTGTATTTTTCAACATATGGATACTACACATTTTTATAGACATTTATCTAAGAATTTCATTTACTTCAAAGTGATTATAAATGGTTTTGTGTTTTTAATTTTGATATCTACATGTTCATTGTTGGTATATAGAGATGTAAGAACTTCTTACATGTTAAGCATGTATCCAGTCAACGTGCTGGTGTCATTTATCACTTTTAGAAGTTTCTGTTTTTATTCCTTTTTTTTTTAATAGATTACTTGGAATATTCTAAGTATACAATCATGTTACCTTCAACAAAATTGATTTCATTTTTTTTCAATTTGTATGGTTTTTATTTTCCTCTCTTATTGTATTGCAATGAGTAGAAATCCTATCACTTTGTTTAATAACATTGCTAAAAGTAAACATTCTATTCTTTTCCCCAGTCTTACAGAGAAAACATTCAGTTTTTCTTCCTTAATTATGATACTGGTTGCACTTCATGGTGGTAGTGGTTGTAGTTGTTTTGGGGTGGTATATATTAAGTTGAATTTTTTTTCTTCTATTACTAAATAATTGATTGTTTTTGTTTGTTTGTTTTTAATGAGCAATGGGTATTGGATTTTAACAAAATTTATTTGGTTATTTCATCTTCACTGATGTGATCATGTGATGATGCCTCCTTATCATATTGATATGATGGATTACATTCATTGATGTTTTAAATTATACTGAACCATTTAATTTTATAAGATCTTACATATCTAAAATAATTCTCATTTGGTTATATTGTGTAATTATTTTTATACATAGTTTAATTGGGTTTTCTGATATTTTATTGACTTTTATATCCAACTTTATGAGATTTATATGTCTGCTTTAAGTATCAGAGTAATACTGGAATCATACAGTCATGTGAGAAATGTTTCTTTCTCTTCTATTTTGTAGAAGATATTGTGTAAATGGGACCTGCAATTTACTCTGGTCTCATAGAATTCATATCACATGTTACAAGTTTGTGTGCCTTTCTGGTGGCTCTATGAGAGAAATAATTTTCCTGTCTTTTTCAGTTTCTAGAGCCCACTCACACATGTTTCATGTCTTGTTCCTCTCTTTAAAGCCAGTAGCTTCGGGTAATTTTTTAAAAATCATATTGACATTTATTCAGTTCTCTTCTCCCTCCTTCTTTCACTTTAAGGAATGTCATGATTACATTGAACTTACCTATATGCAGTATAATCTCCAATTTGGCACTGTTTCTGCTATTAAACTGTTCTCCAGAAAAGTATGAGCCTTCTATGTATTTCTTTGGGATTCATTTCACTGGACAAAACATTTTTTTCCACAGATAGCCCCATGTAGATTTTTGGATTTTTGCTTAAATGATTGAGGTTCTATGAGTCACATGTTTAATTTCTTCAAACAGTCATTAGTGTCACTGAATATTCTTTTTTGTTGTTGTTGTTTTGAGGTATTAACAAAAGATTGTCCAGCCATGTCTTTGACTTTTTCTCTAGAGCAGTTTTCCTGACAAGAGTCTCCCGAATCATTTCTTTGATAATTTGGATAAATCGAGAATTTCTCAAATCACACAAAAATTCCATTTTGCCTAACAGTTTTTATTTTTATTTAAGTACAGTTGGTATATAATATTATATTAGTTATATTAGTTTTAAGTTCTTATCTAAATCTCTTTCTTCTCACATTTTACTATAAGCAGCAAGAATAAACTAGGAGCAAGACTGCTTGGAAATTTCAGCTGAATGTTTAATTTTACTTTTTATAAATTCTGTTTTACATAATTCTGTTCAACTTTCTCCTTAGATACAACAAGCATCAGCTTTTTTACAATTTATAACAAAATGTTTTTTTATTTTCTTTTTAGCCCTCACTATCAGTGCCTTTAATGTACACAATAATCTTTTCATCACAACTTGGATATTCTCTAAGGCAGAATTTTTTCATTTATTATTTATTAATGTGTTGTTGATCCCTTAGCAGCATAGACTTTAGCAATCACATTTTTGTTCACATTCTATTTAGACCAACCTAAGTGTTTTTTGTATCATGTGCCTCAAAAAATTTACAGTTTTTTCACTGCAAATTCCAAAACCACTTCTATATTTTAAGGTATTTGTTACAGCAGCACTCTACTTTAGTTAGAAAAATATAAATTGGAGTTTCTTGATGTTCTAGAAAATTACCACAAATTTAGTGGCTTAAAACAAAACAAATTTATTATCTTAAAGTTATTTATGTCAGACAGCTAACACTGTTCTTACTGGGCTAAAATTGAGATGTGCAAGACAATTGTCCTTTATAGAGGCTTTGGGGGAAAATCTGCTTTCTTGTTCTTTCCAGTTGTTAAAGGCCACCCACATTTTTTGGCTAATGTCTCCTTCCTTCACTTTGTCAGAAACTTTATTCTCAGACTTTATCTTGCTGTCATCTGCCTGATTATCTCTTCTGCCCACCACTCCCAATTTTTAAAGACATTTTGATTACATTGGACCTACATAGATAATTCAAGATAATCCCCTAATTTAATATCAGTTTAGTAAATAAAGATTAGAAATTTATATCTGCAACTCTGAGTCATCTTTGTCATGTAGATTAACATATTCACAGATATCCAGGATTAAGATGTTGACAACTTTGAGAGTCATTAATATGCTTACCACAAATACTAAAGCTAAAAAAGAGCATGCTTGTAAAGCTGCTGTGAAAAATAACGCAAGCAAAGATGATAGGGTAGGTAGACAGGTAGAGATCAGCTGGAGGGAGAAGGACAATGAGGGGTTAATGAGGCCCCAAGACTGGTTTAAATAGTAAAATGTATAATATATCTAACAGCTTTAGGTGACACCTTGGTTTTCCCATGGGCAGAAACTAAATGAAACAATGAGAAATCTAATGGCTTCCATTGACTCCCCCTATCCTCCTCTCCCTCCCCTCTGCTCCATTTTTCCTGGGCTAAGGGTGGGAAAGTTCAGAGGGAAGTACAGAAAATTCACAACATCTGAGGAAGGAGGGACAGAAGGAGAACAAGGAAACTCTACTGTATATAAAACCTCCACCCCAACTTTTCAAAGCTTTATAGAGGTGCCCATTTGGACTTCTCCCAAGTGTACTCTGCCTAATAAATTATTTCTGCTTGCTACTCTTTGCATACAGTCTTTCTTCTCTGAGCAACGGACCTCCATACAAATCTTTCATGGGAGATCCAAGGACTGAGCCCCGGAATCACACAAAGCAAACATCAGATTGCCAGGAACAGAGATACTTTAAAATAGAGCCAGAGGCACCATCCCAGAGGAACTGCTTTGAAAAACTTACTCCTCAACACTTTGGAATTTTAAAACAGAGAAAAATGTATGATGATGAAAAAAATTTAACTTTGGATGGTGAACACACAATTCATTATACATGTGATGTATTGCTGAATTGTACACTTGAAACCTATGTAATTTTATTAACCATTGTCACCTCAATAAATTTAATTTTAAAAAAAGGCAAAATAACCTTGGATTGAGCCTGAAGACATGTTATATCCTCAAAAACTATTTTGCAAAGATAAGAAAGCAGACATGACTACCAGATTAAAAATTACCAACATTCTTTAGAATTAGCGTCACTATATTATATTACCTGCGTGTATAGAAATGCCTTTCTTCTATTGATGTAATTATTCTCCTTCCCCTTCTCATAAATACCTCTTGCTTTTGTCTCCTAATTGGAACACTATTTGAACTCTTGCCAGAGTGAGTGCTTCTCATATTCTTTTTTATCTAAGAAAAATACTTACTGCCTTTCACTTTAGTATTTTATTTTTAGGTTAAAACTGTTAAGATAGTTCTCAACTTCCCACAGGTGCTTAGACACTAGGAAGTTCAAGGACAAACTGGGCTGAAGAGATGCAAATTAAAGTTGGCAGCAGTTTTTTTTTTTCCCTCTAAGAGTATATACCTCTGCAGAGTATGAACTCTACCTGTCTGTAAAATCTGCTTTTGTTTTACCCAGCTACAAATAGTGGTAATATATATTCATCCCAGAGCTCAGCAACTCAACAAGTCACAAAGTTTTTAGCTTCTTATGTTTCTCTCCTTGGTAATAAATCAGTAGCAGCTAGATTTATTTCCTTTTAAACAATCACACTTTTTTTTTTTTAAATTAGAACAGCTTGTTTTAAACTATTTTCTCCCAAGGTCCAATATCTATCCAGAGTTTTATATAAATTTTAACTTTATATAAATTAATTAATTCAATTAAAATAAAATTGTGTCAACCAAACAAAGCACATTTGCTGGTTGAATTTAGCCTGCAGGCTATACTACAGCTACCTTGAAAATACTCAGAAGCTAAAAAAAAAAAAATACTTTTGAGAGAACCTTAGATAGATAGCATTCTTATAAACTGGTGTGATTTTTGTGATGAAAGTTTCACTCATATATTTTAAGATTCTTAAATTCCAATAGCTATAACAATGAAAAATAAACAAATAATATTATCTGATAATTTTCTAAAATTTCAATTTTTTTTTTCAAATTCTGAAAGTGGGGAAAAATAGGTCTTTTAAAAGTAATTTCTACAGAGTTCCCATTTTCTATTAAAGCTTTCTTTTCTCAGAGCATCTCATAGTAAACAAGAAATAAAGCATAAGGCAGAAGATACATAAATTACTAAACTTAACATTACTTCTCTCCTAGTTCCTATTACCTGAACATTTTCTCATAGAAACTCTTGTCAGTAACTTTTAACTCACTTGCAAAAATATTACATATAAATGACTTGCAAATATAGTAAGAAAGTAGAAAGTACACGTTAGAGAAATAAATAAGAGTACTTGAACTAGTCAATACAATTATGTTTTCTTCTGTAACACACAGCTAATATAGACTATGGAATGACATCATATCAAGTTCTCTCTTGTACTAAAGATTATTAGAACAGGCTCAATAAAGGATTTTGTTACAATTATCAGAATTTTATATTTTGATTTTCTTTGAATTTTATACTTTCCAAGTTTGGATCAGTGATCACAAAAACAAATTTACAAGAATATATTTAGAAAGATAATTATTTTGTTTAGTGTACCTTTCTACACACTATCATTTCATGACCCAAAACTAATTTATTTTTACTGAATTCAGATGATCATATCAACCAGATTAATTTAGATCAATAGTTGGGTAATCTCAATTAAATTTCTCATAAAATACGTTATTTTTACCTTTTTTTTCCTCTAGAAATTCTAGTCCTCAAATGTTTCCCCCAGTCAGGGTACTAATAATTATCTGGGGAAAATACAGCTCATGAGTTTTGATTAATCAGAGTGCTAATCCCAATTCTACCACTTCCCAGCCTGTGACTATAGCAGTGCTGTCCTATAAAACAGAAATGACAATGGGACCTTCCAGCATTACTGAGAGATTAAATATATTAAGAAAAGGTTATCTTTAAAGTGGCTGCTGGCATTAGCAATTACTTCAAAAATATTAGATTTTCTTCTTTCCATCTCTAATATCTAACTTCAGATTTATCTATTTCTAGATGTAATGCCTGGCTAATATTCTTCTTTGATTATTGCCTTGTTTAATATTGTTTTAGTGCTTACATACTTATTGGTTGCTGAATTATATTCATGTTCTGGATTTTGTTTTTAGTGTCCTTTGACATATGCTCTAGATCATATTTGGCATTTCATATTTCCTTATATAATTATCTTTAAAAATGATGCATTTGATGGGTGTAAATTATAGAGATTTAGCAAGATCAGGAAGCTAACTCATTTTGATTTTATTGATATTCCTAAAAACAATGCTCACTTTCACTAAATGAAAAGATAGATATGTGTAGCCCTTCTTATTTGATGGAATAAAAATTAGTGTTATACCTTACTACTTACTTTCAATAGGCCTTTGGAAACCATGTACAGCAAGAGACATTAATGAGCTCAGAGCAAAAATTCCCTTAGGCTCAGAGGTAAGTTCTGAGGTTTCTGGACTTAAGATTTTAATTTTGCTTACTTTCGTAGACTTCAAAAATAACAATAATAATAATAATGAGTTACATTTGAGAAAAAATACAGGCCATTTAGGAAATTTCCTTTCACCACTTTTTTTTTCTATGAGATAGATTTTCTAAATTTTAAAAATGAGGAAACTAAGACTTACAAGAGTGAAATACAATTGAAATAGAAAGTGAGAGGAGTAAGCTTTTTGTCCAAATCTATTTAGATCCAAAACTCATTATCAAACTCAGATTTTTCTTCCTGAATTCATGAATTCACCTTTCCTTTTGGTTTTAAGGCCCTTGTGTTGGTCTCTCTGTTTAAAATAACCCCCTGTGTAGGTTGTTATTATCTGCCAGATACCTCACACTTACATAATTTCTACAGTATTTCTCTATAGGTTGCTTATACTTTTGCTGTCTATATTTCTGCTCATAAAGCAAAACCTCATGAGAGTAGCCATAGAAACAGATTCTAAGAGAGCAATGGTCATGGAAACCTCACCTATATAGCCCCTTTGTAAGGAATTGTTATTTGACTTCCAGTCACACATTAAAATAGATTTTAGTTAAATCAAGCTTTGACATCATTGGAACAGAAAACAAATAAAACATCTGCCAAAATAAAATTGTGTCAAACTCCCAAACAAGGAAGTAAGTCTCTACTAACAGCAGAACAATACTAAAACTTGTTTTTACAAAGTTAAACAAAATTCTCAGTGAATTTTTTGGTGCATTGGATGATAATTTTGCTATTATCCTAATTATCACGTATAAATGGTTTTCCAAATTTACAAAAAGTTGAAGTATCAGAATACAAAATAAGATTAAATTTAATTTAATTCCATGAATATGTAGTGCTATTGAAGAAAAAAATAGAACCCACTTGCTAGACAGCTGGAATGTATTCTGCGTCAATTCAGAAAACTGAGGCAAATAAGATTAATTATCTTGCTCAAAGTCATAGATGAGACTGTACAAACTAAATATACTCTTTACAGAAAAAAAATAATGATTTCTAACCTCTTTTCTAATTCATTGCTTAGGAATTCTATACAAATCAATGATGATTCCAAGGACACATAGATGATATGCAGTCCTATAATACATATCAGATTATAATTCTGGATAAAAATGGATGCACACATATGTCTAAATGTCAGGTTATTTACTGAATTTTCTCATTTTATGTTTATGTTTGTGATTATAGAAACAGGTCCCATAATAGCAAAAGTCAAATGGGCCTCACTTTGAATTATTGAACATCTTAATCTTAAACAGGTTGCATTTTCCATGAATTTGTATCATAGAAAGCAATATCACATGATAAGATGTGCATAACTAGGACTGACTGTGGTGCTCTTGGTCCTTAGGCTAGCCTTACTCATGGTCGTATGATGCCTTTCAAATTTCTTGATATAATATGAAGACACAGCCATGTGTATAGGGGAAAAGAAGCTAACTTCCTTCTATTTTTAAGAATAAAAAAAAACTTTCTTGTCTATGGTCATGCTACCCATGCTAGCCCGGTCTCATCTGATCTCGGAAGTTAAGCAGGGTTGGGCCTGGTTAATACTTGGATGGGAGACCACCTAGAAAGGCCAAGTGCTATAGGCATACAAAAAAAAAAAAAAAAAAAGGAATTGTAAACTGACAAGGACCTTGCAATCTGTGAGGTCAACCAAGGGTTGCCTCAACTAAAAAACAAACAAACAAACAAGCAAACAAAAAACACCTTTCTTAACTCTTTTAACTCTATGTCTTCTTGGACCATTTGGCCATCTGAAACCAAACTCTAATAATGGAAATAGGATTACCAAGCCAAGTTAAACCACTTAAGTTTAGTTATATAATGTGGTGAACCAATTTCCATGACCATCGTAGGCACATGGGAATGGATATCATCTCTGTGTATTCTTAGGATCATCGTTGATTTATGTAAGTCTCCTAAGCAATTAATTAAAAATAACTAGACTTATATTTTAAGTCTACAGGAGAATTATTAGGGGTTTTTGGGTAGAACTCAAAATTGAACTAAAATTCTATTCTGGACAACCAGCTATCACCAGGCTCGATAGGCTTTTCACCTCTACCTAGAAGTCTTCTCACTATTTTGCTACATAGACGAGTTCGCTCGTGTGGCTGCTACTAGGTAGCTCGTCTGGTTTCGGGGTGTTTGGCTTAAGTCCTCTTTGTCAAATTCTTCTGGTTAATTCATTATGCAAAAGGTACAAGGGTTTATCTTTGCTGTTTTATACTTTTAATATATCTTTCATCTTTCCCTTGCGGTACTTCCCTCTATAGCGCCGTGTTAAAATTTCTATCTCCTATACTTTTGATTAGGTAAATGTTTTGTTTTATAGAATATATTATTATTGGATTTTTGTGTTGTTTGGGCTAGCGTTTGTTCAAAGTGGCCACTGTTGGTGGAATCTTCTGGGTGTAGGCCAGGTGCTTTTTATATAAGCTACACTTTGATATGTCCAAGCGCACTTTCCAGTACGCTTACCTTGTTACGACTTGTCTCCTCTTGCGTGTTAATACGATTATTTATATGGTTAATTGTTATATTATGGCACTTGAGGAGGGTGACGGGCGGTGTGTGCGTGCTTCATGGCCTAATTCAATTAAGCTCTCTATTCTTAATTTACTACTAAATCCTCCTTCTATTTTCGGTTTCACGAAAATTTTCGTTTATGTTCTATTATTAGAAAATGTAGCCCATTTCTTTCCAACTCATGGGCTACACCTTGACCTAACGTTTTTATGTTTTATGTTTTTGCTTACTGTGGTCCCCTTTTGGGGTTTGCTGAAGATGGCGGTATATAGGCTGTATTAGCAAGGGTTGGTGAGGTTTATCGGGGTTTATCGATTATAGAACAGGCTCCTCTAGGTGGATATAAAGCACCGCCAAGTCCTTTGAGTTTTAAGCTGTGGCTAGTAGTTCTCTGGCAAGTGGCATTGTTATGTTGTCACTTTGGTTTAGGGCTAAGCATAGTGGGGTATCTAATCCCAGTTTGTGTCTTAGCTATCGTGTGGTCGGATAAGTTAAAGTCACTTTCGTAGTTTATTTTAGTCAGAGCTTGGGCTTTCTACGGCAAAATTCTGATTTAACTTTATTGGTTTGTGGTTCTTATACACGTTTTACGCCGTGCTCATTGACTATAAAAATGCATAAATAAATAATGTTTTATATTTTTGCACAATTACTATTTTTATTATTTTAACAGCATTTTTTATTGAATTCCATAAGCAGTTCAATTTTAAATGCCCAATTTAGGTCAAACTATACCATCTGTCGCAATGCGGAGCAAAGACTCCTTCCTTACTGAACCCTGCTTAAACAGTAAGTTAGATTAATTTTAAAATATACAGAGAGTGGGCACTAAAGATCAACCAGGCCTGGGTGACTAAATTCAGTTTGAAAATGTCACTATTGAAAAATAGTCTCCAAACTGGACTAATCTTTTGCTGCAGCCTGATGATATAATTGACTTGCTGTTATGATTTTGGGCACATAGTAAGGATTAAAGAGGCTGGAAAGATGCATACCTCTGCTAGTGTTGGGGCTGGCATGCCTAGAGAACATGAAGTCCATTTACAACTAATATTTACCCGATTAAAATTAAAAAGTTTAGTAACATGATGGGACATGATGAGACACTATACTTATTTCAGAGCCTGTAGCTGAGATCCTGGAAAATTGGCAGAACTGATGAAATATGTTCTAATGGCAGAGCAAGTCACATGTCCCAGCTCAGAGTCAAAATGGAGGGGACCTCACAAGAGCATTACCGTCTGGATGCATGATTCATTGAAGAGCCATTGTGATGTTATGTCCATACATCATTACCAAGACCTTTGTTAAGTAGCATTTTTTTCTGTTTTCTCCTAGAAATTTCATGCTTTCAGTTCTTACATTTAAGTTTTTAATCCATTTTGAGTTAATTTTTGTGAATGCCATAGGGTAGGGGTTAAATTTTACTATTTTACATATCAATATCCAGTTTTTGCAGTACCATTTACTGAAAAGCCTGTCTTAAAGAAACAAACAAAAACCTATAAAACTTAATATATAGATATATATATATTATTTTTGCTTTCCTTTATTTTGTATCTGAGTTCTTCTGAAAATGAAATATAACAATAATATTTTTGGATTCTTCACAAATATAATACCTTAAATAGCAAATAAAAAATGCAAAAACAGAAAAAGAAAGAAACCAACTTAACACAATCAAGCAGGACTAATTAAAATTGTACACAAAAGAAAATTGCAAGTGTAAAACTTTCTATTTTACACTTGCAATTTTCTTTTGTGTACAATTCTGCTTCCCAGAATTAAAATTTTAGAATCAGAAGCCAGTGCTTACAATTTCTTTTTATGAACTTTTAGAAAGTTTTAAAGAGCATATTAAGTTTTGAACTTTTTGGACAAATCACCACTGCTGTCATCGTGCAGGTTTTTTATGAATAGAATTTAATAGCTCATAAAATTCCCTTGCAGTTATATTTATTAGGATTTCAGATGTGTACTTTGTTCAGTAATGTTAATATTGAAGACTCTACTACTCAAACTGAACAATTAATTTACCCACAAAATTAGTGAACAAACTTTACTTTTCTTTTTTTTACAATCATTAATTTTTCTGACTTTATTGAAATATAATAGATAACTAGTTGTTTGTATTTATATTGAACAATTCAATGAGTTTTCTTTTCAATTATAGTTGACATACAATATACATTTGTTTCATTTGTATGGCATAGTGATTAGAAATCTATATAACTCACAAAGTGATCACCCCACTAAATCTAGTACCCGTCTTCCCCCTTGCTCTAGGAAGCTCATAGAGTCTTAAAAAAGATGAACTCAAAGAAAACCACACAAGGTGTGGTTTTATAATTATAATTATAATTAAATTATAGCATTAAAGGCATTAAAGCATTAAAGCATCAGTATAATTAAAATGATGAAAGTTAAATACAAAGAGAAATTCTTAGAAGCAGCGAGAAAAACAGTTATTTATCTATAAGGAAGCTCCCATAAGACTGGCAACAGATTTCTCAAAAGAAACTATGCAGGACAGAAACGCTTGACACAAATTATTCAACATGATGAAAAACCAGGACCTACAACCAAGAATATTTTATCTAACAAAGCTATCATTTAGAGTCGAAGGACAGATAGAGAACTTCTTAGACAAAAATAAGCTAAAAGAATTTATCACCACCTAGCCAGTATTACAGGAAATGTTGGAGAGACTCCTTTAAGAAGAAAAAAAAACATGTATCAAAAAGAGGAATAAAGAATGGTAATAATTACATTCCTATCAATAAGTACCTCAAATGGAAAAGAATTAAGTCTTCCAAACAAAAGTTAGGGTGGCTGAATGGGTAAGAAAACAAGACCTCTACATATGCTGCCTACAAGAGACTCACTTCAGATTAAAAGACACACACAGACTAAAAGGTAGTGGATGGAGAAAGATATTGCCTTGATGAACCTAGAGAGTATTGAACTGAATAAAAATCAGATAGAAAAATACAAATGTTGCATGATTTCATGTACATGTGAGATTTAAGAACAAAATAAATAACAAAAATGAAAATAAACTCATAGATACAGAGAATATTTTGAGGGCTACTAGATGGGAGAGGAATTGGGGGAAGGGCACAACTTTTTTTAATAAATCTTATCTAAATGGCTTTAGGTTAGAACCATAATATGCCAAGTGTTAAGTTCACTATTTCTCTTTATACTGCTAAGACATAGTAATATGCAAACTGCAAAGCAAGCGTGAGAAACTGGCTTTAAAAAATTAGATCTTTATATTTTTTAAGTATGTACTGCTAACCACTCCTTTAGGGTATGGCCAAGACCTGCCATGAGAAGTAAGCAGTTTAGCAACTATCTCCTTACAAATAATGCATTGACATATTTGTTATATGAGTTTTCATTATGTTAGTCCATCTGGCACATGATATGGGCACAATAAATGTAAACTAATTAAAAGAAAAAATGACTATTGTTGACTTTCTTCCTCAGTATTATAAAAGTTACTTTATTATGGTATATAGGTCTAAATTAAACTCTTGTGCTCCTTTTACCTTCCACATTTATTACTAGAAGTACATGGTCACATTAAATTTCTAATAATTTTGCATAATTGCTCTCAAGTTGCTTAAAGTTTTATTTTGTGAAAAATTTTGAAAATCTTTTCCTAATTTGGTTCTAATTTGCAAGTACACAAACATAAGAAAAGAAAAGTAATATATGTTATAATGACTAGGTTTTCAGCTATTATTTTTTAAACTCAAGTTATTTAGTACACAAACAGAAAAAGATGCCTTATGATGAAATAATTTTGTGTTCAAACATATTTTAGAATGTCGGGAGCCACATAATGGAGAAACAAAATGGCCACGGCTCATAAGTTCCTACTTCACTTCCTGGAGTTTAGCTGAAAGCCCGCGCGCGCCAAGACAAAGCCCCCGCAAGGCTGCTGGTGCTCTGGTGATAGGCTATCGCTGTGCGTACCTACGTCCTCCCTGCCCCCCGCTTCCTGCGACCCTCACCGCTCCTCACCCCACCTGCTAAGAACCAATAAGATTGTGCCAAACACCCGCCCACCTAAGTAGACCTGCCCCCCTTTGTCTCCGCTGTATAAATACATCTGTTCAAAAAATAAAGTTTGAGGCTTGATCAGAACTTTGTCTTGCCTCCGCTCCTTTTTCTCGCCCGTTTTTCTCAGGTTGGATCCTCCTCGCCCCCACGAATAACTAGGTCCCGCGGGTCGGGACATTAGAAATCTCATAAAATATTTCTATCTTGGTAATATACAATAAATGTAAATATATAATAGACAGAGAAATCTAGAAAATCTTTTTAATTTTTTAAACCATAGTTTCTAAAATATATTTAAGCACAGAATATTTTACAGTTACAGTGGATATTATTTTTTCTTATGATTTTAACATTCTGTGATACATATTTTAGGAAGTATGATTACATGTATTTCTATAAACATAAATGCCCTCTCCAAATGTGTACCATCCATGAATATATATATGATGTGTTTAGTCATTTCAAAAATAGAAGTAATTTATTTTAGCTTAAAATCTTTCTAATTTTTTAAATGTATTTTTATTTATAATCTCTTTGTAGCTTTTTCAATTATATTTTAGCTGCAATATTTCAGGCTGAAATATCATAGTAGTATCAGAAGACTTTTGGTGTGGAACTACTTATTTTTATCAAAGTTTTTCTGTATAATTTTATTGTTTCAACTAAAGACATAAAATAGTGTTTATTGCTGTCATGTGTCTTCATTTACTGTAATTTGATACTCTTTATCAGCTTGCCCTACTTTAGCTATTGTTGGGAGCCATTCTTGAGGAATGCCCTACAGACAGGTTTAAAGTTGCCTCCAAGCTAGAAGTTTGCAGGGCAGGTGGGCTTGTTAATGGATAAGCTTGTTACTGAAGGAGGAAGTTTGGCTTAATAGAAAGAGTTAAATGTTCCTTGCCCCAGGGAATAAGAGATGGAAAACAGAAACAAGGATGTTTTGAGAGAACTTATGTAAAGATCAGCAATTGTTTGCATATCTGTGGGTGTTGCTTCTCATGCACATCCTAGGGTATAAATATGCTGTGCTTAATAAACTCGGGGCTCAGTATTCAGTTAGCCCTCCTGACTCTATCTTCTGTTTCTTACTCTTTTTTTCTCAATCCTCACTCCCCCTCACGGGAACTGTTTGATCTTAGCCGGCTGGCTCTGGCAAGCTATATAATTTTATTATCCATTGATCTCCAATAAACATATTCCAAAATATATTGGTGTGAAGTAATTAAATAGTACCATCTGTAAACAGCAATTTCTAGAATAAAAATATAGTGGTTTTATAATGTAAGGTTAAAAATATCCATGTTTCTACTCAGTAAGGATATATCTCCACCTCAGGATACAATTACAAAGTAACACATCTCCCCAAGAGTAATGAAATAACTCCTCTACATCCAGATCTGCAGAGAATAAAGCATTTAGAATTAAAGATGTAGAGCTATATTACATAAAATCAGAAAGAGAAAATGGTTTCAAGTTTACATATATAGAATATAAATTTCTTCCATCAACTCCAAGATTATTTTGACCAACTCTCTTTATCATGTTTGACTGTACATAAAGTCTGTCATTAAAGATTCCACCTTTGTTCTTTGACAGAAGACATAGTGTTGAACAAAGGAGTAAAATCAAAAACTAGAAAACAAACGTTGATGGGATAACATTAGAAATTTCCCTTGGCAAAGTATTGTCTATGACTTCATTAATTCATTTTGAGTTTAAATTCATTATATGTCAGTTTTCCAGTATCTGAAATGTATGTACTTACATTTACACAGTGTGATTTGTTTATTCTTAATTGTTTATTATCTGTCTCAGAGTTCAGAGAAACAGAACCAATAAGATATTTATTATAAGTAACTGATATACATGATTATGGAAATTGTAAAGGCCCAAGAACTTCAATTGGCAAGCTGAAGACCTAGGAGAGCTGGTGATGTAGCTTTAGTCTGAGTTCCAAAGGCCTGAGAACTAGGTGAACTGATGTTGTAAGTACCAGTCTGAAACCTGGAACCTAGCAGGGATAAGACCTAAGAAGAGCTGAAGTTTTAGTCTGGATCCAAATGTCTGAAAAGATCAATATTTCAGTTAAGTCAGTCAGACAGAAGGTGTTCCCTCTACAATTAAAAAATATTAATCTCATCCATAAACACCTTCACAGTAACACACAGAATAATGTTTAACCAAGTATCTGAGCAGCCTGTGGCCAATCAAGTGGGCATATGAAATTAGCCATAAGATCCTCTTCATAAAGTACAGAGTAAAATAACTTCTCCAAATTTTGTTACAGACAGATAACAGGGTTCACTACTTCTAATTAGAGGATAAGATTCTCTTGGCCAGAATGAATGATACTAGATAAGCAGTATCTTTGGAGAATGCCACTAATGTCATTCTATGAAACCAGGGATATTGAAAAGATAAGTACAACAGGGGACAGAGGGTTCCTTCTTTCTCCACTTACTATGCCTTTTTCTTAGGATAGAACTTGAATACATTGCTTATGAAAAGAGTAAATGAATAAATGTGTCAACTGTTAAGTGAATAAATGAATGAATGGCTCTTAAATTAAATGAGTAAATGTATGAAGTAAAAGTCATCATTGGCCACATATCTTTTTCTTCTTTATTATAACATTCCACCTTTCTGTGTTTGTGTCAAGCTTGTAAATTGGACTCAGTGTCTTAATTATACTAATGAGATGGTGAATACTCATTTTTTCTCAATATTTCCATTGTAAATTTACTGAAATTAAATATATTCTTGCACTTTATGCTGTATTACTGAAAGTAAGTTACTCACTAGCTAATGTAGATTTTAAGTTGAAATGTTAGTTATTAATCATATTAAAAGTATGAAGAGGTTATGGCTTTCTTCACTGAAAATCCACTTTTTTGGAGTGTACTCTGTCTTTTATTTTTATCTTTCTACCTCCCAAATTCTACAGGACTGCAGCCTTCCTTAGTGTGGCCTGTCTCTTTCTAAAATATATTTTTAATAAACTTTACTTTTTCTAAATCTAATGATACACACACACACACACACACACACACACACACACACACAAACAATATTCACATTAGCCTTATTTATTTAGAGTGTTAGTCTTCATTTCCTTCTTTTGAGTCTTGGTTTGATAAAATGATAGTCATTTGACAGAGTAAGTAAATATTGACCACAATGTAATATTTGAAGTAATTATCAAAAATTAGTCACTGATCTATTTCTTCTCACAGGTCTATTAAGACTTTCTTAGCTGCTTGGCTCATAGCGATTTCACTTTCTCTGAAAATTTATTTATTTAAAAAATGCTTATATTACTAATTTCATAGTTTATATTTCTAGCTCTGTACTGCTAGTTATATTAATTTCTTGTTTTCATATTGTTAAGAAAGAAAATCATTTTGTTTAAATTTTTTTACATTTACAAGCACTGAGCAAGAAGTGGTCTATATATCATTAATCATATTATATTATAGCACCTAGAAGGCACCAAACTCTCTCTTTTAGACTCCATGGAGAATGTGGTGAAAACTGGAACCTAAAACAAATTATTAGATTATAGTCTAGCACATTATCATTTCTCAACTCATTTGATTACAGTAATAGTAAATTTAGATTTTCAATTAATGATAAAGCTTCACACTACAAGACTTAAATATTTTATATGTTCCTTCGAAAAGAAAAATCCCCACAGGAAAATAATAAGTCACATTCCATACTAGAAGCTTTTTCTAAAAATACAATCATCTCATGTCACTGAAGTGACAGTTTGTCACATACTGCTAATCTGAGTCATATCTAAAGAGGGAAATGTTAATATTGTGACAATTAGCACGGAGGCTACATATAGTCAATTGTGGAGGCCAAGGGTCTCAAAACCCAGGTAAGGGAGGATGATTTGCTGCCTTGACATCACTTGAGGGAGGGAAGTAAAATTGTAGATAATAAAGTCAGTATTTAGATGGGGGAAGGAACATCTTTTTGAGTCAGTAATATTTAAATGGAAGAAGTCTAAGTTTCTATCATTGGTTATCTTCCACTAAAGTCAGGGTCCACGTGGTGGAAATTTGGCAGTGTTGGAATCTAGGAGACTTAGGCAACTACTGATAAGTAACATAAGGATACACCATAAAGTTGACATACACCCTAAAGTTGACATGACTCTGAGGTAGGAAATAGCAAATGTAATGTCACAAACTAGAGAGTAAACAAAAGACATTAGCTGTTTCCAAACAGTTCACAGGGTATACTTTCATATTGTCCATATAAATACTTTTCAAATTACTTTGGGTGCTCCATCTTTTTTTTTCTTTCTTATCTTTGAATGGAATAGCAACAACTTATCTTGAAAATGTAGGAGAATCTTTTGAAAACTCTAAGGTCCACAACCACAAAGGATTTTCTAAAGTCAAGAACCTTTCTTCACTTAATGTAGTTTTTTGTAACATACGTAACACAAACTGACCATTTTAACTACTTAAAAGTAAAAGTCTAGTAAAATTAACTACATTGACATTGTTGTTCAACCATCATTACCATCTATCTCCAGAATAATTTTATCTTCCCAAATTGAAACTCTGTAGCTATTGAATAACTTCCTATTTCATCTTGCACCCAGCCCCTGGCAATCACCTTTTTACATTATATTTCTGTATTTGACTATGCTAGGTATCTCATCTGACTGAAATCATATAGCATTTGTTCTTTTGTGATTGGTTTGTTTCCCTAATTCTCATATACTGTTGCTTGAAATGTTAATTGGTACAGACATTATAAAAAATAATATAAAAATTTTCTAAACAATTAAGAACACAACTACTATAAAAAGATATATATATATAAAGATATATATATATATAAAGATATATATATGTATGTTCATTGCAGCATTATTTATAATAATCAAAGATATATATATATATATATATATGTATATATATGTATGTTTGTTCATTGCAGCATTATTTATAATAATCAAGACATGAAAACAACCTAAGTGTCCATCAATGGATCAATGGGTAAAAAAGATATGGTTTATATATACAATGGAATACTACTCAGCCAAAAAAATTGAAAAATTGCTATTTACAATAACATGAATGTATCTTGAGGGTATTATGCTAAGTGAAATAAATAAAATTAAAAAGTACATAAATCATATGATTTCACTCACATGTGAAATATAAAGCAAACAAACAAAAAATAACAAACGAAGACAAGCAAAAACAAACTCTTAGACACTGACAGCAGAACGGTAGTATCAGAGGGGAAGTGAGATGGAGGATGAATTAAGGAAAGTGTTCAAATAATGGTAATGGAAAAAAACTAGACTTTTGATGTTGAGCATGCAATAGAGTATACCAATATTAAATTATGTTGCATATCTAAAAATTATATATTAAGCAATGTTAACTCAATAATTTAATTTAAAAATATCACAATATGACAGTTCCTCAAATTGTTTTTAAAAATTACCAGATTCAACAATATGATGTACCAAAAAAAAAATTGGAAACAGAAACTCAAATAGATATTTGTTTATCTATTTTTATAATGGCATTATTTACTAGAGCCAACATGTGTAAACAACCTAAATGTTTTCTCTCTCTCTCTCTCTCTCTCTCTCTCTCTCTCTCTCTCTCTCTCTCTCTCATCTATCTAAACACTTAGGTTCCCCATCACTGCTCCATGTTGACTCATTCCTCAGCCTTTGAATTAGCAAAACAGCTTATATCCTAAGCCTCTTCAATGGCATCTTTGTCTCTTCCTCTCTTTATTCTTGAATAAATGAATTTTATGATAACTTCATGGTGTTGTTAGTCTTCTTTTTTGATGAAAAATTAAAATACTTGTAGACAATTCTGTGGGAAGCTGTCCCACCAAGGCTTGCTGCCTGAGATCTGGGCAGCCTCTTTGCCTACACCTGCATGGTCATACAAGATAACCGATATCAGAGCAGCTTTTCTGCTTTAGCCCTGGGCCCCTTGAGCCATTTGCTCAAACTAATCTGACCTTGCAGCTCCCTCCTCTCCTGGGACACTCCTGCATTTCTTGGTCATATAAGGTAATGGAATGTTCTCTGGTTTGGTATCCAAGGTAACCCAGCTCTAGCAAATCCTCCCCGCCTTTGTATACTCTGCCCTACCTGCAATAAACTGAGACTTGATCAGAAAGCCTGTCTTGTCTCCATTCTTTGCGTTTCTTGTCCCCCTTCTTTTTCAGTGCTTGGGGCCCCCATTGACTGTCCCTTGGGTCAGGACACAATTCATTCTTATTTTGTAGCCACATGTTAATTTTGAAGAAAAATAGACTGCTTTTTTGAGTCACTTTTCTTTTATTCACCTTGGTATAGATTTTTATTTATTTTATTTTTTTCTTCAAAACTACAATCTGGTAAATTATTTGAAAAATATAATACAAATTTTTTTTAAAAGCCTCCAGAATTAAAATCTAGAATTGAAGTGATAAGCAAACTTAAGCCTATCAGTTTAGAGAAAAAAATATTTTTCTCTAAAAAAATATAATAAAATATTTTATATCCTTGTGTGTTCACCTAAGAGTGTCTTTAATTTGGGGTACATTTTGTATATATTTAGATGATATATATATGTGTGTATATATATGTGTGTGTGTGTGTGTGTGTGTGTGTGTATATATATATATATACACACACACATATATGTATATATATATTCACATCAGAATACTGCATACAGAATAGTGAATATAAGTTGCACACTGTTTCTCAAGATTTATAATTGCAGGTTTTATTTGTAATGTATATTAAATATAAAACCCTAAGTAAAATACTAATTGCAAATTGCTTCCCAATTTGCTAAATCCACTAAAGGTTTAATTCAGCAAATAAAAACAATCTCTTTCTTTCTAAATAGTAAGTGACGTAATTAAATAAAATAAACAAGTCAGCATGAAAATTGTAAAATTAAATATCTATCTCGAGAAGATTTTAAATAATGTTTAGTGTAATATATTCACTTTGTAATATACTTACTTTGTTTATTGTTTTCTGTGTGTTTCTTATATTTCATCACTTTGTTAGTTAATTATAGTTTGCTAAGTGATTTCTAAACACATGCATTAATTCCCTGTGAGTATGTATTATTAAATATTGCTGAGGCATTCTCTACTGTATGATAGTGTCTACATCTTGAAAAATATATATGTATAAAAAATGAAGATAGTTAACCCCATATTTACTGACCCATGTGCGACCTAGTTTTAATATGGCAGTTCATACCAAGTTCTGTGGTCTACTAGCTGGTGTCCTTGAAAGTAAGCATGTTGTAGTTCAAGGAATCTGCAGAATTGTAAAAGGGGAGTAGTATTTTGGTCTCTGTAAACCAGATAGTCTTTGTCACAGGTAATTCTGCCATTGTCACATGAAAGCAGCCACACTGAAGAGGAATTCTCATTCAAAAGGCTAATCAGCTCTCTGTTCTGCTTGTGTAAATATGCTTGCTGCAAGGACTATACTGAAAATTAACTAAAGACTTACCCTCCCTTTTTGTTTGATTTAAGCTACAAATGTAACTGTTTGTACCCTCTAGAAACTCCTGCATTTTTTGTAACACTTTGTAACTGACGGTAACCTATAGCAACTCCGCCCTCCCTTGTAAGGCACTCTACCTGCCTGCAACCACAGCAATTCCCACTGCTTTGTGGTGGCCTGAGTTCAAATTACCCAATCATACCATGCCAAAAAGGTCTATATAAGAAATGTTACAACTGAGCTCCTGGCACAGAACTTCAGAGCACTAGCTCCTCTGGGACCTCTGGCATAATAAACCTGAGTTTTCCAACTCTCTGGGTGCTGCTTGTTTTCTTATTGGTCTGATTTTGGATCTTTTCCTCAACAACATGAAATACGTAAATCAGTGGGTATGACTATGCAGCAATAAAATTTTATTTATAAAAATGGAAACTTGAAATTTTTTATAATTTTCATATATTATAAAATATAATTATTTTGATTTTCAACTATTTTTATTAAAATATAGCTAACATACAGCATTGTTTTAATTTTTGATGTATATCATAGTTATTCGATATTTATATAACTAAGGAAGTGATCTTCACCACGATAAGACCAGCAATCATCTGACACCTTATGACACTATCACAGTGCTATTAACTGTATTCCCTATGATGTGTACCACATCCCATTACTTGCTTGTTTTATATCCAGGAGTTTGAGCCTCTTATTTTCTTTTCTAATCCCCACTTTTTAAATTTTTCAATTACTGTTAACATTCAGTATTAGTTTATATTAGTTTTAGGTATACAGCATAGTGGTTAGACATTTATATAACTTACGAAGTGATCTCCCTAACTAGTTTAGTGTCCACCTGGTCACAAATGATAATATTTCATTCTTTTTTATGTCTAAATAGTATTCCCTCATATATATGTACTATTTCTTTATCCAATTATCTATTGATGAATACATAGGATGCTCCCATATTTTGGCTATTGTAAATAGCACTGCAGTGAATATAGAGGTGCACATATTTTTTTTCAAAATAATGTTTTGGATATTTTTGGATAAATATTCAGAAGTGGAATTGTTGGGTGATATGGTAGTTCTATTTTTAATATTTGGAGAAACCTCCAAACTGTTTTCAAGAGTGGCTGTACCAATTTGCAATTCCTTGAACAGTGAACAAGGTTTCTCTTTTCTCCACATCTTCGCCAACACTTATGGTTTGTTAATTTATTGATTATGGCCATCTGACAGGTATGAGGTGATATCTCATTGTGGTTTTAATTTGTATTTCTTTCATGATTAGTGATATTGATAATCTTTCCATATGTTTATAGGCCATCTGTTTGTCCTTCTTGGAGGAATGTCTATTAAGGTCTTCTGCCCATTTTTTAATTAGATTGTTTATTTTTGGTGTTAACTTCCATGAGTTATTTAAATATTTTGGAAATTAACCCCTTATTGTATGTATCATTGGTGAATATCTTCTCCCACTAAGTTTGTTGTTACCTTATTCAACTATTATTAAAAAAAAGTCTTCAGTCAAATATACATTAGATTTGTTTATTTATTTTTTTAAAATTTAAATATATAAGTATAGTTAGTATACAACCTTATATTGATTATAGGAGTTTCAGGTATACAATATAATGGTTCTAGTAATCATCTGTCATCGTATGAACCTGTTTTATTATTGACTATATTTTCCTTTCTCTTTTCACACATCTTCCTATCTGCTCCCTTCTAGTAACTCTCTCTTTGGTCTCTTTCTGTGAATCTATTTTTGTTTTATTTTTAGATTCCAGATGTATGTGAATCATATGCTATTTGTCTTTCTCTGCCGTACTTATTTTACTTGCCATTAATTTTTTTCTAGATCCAACCATGTTATTACAAATGGAAAGATTTCATAATTTTAGTGCTGTATAATATTCCATTGTGTATGTATATGTTTATATCACATCTTCTGTATCCATTCATCTATCAATTGACAACTAGGTAGCTTCATATATTGGCAGTCATAAATAACACTGCAATGAACATAGATGTGCATATATTTTTTTCTAATTAGTATTTTCATTTCCTGGATAAATATCTAGAGTAAAGTTGTTGGGTTATATGGTATGCCCATTTTTATTTTTGAAGGAACTATATATTGTTTTACCAAAGGTTTGCACCAATTTTCAGTTCCACCAACAGTGCACAAGTGTTTTTCTTTCTTCACATCTTCATTAACATATGCTGTTGTTGACTTTTTGATATAAACCACCTGAATGGTGGAAAGGAGTATCTCATTGTGTATATGTGGTTTTTGTTTTTGTTTTTGTTTTTGTTTTGCATTTTTCTGATGATCAGTGATGTTTAGCATATTTTCATAGGTCTGCTGATTATCTGTATGTCTTCTTTGGAGAAAAGTCTTTTCATGTCCTCTGTCCATTTTTCAATTAGACTGTTTATTTATTTATTTTTATTATTGAGTTATATGAATTTCTTGGGATAAATTTCTTTAGATGTCAACTCCTTATTGGATATATTATTTGAAAATATATTATTTGATTCAATGGATGCTTTTTCATTTTTTAAGGTTTTCTTCACTGTACAGCAGCTATTAATTTTTTTGGTGGATTCTTTAGGATTTTCTGTACATGGTATCATTTCATCTGTAAATAGTGACAGTTCTTTTTACATTTGAATGACTTTTATTTATTTTTCTTATCTGATTGTTGTGGCTAGAACTTCTAGTACTGTGTTAAATAATGCTGGAGACAGTTGGTATTATTGTTTCTGATCTAAAATGAAAAGGTTTCAGTTTTTTACCATTGTGTATGATTTTAGCTGTGCACTTGTTATATATAGCTTCATCAAATTGAGGTAAGTTTCTTCTATAGCCACTTTGTTGAGAGTTTTTATTATAAATGAATGTTCAATTTTGTCCAATGTTTTTTATGTGACCACAATGGCATGAAACTAGAAATCAATTACAGGCAAAAAAAAAAAAAAAAGAAAAAAAAAGGAAAAAAAAATAACAAAAACAAAACAAAAAATGGGAGAAATATGTGGAGATTAAAGAACATTTTTTAAGCAAACAATAGATCAAAGAAGAAATCAAAGATAAAATCAAAACTATCCTGAGACAAATGAAAATTAAAATACAACCCTACAGAATCTATGGGATGCAGCAAAAGCAGTTATAAGAGAAAAGTTTATAGCTATAAATGCCTCTCCCAAAAAGCAGGAAAATCACAAATAAGCAATCTAAATTTATACCTAAAGAAACTAGAAAAAGAGAAACAAAACCTAAAGTAAGCAGAAGGAAAAAAGTGATAAATATCAAGAGTGAAAATAAATAAAATAGAAAATGAAAAAGAATCACAGAAACTAAGAATTGATTCTTTGAAAAAATAAATAAAATCGACAAGCCTCTAGCAAGACTCATACATCATAAAAGAGAACACAAGTAAATAAAATCAGAAATGAAAGAGAATCATTTACAACTGACACCACAGAAATCCAAAGAATCAATGAAAGATTATTATGGACAATTATGTGCCAACAAATTTGACAATCTAGAGAAAATGGATAAATTCTTAGAAACATACAATCTTCCAAGACTAAACCATAAAAAACAGAGTATCTGAAAAGACCATGAAGTTGAAGTAGTAACTTAAAAAACAAAAAAACAAAAAAACTCCCAAAAAGAAAAAGCCCAAGGTCAGATGGCTACACAGGTAAATTCTACCAAACATTTAAAGAATTAGTAACTACCTTTTGCAAACTATTTTTAAAAATTTGAAGAAGAAGGAACACTTCTAAAGTTTTTCTACGAGGCCAGCATTACCCTGATACTATAACTGGTTAAAAACACTACAAAGAAAAAGAGTTACAAGTCAATATCCCTGATGAACATAGATGCTAAAATTTTCATAAAAATACTAGCAGACAAAATTCAACAGTACCTTAAAATGATTATATACCATGATCGAGTGTTTTATATACCAAGGATACAAGGATATCAACATCAACATCAACAAAACAATTAATGTGCTTTATCACATCAACAAAACTAAGGATAAAAATACACTAGATTTAGCAAGAGTAATTAGAGTAATATCAACAATGATAAGATTTTTTGATCAAATAGGATCATGACCTCATTCATCAATTGGGGTCCTCTTTATGTTTATAAAAATATTCTTGCAAAAGTTCAGAAAACAAAAGACAAGAACATTTTTATAATATCAGTGGGCCTTATGATTGCCTTAATATGCATGTCCATAAGACCTCCTGTGGTCGTAGAAGATATGTTGTTCTTATCTTCTTTTCTTTGGTGTTTCTGTTTCCCATATAAGAGAGATATAACACCTTTTTCACAAATATTATATATAATATAAAATACATGCTTTTATAGATATATAATATACATCTACATATGCACATATATAATATATATTCCATTTTAATTTTTGCATTTATGAGGCAGGAATTTTTAATATATTATATATATTATTTATTTTGTATTTGTGATATTTAGTATATAGTTATCTCTATTGAGGAGAGTGGCGAGAGAGAGAGAGAGAGAGAGAGAGAGAGAGAGAGAGAGAAAGAGAGAGAGAGAATGAATGAGTGAGCTCCTGGCACATGAATAAATAAAGATAGACAATGAGTGCTGGTGGTACTTTGCCTAGTGGTTATTAATATTTATTTATAGTCACTTTTTCTCCATCTCTACAATGACTAATGATAAAATGCTATATTTTTTGCAGTGTACATACATTAGCTGAGCATTTCTAAAAAGGAAGTTCCAATTTGGATAGCATCTTGCACAATCATTATACTAGAGACTACGAAAATTCTCCAGTCAGTTTTAACTGTGGGGGGGTTCAGATCCACTTCTAAGACTTTCTTTCTAACTGAGAAAAAGAATTTAGAAATACACATTTCTTACAAAAGCATAATTCATGAATAGAGTATGTTAGAGAAGGTGGGGAAGGAAAAGTGGTGGACCATGGTAAATACAGTATAGATCTATGAGTCAGATTGTTTTCTGCCTTATCTCCTACTTATGCTTTTGAACCCAATACTCATGGAACAAAATAATAATTTCTCCTACACCTCTATAAAATAATAAAAAAATAGCATAGGTTAAAGTCTTTCACAGCATATTTGTCAAATGTAGTAGAAATAATAGTGAATATTTCTATCATTTTAAATAACTGAAACCATGAAAAAATCAACATGATCTGAAAAGCAAGCCAGCAGGAGCTATCTTTGCAGACATCATATTCCAAGGATCATTAGGAGCATAATATCTAGTTAAAGAAATCTAGGAATAAAATGGCACCCATCACTGACTAGCCTATCAAACTATCTTATAAATAACGTGTTCTCTTCTGAGGACTTCAAGCACTATTTAAAGAATTTCAGAAGTCTATGATTCTCTCAGTTATAAATAAGATTTTATTGAAATAAGTGTTTATTGGAAGCTAGTTTTTGACACCAATAAACAGGTAAACATGAATTATAGACATGAAATTGTGAATGTTTAGGTCAATATATTACAGAAGATAAACCCAAAATCTAAAGAAATAATGTTATTTTTCCAACTTTGCAAAAATAGACTGAAACCTGGGGTAAAAAAAAAAAAATGACAAGTTTCATTCATCCTTCTTTCAAATTCCAATATATTGTTTTTTAAGATGTTTTCTTCTTTCACTTATTCCAACATAATTTTACTACTGATACATTTTTTTCACAGTTATATTTTAGTGATGAGGGCAAAAACCAAAATACCCATCTCTCTCACTCTCTCTCTTTCCATATGTGTGTATGTGTGTGTGTGTGTGTGTGTGTGTGTGTGTGTGTGTGTGTGTAAAATACATTTATAAAAATAATATATTGAAAAATAGTTTATATTACTTTTTTAATTAAGTTAATTAGGGGTAACATTGGTTAATACAATTATATAATTTTCAGATGTAATTTACCAGTGGACATCTGTATATTCTATTGTGTGATTAACACTCAAAGTCCAGTCTCCTTCAGCTACCATATATTTGATCATTTTTATCCACTTCAATCTCCCCAATACCTTCCTATATTTGACCCCCTTTATGGCATCTACCTCTTTTCTCCTACCCCATCGCCCACCTTCCGGTAAACATAGTTTATTGTTCATGTCCCTGAGTGTTTGTCCTATTCTTTTGCTGCTTTTAGGTTTATATCCCACATATAAGTGATATCATGTGTTTTCAACTTTTTCAGTCTGGCTTATCTCACTTAGCATGATTATCTCAATGTCCATCCAGGTTGTTGCAAATGGCAGTATTTTATTTCTTCTAATGGCTGAGTAATATTTCATTGTATATATATAGAAAGAAACTGTGGTATCTATATCTATATCTATATCTATATCTATATCTATATCTATATCTATATCTATATATAGATATAGATATAGATATAGATATAGATATAGATATAGATATAGTGTCCTGACCACTGTGAATAATGCTGCTATGAAATTGGTGTGCAAATATCTTCTCTGATATGAGTTTTCAAATATTTGGAGTAAATACTCAGTAGTGAGATTGCTGGATCTTATGATCGATCTATTCTTAGTTTTTTGAGAAACTTCCATAATGTTTTCCATAGCAACTGTACCAATTTTTCAGTTCCACTGGGAGTGTATGAGCATTCCTTTGAATGCTTATTATTTCTTGTCTTGTTGATTATAGATTTTCTAACAGATATGAGATTATATCTCATTGTGGTTTTGATTTGCATTTCTCTAAAAACTAGCAATGTTGAGCATCTTTTCATATGTTTGTAGGCCATTTTTATGTCCTCTAAGAAGAAGTGTCTGTTCAAGTCCTCTGCCCATTTTTTTGACTGGATCATTTGTTTTTATTGTTTTTTGTTGTTGTTATTTTTGTTGTTGTTGTTGCTGAGTCGTATGAGTTCTTTGTATATTTTCGATATTAGGCCCTTATCAGAGGCATTGCTTGAAAATATATTTTTCCATTGAGATAGTTGTCTCTTTACCTTGTTGATGATTTCTTTTGCTGAGAAGAAGCTTTTTAGTTTGATGTAGTCCAATTCATTTGTTTTAGCTTTTACTTTCCTTGCCTTTGAGGCAAAATTCATAAAATCCCCTTTAAGTCCAAGGTTCCTGAGTTTCGTTCCTATGTTTTCTTCTATGCATTTTATTGTTTCAGGCCTTGTATTCAGGTCCTCAATTTATTTTCTGATAATTTTGGTGTATGGTGATAGACAATAGTCTAGATTTTCTTTTGTGGATGGCCTTCCAATTTTTCCAACATTATTTATTGAAGGGGCTTTCCTTTCTACACTATATGTTTTTGGCTTTTTTGTTGAAAATTATTTGCCAGTATAAATAAATATGAGTTTAATTCTGGACTCTTGATTCTGTTTCCCTGGTCAGTGTGCCTGTTTTGCTGCCAGTACCATGCCGTTTTGATAACTGTTCCTTTGTAGTATAATTTGAAGTTGGGCAGAGTGATGCCTCCAGCCTCATTTTTTTTTCTCAGGATAGATTTGGCAATTTCAGGTCTTTTGTGCTTCCAAACAAATCTGATGATTTTTTGTTTCATTTCTTTAAAAAATGTCGATGAAGTTTTGATGGGGATTGCATTAAATCTGTATAATGTTTTATGGAATATGGCCATTTTAACTATGTTGATTCTTTCAGTCTAAGAACATGGAATAAATTTCCATTTTTTTGTATCTTCTTCAATTTCTTTTAATATGGTCTTGTAGTTTTCATTATGTAGGTCCTTCCTATGTTTGGTTAGATTTATTTCTAGGCAGTTTACTCTTTTTGTTGCAATTGCAAAAGAAATTATTTTTTTCAGTTCTTTTTCTGACGCTTCGTTATTAGAGTATAGGAACACTATGGATTTTTGAACATTGATTTTGTATCCAGAGACTTTACTGAATTTACTTATATTTTCTAGTAGTGTTCTTGTGGACTCTTTAGTGTTTTCTATATAAAGAATCATGTCATCTGCAAATAGTGACAGTTGACTTCTTTTTCTGTTTGGCTGTCTTTTATATTTTTTTCTTGCCTGATTGCACTCTCTAAGACCTCCAACATTATATTGAATAACAGTAGCAATAGTGGACAGCCTTGTCTTGTTCTTGATCTTAGAGAAAAGGTTTTTTTTTTTCACCATTAAGGGTAATGTTTGTCATATATGGCCTTTATTATGCAAAGATACGTTCCTTGTATACCAATTTTGTTAAGTGTTTTGATCATAAATGGATGCTGTATCTTGTCAAAGACTTTTTCTGCATCTATTGATATGATCATATGATTCTTATTTTTAATTTGTTTATGTGGTGTATCACATTAATCAATTTCCATATGTTGAACCATTGCTGTGCCCCTGGGATGAAACCCACTTGATTGTAGTTTGTAATCTTTTCAATATGTTGCTGTATTCTGTTCACTAGTATCTTATCTAGGATTTTTGTATCTGTGTTCATAAGAGATATTGGTCTGTAAAATTTTTTTTTGTTATCTTTGCTAGGTTTTGGTATCAGAATAATATTGTTGTCTTCTTTGTTGTACAGAAGCTTTTTAGTTTGAGGTAGTTTTACTTGATAATATTTTTGTTTATTGCTTGTGTTTTTGGTGTCATATGTAGAAAATTGTTACTAAGACCAAACTCAGAGGGCTTTGTCCCTATGTTACCTTTTAGGAAATTCAAGGTTTTAGGTCATGTGTTCAAGTCATTAATCTGTTTGGAATTAATTCTAGTAGAAGGCATAAGATAGGGTTCTAATTTTATTTTCAGCATGTGGTTGCCTAGTTTACCCAATGCCATTGGCTGAAAGGATTATTCTTTTCCCATTAAGTATTCTTGGCACTCATCTCAAATATTATCTGAACATAAATGTGAGATTTTGATTCCTCTCTCTCTATTTTGTTTCTTTGGCTTCTGTGTCATTTTATGCCAGTAGCATACTGTTTTAATTACTACAGGTTTATAGTATAATTTGAAATCAGAAAATGTGATACTTCCAGCTTCATTCTTCTTTCTCAAGTTTGCTTTGGCTACATAAGGTCCTTTGTAGTTCCATATACATTTTAGTATTGTCATTCTTATGTTTTTGAAAAATGTCATAGGAATTCTGATAGAGGTTGCATTGAATCTGTGGGTAGTATAAACATTTTTGCACTATTAATCCTTCTGTCCCATCAACACAGAATATTTTTTTGTTTGTCTTCTTCAATTTCTTTAATCAAATTCTTATAATTTTTATTGTATAGACCCTTCATTGGTTAACTGCCTTTCTAAATATTTTATTGTTTGGAAGCTATTGTAAATGGGATTGCTTCCTCCATTTCTTTTTAAGTCTGACTTATCTTGTCTTTCTCTGTCTGATTTAACTTGCTTACCACAATTTCTTAAATGTCCATCCATGATGACACAAATGGCAGGATTTTCTTCCTTCTACTAATTGAATATTTTACTGTGTGTGTGTGTGTGTGTGTGTGTGTGTGTGTGTGTGTGTGATTTCAATGCCTTTAATTTTTTTATCTTGCCTGATTGCACTTACTAGAACTTCCAGTATTATGTTGAATAACAGTGGTGAATATGGGCACTCTTATTCTTTTTTGTTTTGAAACTTTTTATCATGAATGTATGTAGGATTTGTCATATGGTTGTTTTGCATTATTGAGATGATCAAATGATATTTCTGTGATATCAGTTATGATATCTCCTTTATATCTAAATTTTATTTGTGATCCCTTTTTTTTTGGAGAGTCTAGCTAAAATTTTGTCTATTTTATATTTTAAAAACTCCAGCTGTAAGTTTTAGTAATCTTTTCTACTGTCTTTTAGTCTTTATTTTATTTGTTTCTGTACTGAACTTGTAATTTTCTATCTTTTATATTTGGACTTACCTTATTCTTTTTGTGTGGTTCCTTGAGGTGTAGAGTTAGATTGTTTCTTTCTCCTTTTTCTTAATGTAGGGAGTTATTGTTGTGAATTTCCTTCTTAGAACTTGTTTTGCTGCATCTGTAAGTTTTGGTATGTTGTGTGTTTCCATTTTCATTTATATATTAATTATATATATATATAATATATAATTTTATATAATTTTATATTTATATATAAAAATGTATATAATTATATATACATTTTTATATAAAATTTTATATAATTATATATATTTATATATATATGTAAATTATATATATATATATATAAATTTCTCTTTTGATTTTTTTGACCCATTTGTTGTTCACTTTCATGTTGTTTCTGAAGAATAACTTTGTCAGATAAAGTCTTATTAATTGGTAATTTTTTTTTCAGTGCTTTAAATGTATTATCTCACTGTCTCCTGTCCTATAAAATTTCTGCTGAGAAATTTGCTAATAGCCAATGCTGGTTATTCTGCATGTTACTTTTTTTTCCTTGCCGTTTTAGGATTATTTCTTTGTCTTTGATTTTAGACAATTTATAATATATCTTTGAGAAATCATTTTAAGTCAAAATACAGGTGCGATCTTTTAGCACTGTGAACTAGAATGTCCATGTCTCTTCCTAGTTTTGTGAAGTTCTCATCTACTATATTTTTATTATTAATTGTCCTTTTTTTGTTCATTAAATTTGTTGAGATAACCTTGATAAAATTATAAGTTTTCTAGTGTACAATTCTATACTACATCATCATATTACACTATGTGCTCACCACCCATTGTGATTTTGATTTGTGTTTCTCTTATAACTAGTGAAGCTGAGTATCTTTTTATATATTTATTAACTATTTGTATATGTCCTTGAGAAAAAAAGTTTGTTCAGACTCTGTTCATTTTTTCATAAGATCGAATTTTATTCATTTTTGGTTTGTTGAATTGTATAAATTATTTATATATTTTGTATCTTAGCCCCTTATCAGAAGTATTATTTGCAAACCTCTTTCTCTCTCTTCTTCTTCTAGAACTTTAATAATTCTGATATTTGTTTCTTTGATGTGTTCTCATAGATCATTTAGGTTTTCATCCCTTTTTTCCAGTCCTTTTTTTTTGTTCTCCTCTGATTGGGTTACTTCTAAGTTTCTGTCTTCTAGATCATTGATTCTATATTCTCTTTGGTCTATGTTATATTGATGCTCTCTTTTGCAGTTTACATTGACTTATTCAGCTCCAGACTTCATTTGATTCCTTACTTTTATATCTCTTTATTAAATTCCTTATTTTGTTCATGCATTTTTCTATGATCTGTCAAATTATCTTTCTGTTTTCTTATAGCTCATTCACACTTCTTGCTCCATCTTATAGCTTCCTATAATTCTTGAACTTGTATGTCTTCTCTTGATCTTAAAAATCAAGAAGGCTATCTATTTAAACCTTTCTTTTGTTTTCTTAAAATTGAGCTTCAACTTAATTTTTTAGTTTCTCTCTTTTCTATATACCTTTTTGTTTATGAGTGTGCTTTCTGTCTATAGGAGTTCAATCTTTCTCATGATTTTGGGAGTATGCATAAGGACACAGACATAGAGTGGGAGTTGCACTGAACTGGGCATTTGGGGTTTTAGGGATGCCTGTGGGACAGGTGGGAAGATCTTTTAGATGGATTTGCTAGAAATTTATGAATAGACTTCTTCCTGAAGTCCTTAATACAGTTAACAGGATCCATGTTTCTTTAATTCCTTCTGATATTTTATTTGCCTTTTTTCCAGTCTCCTTCTATTACTTATTTATGGAAGTCTCACCTCAATATTCATTGCAGAAGAAAAAATTTTTTTTTTTTTAGTAGTATCCCATACACCTGGGGAAGCTTGGAACTCACTCATTACTCTCTCTTTCCCTAATGGTAGGAGTTGTTTCTGGCTAGTTCAGCCCCACGCTGTGCCCTTTTTTGGGGAGGGGTGGTGCTGGTAAAGTTCCTGTTACCCTCTTTTTCTTTTTCTCACTAGTAGAGTTCTGGAATATCTCATTAGTAAACCTGGACTTTGACAAAGGCTATCTTAACTGTGAGTGTCTTCTCAAGTCTGTGCTCTACAGATATTCCTCACCTGCAACAAAGAAGAATTCAGGTTGCTTCACAGGCTCCTGCTGCTTTCACAGCCTGTTCTAAGGTCTGTCTGCCTGTAATCTGATACACAGGTGGGTAAGATTCCTTCTAGGTCCCTTGGCACATGGTGCTGGAAAACACAACTCCCATAGAGGCACTTTTGTTCATACAGCTATGCCTAATTTTAGTTGTTAACATAGGAGACAAAACAAGAAGGACATCTTACACTGCCATGATGCTGACATCACTCAGGAGATCAATTTTAATGACAAAATAAAACCAGTATTTAAAATATTCACATTATTTAATAACTTTTTATTCTGAGAAACTAAATATACAAATAGGCAATCGATATATTATGTGTAAAATAGAATTCTAACACATAATCTACAGTGAACAGCTCAGAAGACCAACATTATCTACAGTAACCAGCCCATGATGACAGCCTATTATCTTTAAGTCAGAATGATGAGAAGTCAGAACACTGTCTCTAGTAACTATCCATAGAGTCATACAATAACTTCAGCAACAATTGGTTCAAAATGTCCAGAATTTAATTAATAATTGACAGCTTCTCTAATATATGTCTCTACTTCCAACTTAAGACCAACCAATAATAGTCAGATATGCACCTCTACCCCAAAATTAAATAGAACGCCTTATTTCTAGTTAGCTCTCCTTGTGCTTCCCATGCCAACAGCCTACAATTAAGTCTTCCCTTTACCACTCTTCTGCCTTCCTTCGAGTAACTTCCAAGACACAAGTGATGATAGCTGACTGCCCTGCTATAGCAAGGTCTGAATAGCCTTTCCTTCTTATCATTTGGTTGTCTTTTTTTTATAACTACCCTCCTTTTTATATAGAAGGACAACATGTATAAATATGCCATAAAGACATATTTTTTAACATATATACCCACATTACATATATATATGCATATGTATACACACACACATATATACACACACATATATATACACACATATGTGTGTATACATATATATACACATATATATGTATATACATACATATTATATATATAAATACATATATATGTATATACATGTGTGTGTGTGTGTGTGTGTGTGTGTGTGTGTGTGTGTGTGTATATATATATATAATATTATTTTAAAAAACGTGTTTTTTGGAACTGTCCACCATAAATTAGCTTTAGGACTTCTAGTCATTTGTAGGACTCAAAGTGGTTGTATTGCTAAACAGGGACAATGTCTTATGGTTCCAAGGATGTGAAGAACAAGGTTGGTAATCACAGTAGTGAGACTGGATGTATGTCTGATTTCTTCAGAAGCTTTGTAGTAATAATGTTGTTATCCTATGCTCTCCATGATATTAATTCTTTGTCATTTACTCTTCCATGCATTTGTTAGAAAGTCACGTATTAAGTAATCATCCTCGTGTGTGAAGTGAGTGTGCCAACAATTGAGATAGTGAGATAATGAAGAAACAATCCAACTCCTTTGATGCATAACTCCAACTCCAGAACTAGAGAAAATCCAGAATTGAAAGCCAACAGTCTAGAATTTTCGTTGTACCATTAAGTGAGATTTTTGAATTTAAATAAATTCCCTTGTTATCTGCATGCATATTTTCCCAAAACTACCCAGTTGTAATCCTTGGGAGGCTTTCTGTATGTAATCAAAGGCTTCTCCAAGTTAAACTTTAACCCTAAATTCAAAGAAATTTTAGCTCATCCTGCATTCAGTGGAAGTAATCATTTCTGAAAAGTCAGGAACACTGAAATAAAGACAATTTGAGGACTGAGAAAGTTGATGCACCTTGCTCTACGACAAAATCAGAGGAGAGATCACAGATAATGGTTTAGTTGACTCAGCTGAGCTGTAATTAAGGCAGGAAGCCCTTAGAGAACAGAGTGTACAGAGGCCCTTTGACAGGAATGAATGATATAGATGCCTCAATAAAGGAAATTTGGGAGTTTAAAGTACTTACTTTCTGGAATGAATTAAGAAAACAGGTTATGAAAATCTATATCTAATTCTTAAAAATTAATTGTTCTCAGTTGCAGCAAGTGGCTGAAATGTAGCCTTCTAATTATAGTTCTGGTATTAAATAACACACTAGCCTTGAAAGCATAAAATAAACATTATGAGTTTTAAACGAGTCACTGTTTAATATACTGGAAAGATCAAACACAGAAATTGACATCATTTGTTCAGTTCAAAGCTGGACAATAAATGCCACTTTATTTAAATTTTCTGTACCTCAGTGTTGTCATTTGCAAAGGAAATGCAATGCCTTCTAAAGTAGTAACAATGCAGATAAATTGTAGGTGTGACATGCAGCACACATGAGTATGCAGGTAGAACTGGATGTAGCAATTGTCATTTAAATGATGATATAAAATTAAAATTGTTCAAGTCACCTATGGGTCTAGATTCTATTATTCAATGCACTTCAGAAGAGATATTTTTGGTTTATGATGCAGAAAGGATAATATTTATTTTTTATATAGAATATGATGAATATTTTACCAAAAACAAAAATCAACCTATATTAACCTACATAATTAATCTAAAGGAGAAGTTTTCCTGAATAATGTTGGGAAAAATGTATTTAATTGGACAGGAATATCTATATCTATAACTACATCTGTATTAATCTAATAGACTATAAAAATTACCAGGATCCCAAAGAAAGCTAGAGTGAAAAAAACTCCTACGAGACTATCATTTATTGAAGTCACAAAAGATTTAGGTTTCTATTCTTTAGAAGAATTTTTTATTTTTTCAATAATGGCAAATAACATATCAGTCAATTGCCAGTCTTTAAACATACTCCAGTCTTTGAACAATTTTTAATTAACAATTATATAAATTTTAATCTTTATTGACTCTAAGTTGTTGTAGCAGAATTCTTCACAGATAAAAACTCATACAATGGGAATAAAGAGTATATAGTTTAAGAAACTTTTTTAAAAAGACACTGATGTATATCCTATAAGCTATATTATCTCAGTACAAACACCAGTATTACAAAGAAAAATTAATATATATATATATATTTTTTACTCCCACATTCAAGCTGCATTTGGCAGAATAGTGCAAGAATGGAAATTCAATTTTGACTCTCTCACTTGTTAAAGGATAAGTTATTTAACTTTTCTGTACCTCTGGAATTTTATTAATAATGTAGAAAAAGCAACTCCTCATAGATATTTGTGTGTATATATGTTTTAAACAAACATTTTCTCCATTTCATAGAAATCCAAACTCAGCGACAAAATGCCTTTCCAAAGTCAGAGCTCGTTGACTCAATAAATGAGTACAAATTCTATGTCAGGCCCTGTGTAGGGAGTCGTAGTTTGAAGATGAGATGAATGCAGTTCTTCCCTTACAGAACAACTGATGTACTTATTTTCTGAGGTTGAATATCTAGCACATAGAACACATAAAGATTCCTTTTCTAAATTATTATTTTATATTCAGTGTTGAGAAAATACTAAATCGATTTAAAGATTATTTACTTTATAGCTAGCTCTATGTCTTTTTCCTTTTAATTCTTTGTCTGCTTGTTCACCTAAGTCCAGTTTTTTTTTTTTATTGATTTAACTCTATTATAAATGGTCTATGGTGGTAGTTGTGGCATTAATTGTTGGTGGTGTTGGTAGTGGCAATAGTAGCTACTTTTGTAAGCTCTGCACAAGTATTGACCTATTGACTCTTATAACAATTTATGAGGTAGGTACTATAATTAATCTCATTTACTAATGAAACATCAAGGCCCAAGATCACACAACTCGTTAATGCTAGAGTCAAAATTCAAATCTCACTAGATTAGCCTCAAGGCTTATACTAAACCAGAGTTAACCAAAGTGAGACTCTCAGATCAGCACTTTCAAATCATCTGGGAACCTGACAGATATATAAACTATGAGATCCAATCCACTAAACAAATCTTACTGGGAGGTGGTGCCCAGAATAGAAAAATTCAACAAGCTTACCAGGCATATCAAAGCCCAAGAGTCTGAATCTCCAGTGAACACATAGCCTTATCCATCAATGGTTAAGTCAGCTTTGATTCTAGGCTCCTGTGACTCTGCCCTTAACACTCCAAGTGTGGCCTGCAAACATCATGATCATCATCTTTATGCAGGACCACAGGAATAGATCTGGATCTCACAACTGATAAGGTAAAGTATTCCAATCCAACAGTGTTTTTGAAACTCAAAAGGTTTTGTAATGATTAATTGAGATAACATACGTAATCTAGTTAACTTTCTATTTTACATATAGTAGAAAACAGTCTGGAGGTTTCTCAAAAATTAAAAATTAATGTATACCTTTTGACTCAGCGATTGCATTTCTAGGTATTTATTCAAATAAAACCAAAATAATAATTCATAAATATCTGTGCACCCTAGTATTCATGGCAGCACAATTTACAATAGGCAAGATATGGAAGCAACCTTAATGTCCATCAATAGATGATTGGATAAAGAAGTTATGGTTAATATATACATACAATATTACTTAGTCATTAAGAAAAATAAAATCCTACCATTTGTAATCACTTGGATGGACGTAGAGATTATGCTCAGTGAAATAATTCAGACAGAAAAAAGATAAATACCATATGATTTCTCTTATATGTGGAATCTAAGAAACAAAAGAACAAACTAATCAAAAACTGACTCACAAATATAGAGGACAATTTGATGATGGACAGAAGAGATTGGGTGGTTGGGGGGCTGAGAGAATTGGATGAAGGGTTAATGAAGTACAAATTAGTAGTTGATAGGTGGTCACAGGGATGGGGAGCACAGCATAGGGAATACAGTTAGCATTAATATATTGGCAAGGTGGAAAACTAAAGGAGAGAAGAAGCATTTAGGGGGATTGTTTTATAAAATATATAAAGGTCTAACCAATGTACTGTATACTTTAATTAAAAAATAAAAATAACTAGTAATAGAATTGCATGCTTACAATATTGTTATAGATTATAATGATGCAGTGTGTATTATTAGTAATTTAGCTTAGGAACAGAGGGAACATAGCTGGAAACAAATTCTCTTCACTATTCTAAAATTCTGTTCTAGAGGCTCCTCTCTGAAGTTTGTACCATTTTAACAATAACTGTCCTAAAATATTAATTGACAGTTGCTAGAGCCAGTGGGCTAAGATTGAACAGTTCCCGAGAGGGGGTGTAAGAATTGAGAAAAAAAAGAGAAAGAGAGAGAGAGAGAAGATAGAGAGACAAAGAGATAGAGTCGGGAGGGCTAACAGTGAATACTGCGCCCCAAGTTTATTAAGAACAGTATATTTATACCCTAGGATGTGCATGAGAAGCAACACCCACAGTTATAAAAACAATTTCAGTAATGAGCTTATCCATTAAGCCAATCTTCCTCCTTCAGTAACGAGCTTACCTGCCCTGCAAACTTCTAGCTTGCAGGCAACTTTAACCCTGTCTGCAGGGCATTCAGCAAGAATGGCTCCCAACAGACAGTTGACCTCATATGACCTAAAACATTTACCTCCTTAGATTTATTATTGTGTATATTGCTTCTTACTAGAATGCAATTCTCTTGAGATCTCTTTAAGAATTAAAATAATACTTTCCAATTGCTTGCTAGAGTAGATATAAATGATAAATAAGAAAAAAAATGACTAATTAAGCCTTATAGTAAACACTGTAAGTGATACCTTTAAAAAAAAGTATTCCTCTATTTACATGATGAGTGAATAAATGAATTAGGCAGAAGGAAACTGACTATAGGCCACTGAGGTGGTAATGAAATAGAAATGTTGATGGGCAACTGAACTTTTTTCTTTCTCAAAAATAAACAGAGCCTATTAAATATGACAAAGTCATTTTCAAATTTGTTTTATGAAACTTCTAAGAGAAGGAAGTTTCAGGTCATCTATTTTTATTTCTAATATAAGAAATGTCTTCTCAGCAATGGTCTAATAACTAACTTGTGATGTTAGCAATTTTTATTCTCAGTGTGATAGAAAACATTACAGTCAAACCCTAAAAAGTTATGAAGTTCTCAGCTGAGTAGAATATTCTCAGAGAATGCCTCTGATGGTAACTTATGCCTCTTGTTATTATTTAACTGAGAATTATTAAAATGTTTAGAGTTGGTTACTTAATGTTATTTTAAGGACTCATTATTTCTATCATAGCCAAGGATTAGAATAATGCTGATAGTATTAAATAAATGTGTCACATTGTATAACTATTTGATATAAAAGTTACTAAATATTTGATTATTTGGAACTAGGTGTCAAAAGTGGAAGAATTCATTTCTATTACATTTCAGAAGTCTATTTCTATTACATTTCAGATGAGATAACGCAGGTTAAAGAGCTGATGAACTATTTCAGGGTCACATAGTAAGCTAATAATTTATTAATTGTTTTATCAGGCACTTATTGTTTGTCTCAAAGGTAAGATACATAGAGAAATGAGATAAATTGTTTAAAAGGAGATAATAGAGCTCTGATTTGGAGATAAACATTTCTAAGTCACAAGCATATCACTGGAAATTAAAGTAATAATACTATTATGTTACTGTGAACTTGAACCATATGCAAAATTAAAACCACAAAGATAAATTTTACAAAATGAAGCTCATTAATTTAAAGCAAACTACTGTATTCTTAAATATATAAAGGGTATCTGAGAAAGCATAACCAGTATTTACAAAGCAACAGTAACAGAGTTACATGTCTAGGAATATGTGAAGGCAGATATCAATTCACATGTCATGGATGTGTGAATGAGATATGTGATAAATACAGGTGATTGATGGTCTGATTCACTGGCTCACTGCTTCATTGACAAAGCAGGATAAATTGCTTTATTCTTACTCTCGCTAAGAGTTTGTATGTCTGGCACTCTTGCTGTTTCATCAGAACCTACAATATGCTGGCATCACTTCATTTGAATTTATTCACAGGAGAGGGTAAGTGTAAAATGAGAAGACAATTAAGGACAATACTTAACATCATGCCAAAATTTAAGGAGTAGAGACTCAAATAAATTTAAGTTCTCTGATTATTAGTCCGCTTCTATCACTACTATACTGCTTTAGTTAAAGTATTTAGGAAATGTAATCTATCTCTATATATTAGTTTTCATTTGTGTAAATTTAAATTTACTTGTTTTAGTTATCTAAGTTAACCAAGACATAAATTTGATGTGCCTTTACATGTACCACGATTCTTCATATTTTCAATAAATGCTTATTGTTGATTATATATAACATTTTTTCTAAATATGAAAGGCTTGAAAAAAACTTTTTTAAAAATCAAGTCAAATACAAAGCTGAAGTTATACTAAAGAAATTGTAGCCTGCTAGAATATCGTAAGGATTTTCAGAAATATGACTTTATTTAATTTTCTTCTAATTGACATATTGTCAAAAATTATACATAATCTTTACAGTTTACCTAATTATAAATCTCTAAAGATACAGAATATTGGAATGCTCAGTCATTGCAATTAACTAATGAAGTTTGTTGATTATATTTTTTAATTCTTTGAGGAATATTAATCTGCCATTTTTCAATCCATGCATCTAGAGATCCAACTACAATTTCAAATTTCATTCAAGAATAGGTTCAATCTTTTATGAGTAAGAAGTCCTGTGAAAACTTCTAACATGGACTCTTAAAATCAACTTGTAATTCTGGCATCTGATGACTAAAGATTGGCTAAGTGGATACTAGGCAGAAAATAGAAAAGCAAGATTTTTTAAAGAATTTTTTTTCTTTATTCTATTACTGAGACAGGTTTTTTTTTCCAGAAAAAAAGAGAAAGATACATCATTTTTAGATTAAAAAATTTGATTTTAGATTGAGCTATACTCTAATACAGGTTATAACCTAGCAGCATTAAAATTCTATGCCAATTTTTGAAGCTCTCTCTATGTTGATTTACTTACTTGTACAATGAGAGTGAATTGCTGTATCTACCTTTGGGAATTTCTGATAAGATTTGAGATTGTGAATGCAAATTTTTTATTATAGAGCTCAGCACATGGTTAAAATATGGTAAATGATCATATTTCTATTTTTTTATTCCCCCTATTTTGTTGTCTTTATTATGCTAATTTATCAGTTAGACATAGCTATGGACAGCAATGTTTGGGGGAATAAGAAATGAATGTAATTTTTTGGACTTATTATTATTGAAAAGAAAAAAAATAAACTGTGAAATCTAAACAGTAATAGATTTTGAGCTTTTATTCTTTCTTTTTTTTTTTTTTTTAGATTGCGTAATATATTAGCTATATATTTTATCCTACAGTAGTTAAAAGCACAGCCTTTGGGCCAAATAGACATAAGTTTGACCCAGCTTCACCATTCACTTGTGTGTTAAAATGTGTTTTCAAGAAACACACTAAAAAGTAAAATTGGGAAAATGTGACTAGATAGGTGTATTGCATCAACATATCAATATCCTGGTTGTATATTGTACTATTATTTTGAAGATGATATTACTGGAAGAAATGGGGTAAAGAACAAATGGAATATTTCTATTATTTTTTATATCTACAGGGATATCTAAAATTATCTCAATAAAAATTCAATTAATAATGTCAAAACATTATTTCTGGTCTCATATGATTTTTCAGAAACTTACCACTCCCCACCATGAATCAGAGTCTATTTCCACTCCCCATGAATCAGAAACTTTGCAACTGCTTTGCTGAACAGAATGTGGCAGAGGAAACATTGTGTGACAACTCAAAGTAGGTCATCAATAGCAATACAGATTCTACTTTAAACTCCCTCAGCATTCTTGTTCTTCAAACCAGTTACTATGATATAAGAAGGTTCAAACATCCCATGCAGAGATGAAACAACCATCATCACCTGCCAGACATGTGAATGAGTATACTTTCAGATAATTTCCTCTGAAGCTCTGGAAACTGTGGGTCATAGAAAGGCCACCTCCACTATGTCGTGTGCAAATTCTTGACCTATAGAATGTGTGACTCTGTGAGCATAATATATTGTTTTATCTTATACTTTTAGTCTAATGTGATACAAAGCCATGGTAACTTTTATGACTAGACTAGCTAGATTTACTTGGTAAGTTAATTTAATGGTTTCACACTTCACTATTCTTGTGTGAAAAATTATAGAGATAGCTTTAATTTTATAGTGTTATTATGAGAATGAATAAAATAGATTCTGTATGTATCAATTTGTTTAATTTTTACAGCACCATTATAAGATAGGTAATCATATTAGAATGTCCATTCAATTTGTGTAGCTGAGGTTTAGAGAGCTTAGGTCTCGTGAGTGGACATTTCTGTCCTTCTCTTTAAAGTGAATATTTTACCATTTCCTAAATGTATTTGAGTAGGTTAGGTCCTTCTACTTTAAGTGTATCAAATGGGACATTTTTTGATGAGTTCCATTTTGAAAGACTTAGATTTTTTCCTGCCTTTCTTATTGATTTGTTCTCTGATACTTTGTTCACCATTTACTATTAATTGCCTCTTTCTCACCAGTAGATTTAACATTATTGAAGACATTTTTATCCTACTTCCCAATTCATACATTCCAGACAATGGTGCCCTAAAATTGATAAGAATGAGCTCTCACATTTGTAGTTTGATTTATTTTATTACAATACATAGCATAGTGTTATGAATGTACTATAGTCATGGCAAATTCTAGATAAATAAACTAGTGAATGAATAAATGCAATAATCTTTACCTTTTCTGAAGATATAATCTAATTAAATGCATTATTACATGAAATAATTTAAATTTGCACATAGAAAATAACTGCAAACTCAGAGCTCAAAGCACACTCAGTTTACACGAACAGGTCATATATCATTGTTAAAAAACACGTGACATTTTGCTTCCTTTTAAATGCTAATTCTTATGGTTCCCTTTCTTTCAGTGTCATTCACTGATGCTAAGTACACAGGGCATGTTAAAAACTAAAAAATAAACTATGCAATAATTTACCTGCAAGTGCCAAAGTATTGTTTGTGTTTCTTTCTTTTTCACAGCATTCACTCTTTAAAGTGTTAGCAACTTTTTCTTAAAGAGACAGTATATTTTAGTCTTTGAAAGCCATATTATCTCTGTTACAATTATTCAACTCTCCCATTGTAATGTGAAAACAATGATGGGCACAATGTAAATGTGTGTTGCTATATTTCAATACAACTTTATTTAAAAAAAAAACAAACTATAAACACATAGTTTGCTTATGTCTAGAATAGTTCAGTTGTAAAGACCCATTATAAAGTATAATATATGCTTATTTTGATATCTGAAAAAAAGTTAGACATATTTTATAGAATTAAGAGCATATTAAAAAATATTATCTAGGTTTGCTGAACATATTTAAGTTACTCACAAGTCTAATTTGTTTTATAACTTGAAAATATCTCAAGATACGGATATGGATAAATAAATATCAAAAAGGAGCAGATCAGGCTAAAATGAGATGAATTTGGGGAGGCTGCCATACTTAGCCCTCAGTTGTCCATCATGTATTCTTATTTATGGTCCCTAATGTGACATAGCTTTTAGAAAGACAGTTGCCAAATAATGAGAACGTTTATTTTAAATGAAGGGTTTCTATTGAATTTCTGTGTCCACCAATCTTTACTAGTTCATCCAGCAGAATATACCAAAGAAATATCCTCGAACACAATCTCTACTATTGAAATGCTTGAAGTCTAGTTGGTAAGTTGTCACATATCAATATGAAATAAGCAAATACACAAAAGTGCTAATTCAAATGACATAGGATGATAGTCTATATTAGTGTAAATCAAATTTCAATGGGGATCTTGTTACAATGCAGATTGTGATTTAATGAGTTTATAGTGAGGCCTAGGCTACTATACTATTTTCAAGCTTTTATGTGATGATGATTCTCTTAGTGCATAAACATGCATGAATTAAGCAATACTCTATGAATTTTAGAAGAGATTATTATAGGCTGAGAGGTTGATTCCTGGATGAAGAGGGGATGGAACTATGCCAAAAAGAAATAATTAAAATTTAAATAGCTTACAATAGTTGTGGGTGTAAAAGGGTGCATCAGGATAGGTGTAAGATAATAGGGAGTGATCTAAGACTGAGACAAATCTGCTATTTACTGTTGAGCTATCAGTTGTAGAGGTGGTCAATTACAAGGAACCAAACCAAAAGTAACAGTCAAGCCCTTACTCAACAGTTCAAGTAGGAGGAAAAAGGAAAGGTGCAGGCTCTCCAGTGTTATATTTTCTGTTGGAACAGCATTGGGTGAGGGTCAGGTGAATTGGAACACTTACGAGAAATCATCTTACTGTCTGAGTGCTAAGCAAGAAGCTTCTGCTTCTGTTGGGACTCAAGGACAGAGGATAGGGAGAAGGGTACGGGCCAGGAGGGGAAAGACACTATATCAAAGTGGAGAAAAGCGCCTCAGCTGAGGTCCTCATAAGGAAACTTCCACAAGGGGGTGTGTGGGCTGAGAGTATAAATATGCATATAAAGAAGGTCATACTAGGAGTCAGGGAAACTCAGTCCTTCACTGCAAGTTTCTCTAGAAAACTGTTTGTACTAAGTGTGGTGTTGGGAGGGAAACTTTCCCTTAAGAAGCTTGCCAAGTAAAGCCTGGTAATTGCCTTTGGTTAGGTTTTGAAAAATCCAAGATAGGATTTTGATCTGGAGCTAGACTTCTAACCTATTTTATATATCCAGTGGCAGACACTATGAGGTTCAGCTACTTTTTTCTAAGAAAAAATTTAAATGTTCTCAGATCTTTGAAGTGAGCCACAAATTTATATTTACATGTGGTATTCTCTGGATTTTAAATATTTGTAACTATTTTATAAAATTATTATTCTTATTTTCTAACATTTTGAACTCAAAACATTTTGTTACTCTTATCTAGCCTCAGAATCAATGGTTTGTAACTTCTTAAAACGATGATAGAATTTAGCTGAAAGACAAGGTTCTTGAGGGAACATGAAGTGAGAGAAAGAAAAAAATATGTCCATCCTTTAAGCTGAGCTTGAAGGAGCATGAGATAATGCCAACTAATTTTTACTTTAAATTTACTTTATTTCTCAAAGGATATTTAGGTTGTTTCCATACCTTGGCTACTGTGAAAAGTGCTGCAATGAACATAAGACTACTATCATCCCTTCACGGTCCTTATTTCAAATCTCTTTCTAACTTAGAAATGGAATTTCTGTTATATGGTAGTTTTATTAATTAATTGATTGATTGATTGATTGAAGAAACTTCATAATATTTTCTATAGTGGCTACATCAGTTTATAGTGCAGTGAGCAAGGATTTCGATTTGTCCACATTCTCACAAAATACTTATCTTTTATTTTTTTGATAATAGCCATTCTGATGGATTTGGGCTGATATCTCATTGTGGTTTTGATTTGATGATATATACATGTAATCAAAAAGACAAGTGCTTCATGATTGTTCTTACACTAGATATCTAAAATAGTCAAATTCAAAGGATCAAAGGAAATGATGGGATTTTACTAATCTACAGGCATAAAGTTTCAGTTATGTAATTGCATAAGCTCTAGAGGTCTGTTGTACATTTTACCTATGGTCAAGGATAATGTATTGTATGCTTAAATTGTGAATAAGGTCAATGCCATGTTAAGTATTATTGCCATGATAAATTTTTTTATAAAACTCTCAAAATTTATTTTATCTTCTAATTGACTCCATATCATGAGGTCCCTGGCTTTGTCAAAGCTACCATGTTTTTAAGACCAAATGCCTACATGTAAAAGATTGTTCTAAGGCAAACAATTGCCAAGCTGGTTTTTATTAAAATGTCACAGAATTATAGTTCATTACATACAAGCATCCTAGAAAGTGATTGTCCACAACATGAACCACAGACCCAAAATAAGAACGTTTTTCTCTGACATAATAAACATCTTCTGTGGAGTCAAAAATTAAAAGGGACATTTATTTTATTGGGCTATTGATTTTATTATAAGGTACCTGAAATTTCCAGGATAGCTCACAATAAAATTGACAGTGATATGTTTGTGTGTGTATGTTAATTTAACACTGTTCCATTATGAGTGCCAAGCTTCAAAGATATTTTTTTTTCTGAATAATAATAGAAGACTTTCTGATTTGGAAAAGAATATACCTCTAGAAAACTATTTGCAGGTTCCAAATCCGAGTGTAGGTTTTGTCTGTCCATCACTTCTTCATACATAGAGATTTGCTAAGGCTTTTGATTTAATTCTAATTGTATCTGCCCTGTTCTTAGGTGTCCCATTCTACCAACAAAGCTCAGGAATTATGTATCAATTTGAGCAATTATTACATCAGACTTTAAATTGGTCTCTGTGTCCAATGACTCACAATTTAAATTATTTTTATACATTACTTAAAATCATATTTTCAAACATTTTAACTCCAATGTTACCTTCAATATAGTCAATCAGGTCAATTACCAGAAGGAAAACAAAAACAAAATGTTTAAAAAGAAAAATAAATTGTTATTCAATAAATTCAATAAATTGTTATTCACCTACACAACTTTATCAACTTTTATTCTCAACTTTTTCTCTACCTACATATTTTAGGCTTATATTTTCAAGAGGTAGGCTTTTTAACTTTATGTCCCTGAGTCTCTGGCCTATAATACCTTCTTCCTTTCCTTTCTCTGTTTGACTCTTATTCAACCTTAATATCAAATTCATATCTTAACTACATAGAAGCTTTTCCTTATTGTGTTCAGCTGAATAAAGATATTTTTATTCAGATTTCTTAATGTCTGAGGGTTTTTTGTATGAAGAAACAGTAATACTACATGCATTCCTAATTACCTTAGAAATCTATTTAACAGCTAACATTCATTTATATACTGAACTATTAACAATATGAAATTTATTTCTATATTAAATAATCAAAATGCAATATCTCTAACAGCACCTGTTATCAATCAAAATTAAGCATATTGAATTTCCTTAAATTTAAAATATTATTATAAACATATTTAGTCAATTTTTTCTAAGCAAATTAATTAAAATAAAATAACTTTAAACAGACAAAAGAAACAAAAATATTTAGATAAAACTTTATTAATGTATTTACAGCTAAATCAATAATGACACTTGTTAATCTCTAAGATTTAATATTCTTTACTTGTAATGTTTAATTTTATCATTCTTATTTTTCTGGCTTTATTGAAACATAATAGACAATTAGTTGCTCATATTTACATTATACAATTCAATGAAATTTTTTCAATTATAGTTGGCATACAATAATTACCAGTTTTAGTTGTACAGCATAGTGATCAGAGATCCACATAACTCACAAAAAGATCACTCCACTAAATCTGGTACCCCTTATCCTCTTACATATTTATTACAACATTATTAACCATCTTCCCCATGCTACACTCTACATCTTTATGCCAATTCTGCATCTATCCATTTGTACCTCTTAATCCCTTTCCCTATTTTTTGTCCCCCCAACTCCCTTTCCATATAGTAGCCCTCAAAATATTCTCAGTATCTATGAGTTTATTTCTGCTTTTGTTGTTATTTATTTATTTATTTTTAGATTCCACATGCACATGTAATCATGAAATATTTGTCTGACTCATTTCATTCAGTGCAATATCTTCTAGGTCCATTAAGGCAATATCTTTTCCCATCTTCTTTCTTTTAGTCTGTGTGTGTCTTTTAATCTGAAGTGAATCTCTTGTAAGCGGCATATGTAGGGGGCTCGTTTTTCTATCTATTCAACCACTCTATCTTTTGGGATAGAAAAGTAGTTATTACCATTCTTCTTTTTAAAGAAGTCTCTCCACCATTTCATTTAATACTGGCTTAAGGTTAATACATTTCTTTAGCTTATTTTTGTCTGAGAAGCTCTTTATCAGTCCCTCAACTCTATAAATGATAGTTTTGCTGAATAAAGTATTCTTGGTTGTAGATCCTGGGTTTTTATCATGTTGAATATTTTATGTCAACCCTTTCTGTCCTTCATAATTTATTTTGAGAAATCAATTGCCAGTCTTATGGGTGTTCCTTTGTAGGTGACTAACTGTTTTTAAGATTCTCTCTTTGTATTTAACCTTTGGCATTTTAGTTATGATGTGTCTTGGTGTGGGCTTCTTTGGATTCTTCTCTTTTGGGGATTCTCTGTGCTTTCTGAGGTTGTATGTCTATTTCTTTCACAAGTTGAGGAAAGTTTTCAAACATTATTTTTTCAAACATCTCTTTAACATCTTGTTTTCCTTTAGGTACTTCTATTACACAGTTATTTTTACTTTTAATAGTGTCTCATTGGCTCCTTAATTATTATAGTCTTGGCTTCTTTTTTCTTGCCATTCTGATTAAATGTCTTCAGCTTCTCCATCCTCTGTATCCATGGCTTGATCCTCTTCTTTATCCACTCTATTCTATCTGATATGCTCTTTATTTCAGATAATGTGTTCTTCATTTCTAATTGGTTGCTTTTTATAATTTTTAATTCTATTTTTATGTTTTTTTAAAATCTTTTTTTAAATTCTAACTGAATTTATCTACACTTCCCCTAAGTTTGTTGAGCATTTTTATAACCAGTGTTTTGAACTTTGTATCTGTTAGATTCCTCGACTTCATTATTTTGGGATCTCTGTTCTTTTCTTTAATGTGGTTTCTGCTTCTTTGTTGTCCTATTTTGGCTTCCCTTTTGTGTATGTTTCTTTATACTAAGTAAAACTCCTAAATTTCTGATCTTATTAGTGTGGCTTTGTGTAGTCGGTGTCTAGTGGCACATTCCTGAGAAGGGTTCAGCTGCAGGCCAAATTTAGCCCCAGCCTGTGCCCCTTCAGGGCCACTTATTAAGATTCAGCAATCAGTCTATGCATGCTGTGCTTATAGTTGGCTCAAGAAACCACATCAGAAACCAAGACTAGCTGTGAGTCTCGATACTGCTCAGCACAGAGCACTCACTGAGGATATTCCTGGATGTGGCTTGGGTGGTGCCGACAGTTGGGGGAGGTGGAGTTTCAGGGAATCCTCTGGGTGGAGTGGCCTGTATTATCCAGTTTGTTGTTGTCTCACACTGGAAGTGGCAGAGGGGGTTCAAAAGATGGTTACTGCCAGCGTTTCTGTTAGGAAGAGATCCTCACTACTGGCCCTCACTTAGACAATTCAGTGTCCCTCTGTAAGTCCCTAGGTTTTCCCTGAACAGCCAATCCAGGGCTAGTTCTCAGAAAGAGCAAGTTGTTAGCATGAAAAGTTCGCTTGTGGACATGGCCCCTTAAAGAGGCATCTGAAGCTAATGCTGCAGCTGCTGTAGCCTTTGTCTCAGCCACTTAGAACCAGGCAGCCTTGTTTCTTTGCCCTTTCCTACTTTATACTGTTGTAGGTTGATTATTTCTCTCCCTGGTTGTAGTGCTTCTGTTCTTCTAGATCCCAAGTGACTTGCTGTTTGCTTCAAATTTCTGTCACAACTTTGATTTGGTCACAAGAGGAATGAACAAAGCCTTTATTACCTAGGCCATTTTTTTCTGTGCCTAATCTCATCATTATTCTTAACTTTTATTCCCAAGGGTAAGGTAATCATAACAGGTGCTCACTTTTATACCTTTTTTAGCATCTGAATAACATTTGTAGTATAAAAAAAAATGTCAGATTAGGCCTTATTGTGAATTTTAGAAATGTGATTGGATTAATTTTTGTCTTAACAGAGGCCTTGGTGCACAAATATGATTCAGAGTTGAGCTGTTGATCTTTCATAATTAGGTCTTACTTGTTATATCAAGTGAATTTTAGTCACACATTTAATACATATTTTATTGTTTAAACCTTGAGATTTTTACCATAATTAAATTACTAATGTCATTGTGTTATGGTATATTATTATATATTAACTTATTAGTTCATGTAATTGGAACATCTAGAAAACCTTATCAATATAAAGAATAGGATCACATTAGATGTGTCATCTACTAGGAGATCAGGGTTCAAATCTTCCTGGATAATTCTCATTTAAGAAACAATTGGTGAATTCATGTCGGAAATTACTGTCAGAATTTTTGGTACATAACCATCAATAGTTATCATTTACCATGTCCTTTATAAAACTGCATATTTTGTGTTATTATTAGTACTGGTAGATCCTACTCTACTGCAAAGAATTGACTCACTCCACAACATTTTATTTTTATTCTTTTCTAGTGGTACATGCATGTAAACACACATCCTTAAAAAGAAAAAAAAAATTATTTATCACCACTATTGTATTCATTGTTTTATTAAATACTTGTGTGTGTGTGTGTGTGTGTGTGTGTAGTTTAACCCCATTTATATTATCAAATCATATGTATGTCATATTAAATGTATCATTTGTAATTATTATAAACTCATTATTTCATAAATAACTATAATTATTATTATCAGTTACTATTATTAACACTTAGATTGCCATATCCTGGACATCCCCTTTGTTTTTTTAATGTTCTCCTGACATTCTTTAAAGTATCCTTTGAATTTTAGCAATGATAGGCTATTTTATGCCATTTAAAGTCTTAAAACTACTATTTATAGACCCTCATTTCCAACTACACTATATAAACTTTAAGGGGTTGTTGTGATCATTATAAGAAGATGCTATTTCTTCCTGGTGAACATAGCTTCCTGCAAAATATGAGTCTTTGGTGAGCATGACAAGTCTACTAACTGCACACCTGTTCATAACAGCCCACTCTTCTTCCTTTCAACAAAGAGCCATGTTAGGGACTAATATCTCATTCTAAGAGGTCATTCACTTACATATACAAATTTGACAATACTGTACCTTTTGCATAGTGGCTTGAAAGCATGGATTTGTTCGAATCCTGGTTCTGCCACTAGTTATGGAGTTTGACCAGCTCACTACTCATGTCCACATCTTTGCTTATTTATGTGTAAAATGGGGATTATAATAGCATCTACCTAGAAGATTTAGGGTGAAAATTAGATGTCAACATACATAAAGCTCTTCAAACAGTGCCTGGTACATAAGGGCTACATAAGGGCTACAAAAGTGTTTTCTACATCTATTACTGCTTTTAGTGATATAACTGGAAAATAAATTTTCCTTTCATTCTTAAGCTTGATATGCTATTTTTATTCACTATTGTAATTTTTTACTATGATGACAGTTAGTACATGAAGGGCATAAGAGCATGCTCTTATAAACAAAGAGAAATTAGGATGACTGCTGAGACTCAAATTAGAACATCCACACATTGTACATATTCTGAGTTGTTGCATATCACTTCGAATAGGTGTATAAGGGATCTAAAAACAAGTATCACTTTGCTTAACTTATGCTAAGTAATTAAAAATGACAGCTATTAATACTGTTGAATAGATAATATTAATTCATTATTTTTAATTCTATAATATTTATAAATAATAACTAACCAATGAGAATAGAATTAGAATATTTTAAAGAAATAAAATATTTCAATTTACCTTAGCCCTGCCTCCTGGACACTCAACAGTTTTTGCTTTGACTGTTTTTGAAAAGATCTTCATAGCCCTGTACCTCTGGATAGTCTCTTTCAGCCTTTGTTTAGAGCATATGCTGGGTGCCACTAACTTTACTTAGGGTGTCATACTTAACTCAGACAAGTAGCATGTGAGCTCTATATTTATTTTATTTTTCAAAATAAAGTAGTTGAGGATGACAGCAGTTTATCAAATTGAATAACTAAAGATTATGTAAATGGTAAGGCAAGGCTGAGATTAGAATTTGGCTCTGTCTGGTTAAATAACTAGAATTCAGCCCACATTAAGGTCAATATTGTTTTTGATTAATGTTTTAACCACTTTGACTAAACTGTTAGAATTGGGGAGGTTTAAACAAAATTATTATTATTTAAAAAATTTTAAACTGTAGGACTCACCATGGAGAATAAATTAATAATTTTCTTGATCTCTCTATGCCTCCATTTTTATTATAATAAAATTATAATAATATTATTATTATCTCAAATACTTTTGTGAGAATTAAAAATAATTACCTATAAAGCTTCTTTCACATAGAAAAGACTCAATTAGGGTTAAATGCTGTTGTTTTTATTACCACAATTTTTATTATACAGTCTTCCTCATATAGACAAAGCTAGGCAACTCTGGCATGAACAATTTTTTTAATAACATTTCACATAAAATGAGACGAAAGCTCCTTGTGCCAATCCTGAACAGAGATTATATACCTGCACTTGTTATGGATCTAGTTTTCTGCTATCCTGTTTCCCTGCTTCTAAGGAGGCAAAGTCCATGCCAAGATTTGAGAACATTATATAAGATGATAATCATTTTGTGTTGCTTTCTTTACAATTTCAGATGCCATTTTCCCAGAAACCCATGGTTTTCTCTCCAGAATATATCTTAACACACTCTATTTACTGCTGGTAATGGTTGGACCAGTCAAACCTGTAGTTAGGAGAGGCAACTCCCATACATGCTATGAATTCAGTGGGGCCAGAAGTCTCTGGTTAAAATGTTATTATTCATCTGTTCATTGAATCCCTAAAATTCCAAGTACAAATTTCTTTATCAGTTGCAAACAATATCTCTGCAGGCCATAAGAAGGAATTTGAGTTTGACTCTTAAAGTATGAAGATTTTTTGATGGATTGTAAGTGAAGTGCTGATATGATAAGGTTAAATAATTTATCCCCTTTATTTTTCTAAGAGCAATCAGTAACATTCTGGAGACAGCTAAATGTTTTCCCAGTCCTACCCAGTTGGGAATGGAAATCTGGACCAGATTCTTAAGATGAAGATTTTGTTTAATTAAAAAATTAAGTGGCCCTATTTACATCATATGTATTTCACTTCTAGTGACAATTGTCTCTCACTGTTACCAACAAATAAGTTTAACTGCTATGCTGGTTGCATTGGTTGTTTTGGTTTACTTGCTGTCAAAAAAAAAAGTATCTTACTTTAAAAACCTTCAAGAGAAATACCCTGAAACTTTTAAAAGGTCAGAGTATATTTGATCATATTCTTTCTTTGGCCTTCACCATCAGATAATACTATCAAATAAATAACAATTCAGTCAGCAAATATATTCTTAAAATAAATTTTTAATCATAAGGAGAGTTAATATTACTTTAGTTATTTTGAACAAGTCTTGATAAGTGAATACATTTCTTTCATACTCTCAAAGCACTCTAGTATAAAGATTTAAAGTATTCACAAAAGATTCTTGGAACTATTTACAAATGCATTACCTGTTCTATGATTTAGTTAGGCAACAATAAACTTATTAATCCTCCTTTTAATACATGTACCTAACACAAGATAGGAAATATCTTCCTTCTTTTTATAGTGTCCCACAGCAGGGCTGTTGAGCCAATACTCAAACTTATGTCGTTAGTTTGAATCCATGACCTTACATCATATTCAAAGAAATCTGCTTCTTTGTGTGCTTTAGCAATAGGCAGGATAAGGAAGGAGACCATCGTAATCCCCAGTGTGGTACTGATAACAAATACTAAGCCTCGTGTGTTCCATATTAATTTTGCTTCATTTTTATGCTCCAAGAATTGTTGCTTCTTAAGGAAGAATCAGCAATGTTTTCCTGAGTTCTCTTAGAAACATCAACTTCAGACACAATATTTGCAAGGGAAAATATTGTTTTCTTAATTTTTAATTATTAGGTCATTTCTATCTGGAGAGGAATATATTACATTATATATAAAATACCTTATTGGGTACTGGTGTTTAATATTTTACTATCTGGATCTCTGAGATGAGGAGAGCAAAAAATCTCTTGTCTTCTACTGCCTAGAGCCAAAGAAGGCAAAAAAGAAAGTCTTTTTTCTGGAAACACCTATTCAGAGCCTAGTCTTAGCAGCTTCAAAAACCTTTGAAGTTGCTTCTTTAGAGATGGAAAGCAATTTGTTTTGCTACATGTTGTTCCAGATTTTTTTAAAGGGATGGTAAAGCAGATTTTAGTGATAAAATGTCAAGCATGGGTTTGATTGTTCTAGTAGCACATCCTCATTTGTTAAGATATTCATCCACCTTTGAGTATGCCTATCATTTTTTTAAAGGTCCACTAATGCCCAAACTTTCTGTCTTCTTTACAGAGACATGAAATAGTCATAGGCACTGGATAATAAGAAAAGGATTATATTTCTAAAATAATGATTAATGATGATGATGATGATGATAATGATAGTAGTAGTATGGTTAGCATGCTATTTGTCATTTCATGCAAATAATCACATTTTGCTCCAAAATGTGAATGTGATGACAAACTTGGGTTCCCACTGCCCTGAGGTCAAAATCCCAAAACTTTATTACATCATACAATACCATCTATTCCTCTCTTCACTTACTATCACTCTAACATTTTATGTAATAACATCACAATTCATATGCTTCAGCATATGCTTCAGTTCCTTCAGTGTGATAAGCCATCACCCTCAGGACCTTCACATATGCTATTAGGTCAGCATGGAAAAATACTCTCAAAATCATCACACTCTTATTTGCACCCATCTATCTTCCATTTCTCAAAGCAAAACCCACTAAATGAAGCCTTCTATATACTCCTGCACAGTCTGAAAGGGAAAGCAGGATTCTCATAGATTAAGCTGAAGGGCTTAGCTTTTACTCTTGGGCATTTGCATCCCCAAGAGAAGATTCAACAGATGATCACATGACTAAATAACTGGGGGGATTTATGTACTGGTCAAAAGCCTATAAACTGAGATGAGATGGACCTGAGTTCAAATCCAGGTTTTGATAACTATTAGTAGTGCCCTGGGGGAAATTCATGAAATCTCTCTTTAAAGCCTGTTCAATACTTCTGCTGGATAGATTATTATTAATAATTATTTTTTAAGAGTAAATGAGGTTTAGATAAAATATATGAGTTAGGAATAAGATTAGAGAAAGATGACTTAATTAAAGTCTTTGTGATTGGCTGAGAGAAATTAGTGTGTTTGTTTTTGGAGTATGGATCTTTGGTGTGTTTTTGTTATTGTTGTTGGAGAAGGATAGCACAAGTTGTTACTGCAGATATATTTTTCCTTGACTAGTTGTTTATCTGAGCTAACAATGCTGAAAGGGTAAAGGGAGTAATTTAGTTTCTCTATTACCTGTTTTGACAAAGAAGTGGTTCTAAAACTAAATATGTATCAGAACCACCAAAGCTTCTTGTTCAGTAAATTTAGAGTTTTCAAGAATGTCAGTGCTACCAGGAATCCAAGATACAGACTGCACTTTAGAAACAGTCTGTCCTACACTGGCAGAAAACATGCTCATAAATAATGAATCATGTAGACACATTTCTCATTAGAAAATGAGAACCATAGAATGCATGCCAGAGACAAGGGTTCCACTTCAGAGTTAAGAAAAATCTGAAATAAAACTGTTCAGGGATTAGCTTAAAAATACTTATCATTTTAGTTTCAGAATTCAATCCAGGATCCAGTTCTCCTTTCTCCTACATAGTTGTCATTTTATTTTACCAATTATCCTAATTATTTCCTAGCTTTATTTGCACATACAGCCAGTTACTGGTCCCTAGCCTGCCAGGATGACACAGAGCTCTTCTGGCATCACTGAGGATGTATTTAGAAAATACTTTAGAGTTATCTAAAGTTCAAATATAGATAGATAAGAGTCTGCGTGCTGTGGACAAAGAGACACATTAAACATTGAAAACCCTTTCTTCCTGTCTCAAGAAGAAGAAAGCTAATGTCCTAAGAGTTGTTTTATTTTTCAGAGAAGAAGGAACACTTGCTTGACTTTCATTCTTTAAATTGTAGGGGACATAGCATTGAGGAATCTCAGAAACTCTTGCCTAAGTCACTTTCAGTAGCCATCCTGGCACATTTTGACAGCTGCCCTGAGCCATAGAGAGAAGATGGATTAAAAAAAAAATCTCCATGCTATTGTTTCAGGCTTTATTTCAGTATTCATGACAGAGTTTGTATGAGCATCTAATTACATACTGCAAAAGTCAAAGCATTTTCTTCTCTTCCTAGTGTGTTTTCAAAATATTTCTTCAGCCTGATACCACAAACCAGTTACCATCACTCACAAACAAATTGGCCATACATTTTATTTTCACTGTGTTCCAAGGCTGCCTAGCTACTCTCCACAACATTCCCTTATTCATACTACATTATCGATGAGGCTGCTCACTTACCACATAATCATATGATTTAATACTTCCACTAAGAATATATTGATTCTTTGCTTACTAGGCATAAAACTCTGGACAATGTTTTTTTTTTAATTTTTATATTTTTAATAAATGAGTTTAAATTTAATTTGCCCAATTAGAAAATTCTACTTTCAAGTTTTTAAAATCGGCTTATAGTAGTTAGGTGGGAGGAGGGAGATGGGGTGAAAGGGGACAAATATATGATGACAGAAAGAAATCTAACTACAAATAAAAAGAAATCTAACTATGGGCCATGAACACACTATGCAATATATATATATTTCTTACTATTCAATTGTACACCTGAAAGTTATTGGATTTTATTAATCATTGTCACCTTAATAAAAATAAATAAAATAAAAATAATAATAAAGCAGAATAAAGTCAGCTTATATCAAAGTTTTTATGCAATGCACCTTTAGATCATCTTCAGCAATACATTGATGTAATGAGCAAACATATCTAAATATCATTTTCAAAACATTCTCTACATGGTAAGGTAACTTGGAAAACAGTAGTTTCTCATTATTAAGAATGCCTTCTTCACCTTTTTTTTTTAAGAATTAAACTTATTGGGATAACATTGATTAACAACTTAAGTTTCAGGTATACAGTTTTGTAATACATCATCAGTATATTGTGTGCTCACCACCCATAGTCCAGTTTCCTTCTATCACTGTATATTTGACCTTCTTCCCCTCTAGTAACAACCCTTTTCTTGTCTGTGTCTATGAATTAGTTTTTTTTGTTGTTGTTGTTTGCTTATTTCTCGCTTTCTGTTTTATATTCTATATATGAGTTAAGTCATATAATTCTTGTATTTTTTCATCAGACTTATTTCATTTTGCACGATACTCTCAAGATCCATTTATGTTGTGACAAAAGGCTATCGTTCATCCTTTTTATGGCTGAGTAGTATATTCCATTATATATCTATATATATCTATATATATCTATATATATCTATATATATCTATATATATATATATATATACACCAATTTTTCTTTAACCAATTGTTCACCAAAAGACACTTAGGTTGTTTTTATGTCCTGGCTATTGTGAATAATGCTGCCACAAACAGGGGTACACATGTCTTTATGAATGAATATTTTAAAGTTTTTTATGTAGGTCTATTCTTAATTTTTGAGAAATCTTCATACTGTTTTCTACAGAGGCTGCACCAATTTACCTTTCCACAAGCAGTGTAAGAGAGGTCACTTTTTCCCACATACTCTTCAATACTTGTTTATTGTCTTCTTATTAACAGCCATTCTAACAGGTATAAGGTGTTATCTTACTGTGGTTTTGATTTGCATTTCTCTGATAGGTAGTGATTTGCATTTCTCTGACAGGTAGTGAAGTTGAGCATCTTTTCATATATTATATGACTTCTTGGGACAAGTATTCAAGCTTTCTCATTTTAAATAAGATTAGTTTTTGTTGTTCTTATTCTTGTTGAGTTGTATGAGTTTATTATATATTTTGAATATTAGCCCTTTATCGCTGGTATCTTTTGCAAATATCTTCTTTCATTTTATTGGTTTGTTTTTTGTTTTGTTGTTATTTTTTTCTTTACTTTCTTTGCCTTTGGGGAAAGGTTCACAAAAAAACCCTCTGAGATAAGGTCCATAAGCTTAGTACCTCAGTTTTTTTATTGTCTATTTCTATTAATTTTCTAGTTATATTGACGTAGCTTATTTTTTCAAGTCTTATATTTAAGTATTTAGGCCATTTAATTTTTGTGTGTAATGTCAGGAAACAGTCAAATTTTTTTTTCATATGGCTTTCTAATTATGCCAACACTATTTATTAAAGAGGTTTTTCTTTCTCCATTGTATGTTTTTGGCTCCTTTGTCAAAAATTAGTTGCCCATATGTTTGTAGGTATATTTCTGTGTTTTTAATTCTGTTCCATTGATCTGTGTGTCTGTTTTTCTGCCAATGTCATAGTGTTTTGGTTATTGTAACTGTGTAGTGTAGTTTGAAGTCAGGAAGCATAACACCTCTAATTTTGTTCTCTTTTCTCAGAATTACTTTGGCTATTGAAGTTCTTTTGCAGTTCTATACAAATTAGAAGATTTTGAGATCATTTCTTTTAAAAAAAGCCATTGTGATTTTGATGAGGATTGCATTTAATCTACATATTGCTTTATGTAATATGGACATTTTAACTATGGTAATTATTTCAATCCATGAACTTAGAATTTCTTACCATTTCTTTGTGTCTTCAATTTCTTTCAACAATGCCTTATAGTTTTTTACTGCCTTTGTTAAGTTTATTCCTAGATCTCCTTTTTCTTGCAACTTCAAATAGAATTGTTTTCTTTTTCTGATATTTCATTGTCAGTATATAGGAATTTAATGGATTATTGTACATTGATTATATATCCTACAACTTTGTTTATTGTTTTTAATAGTCTTTTAATTGACATCTTTAGGGTTTTTTATATACAGAATTATGCCATCTGGAAATAGCTTTGCTTCTTGATTCCCAATTTGTATGATTTTTTTCTTTTTTTCCTTTCTTTTGCCTGATTGTTCTGGCTAGGACTTCCAGTTACATGTTGAATAACAGTGTAGAAAGTCAGAATCCTTTTCTTGCTCCTGATCTTAGAAGAAAAGTTTTCAGTTTTACATTATAAAATATCATACTAGCTGAGGATTTTTCAGATACTATCTTCATTAAGTTGAGGTACTTTCCTTCCATACCCATTTTATTGAGTGATTTGATCATAAATGATGTGACTTGTTGAATGCTTTTTCTACATCTATTATATGACCATATGATTTTTGTCTTTTATTTTGTTAATGTGGCGCACCATATGGATAGATTTGTATATGCTGAATCACCCTTATGCCACTGGGATGAACCTTGTTTGATTATGAAGTATAATATTCTTAATATATTTGTTGTATTTGATTTGCTAGAATTTTGTTTAGAATTTGTATGTTTGTCTTTATCAAAGATATTGAACTGCAGTTTGTGTGTATGTGTGTGTGTGTGTGTGTGTGTGTGTTGTCCTTGCCAGGTTTTGATATAAGGGTAATGTTGGCTTCATAAAATGAGTTAGAAAGTATTCCATTTTCTTCAATTTTTTGAAAGAGTTTGAGAATGAAAGGTATTAGATCTTCTTGAATGTTTGCTAAAATTTACCAGAGAAGCTATCTGGTTCTGAAATTTTATTTTCTGGGCAGCTTTTGATTACTGTTTCAATTTTCTTACTCTAAATTGGTCTGTTTAGGTTTTCTAATTCTTTATATTTCAGACTGGGAAGATTATATATTTTTAATAATTTGTCCATTTATTGTATATTTTCAAATTTGGTGGTTTATAGCCTTTCATAATATTTTTATATAGTCCTTTATAGTTCTGTAGTATCTGTTGTAACCTCCTGCTTCATTTCTGATTTTATTTATTTGAATTATTTCTTTTTTTCTTAATGAGCCAAGCCAGAAATTTGGTTATTTTATTTACTTTCTCAAATAACCAGCTCTTAGTTTTATTATTATTATTTTTTGGTTGTTATCCATTTTGTGTAATTCTACTCTAATTTTTAATATATCATTTCATCTATTTACTTCAGGCTGTTTGTTTTTCTTTATATAGTGCTTTAAGGTAAAATGTTAGATTATTTATTTGAAATTTGTCTTGTCTCATGATTTAGGCCTTCAATGCTATAAATTTCCCTTTTAGTACTGCTTTTGCTGCACCCCCAAAATTGTAACATGTTGCATTGCCATTTTTATTTGTCTCTCTGTGTTTTTCCATTCCATTTTTTTATTTTTTGGCCAATTACTCGTTCAATAGCATGTTGTTTTATTTCCATATATTTGTGGGGTTTCCAGAATTTTCTTGTAGTTAATTTTCAATTTCATACTGTTGTAGTCAGAAAATATGTTTTTATGATTTCAATCTTTCCTCTTCAGGCTCCTGAGTAGGGCTGCAACCTCACTGCTACCACATCAGTTGGAGCCAGGCAGGCAATGGAAGGCAGAAGGGAGGTGGAATATCACATCTGAAGCTTTATTTTTTCCCTGGTTATGGAAGCAACCAGATCATAGCTGCTACACCTTTGCACTATGTTTCTGCCCTATCACTGGGTTCAGCTTCAATGTGTACCAGTCATTAAGGTTGGAATGCTGCTTCTACACTCCCAGCCTCTATGGACTGCTGATTTAGGGCAGTGAACCACCTCTCCCCTGCTATAGTGTCAGATGAAGCTGTGGTGAGCTTTTGACTGAATCTGCAGCTGCCTTTTCTGCTGTTCCTTCCATCCTGCTTCTCTTCTTGCTCCCATATGCCCACCTTCAGATATCTCAATGTGTGAATGTCTCAGATATATTTGTGTAGTAAGTAGGAAATCCTTTGTTAAATTATAATTGTCTGACTTGTGGTAAATTTAAAAGGAGAAACCATGATAACTTCTCACCTTGCCAAAATGCTTACATCCTGAGCAATGCTTTTTGTATGAATTATTTTACTCAATTCTCACAAAACCTTCTAAAGTATGTACTTTCCCCATTTTAAAAAGAAATCACTGAGACATAGAGAAGCAGGTTGATGAAAAAATTATATGGTAAGACTTTACTTAATGTCATTCATAGGTTCTGTGACTTTAATCAAAATGAGATTTTACCATAGACTATTTGATATAAACAAAAGATAAATTTCTGTAGATTCACATCAATGTTATAATAAAACAATATTGAATAAAATGACGTTATTCAAGAACCTGTTGTATAAGGTCCACAGCTACTAACTGTAGTTAATATGATTTGCCTTCTGTGCCTGACGTTGACATGAATAAAATCACTCAGGACAGAGGCTTATCCTAAAGTCTACCCTTGTCAAAGCTGGAAAGTAGGCAGGGAATTCAGTTTATGAAATTATTTAAGTACTAGAGTATAATATTTATTTCTCAGAATTAATTATCTAGCCCTGACTTGCCTTTATTTGTTAAAATTTGTTGGTTAAGTTATGACTATCCATGAATATAAAACAAAACCATTGAATCTGACTGATATATCATCAAAACAGACTATATAAAATATGATACACATGAATACAGAAATAAAATGTTTAAAATCACTTCCCTTCAAATTTGTTGTTTTTGTATTGTGTTTTTAGACCCAACCAATGAATGAAAAAGACTTCTTTTAATTTTATAAACTTCAGTACTAAAAATATTACATTTAATTTTTTCTTGCCTAGATTTTTTTCTGCATAACAGTATACTTTCTTTTCTTTTCCCCTAAATATAATATAACATTTATATTAATATATTTTTCTTTAGAAGCAATATTATTATCACACAACACTATATTGTAGGTTTATCTTAAAAATTATAATAGTAGTCAGGAATATTATTTTGAGATATTAATGTTGATAACTAAGTATATAATGTCTTGTTCAAGAAACATGGTATAAAACAGACTGTTTCACAAATGATTATGTACTGTTGTTTACATTCTCTGCTAGCTATTGTGTTTATGCACATAAATTACTTTCAGGCTGTAGGATAGTATTTTAGTGGAATTATTTTGTAGTCATGTTGATTCAACTGTTGCACCAACATGTTTTAATTTTAATATTAAAACTATTATAAATTTATAAATTCCCAAACACTTATTTGTCAATGCACCAGGTATGATTATTTTTAAAGGTTTATTTCTATTATGTATATAATTCTGTTTATATTTTGAAGTTTTAAATTATAAGTGTAGTAGAAGGCATTTTTATTACTCTCTGCTTTAGAATTCTAAATATTGTAATTTATTCTATTAGAATTGATGTACTGTATCATTACAAATTATAGATAAACTCATATACTGCTAATGTGAGAGAGCTTATAAATTTGAAATAAAATAACAGTTTTTTTCTCTGGTTTCTCTGGTGTCTTATACACTTCATTTACTAAAAAACATTAAATGGTCAGTAAAATATTTAGTGAGACTTTGAAAGTCTCCAAAGGTATAAATTGAATTGTGCAGTATGTCCAGTTTTCTATAAAGCACATTGCTTCAGAATACAACAATAAAAAAAAAAATTTGTTTATTTAGGGATATGTCTTTGAAGACCAATTTACTTAAATCCAGCAATAAAAAAAAGTTACTAGAATTCTTATAATTTTCTGTATCGTTTACTGATAAAATATTACAAAATGTGTGGTAGCTTTGCAATATTATTTTTTTAATTATAATACTTTTACATATTTGGCTGAATCTATGATTTTCTCAAAAACCTGGCCAATAATTTTTCATTAGTAGCTTCTCTTTTGTACCTTTATTTTGTCTTTGTGTTTCTCAGTTGCTAAGGTCTGAAGGTTTTTATCCTCTCAAAATTTAATTTTAATTGTGGAATCCTAACCACCATAATGATGATATTAGGGCCCTTATGAAATGATCATATCATAAAAGTGGACTCCTCATAACTAGATTTAGTGTTGTTATAAAAGAGGTTCCGAAGAGATTTCTGCCCCTCTCTGCCAAGTGAGGACACTACACAAAGGTGCTAGTTATGAACAAGGAAGAGCAACCTCACCAGTAAACATGACCATGCTGGCACTTTGACTTTGAACTTTCTAGCCCTCAGAACTGTGAATAGTAAATTCTGTTGTTTATAAGCTACCTAGTCTATGGTATGTTGTTATAGCAGTCTGAAAGGACTGAAAAGACTAAAACATGAGTCTTCTGCCCCTTGCACTACAGATACAAGACACATTATTTAACAAATGGTTAAATCTTAAAATATGTTATGGCTTCCAGAAAACATAACTTAAAGAGGAACCAGAACAATAGCAGTGTATAATACAGCGGAAAATACTGTATTTGTAACATGACTGATTAGCACTTAGAAGTCTTTTTAATCCTTTATGCTCATTCTACAGGTGTGGCTATCTACCCCACTATGATAAAAGGCTGGCCCTGGTAGCTAATGATTTAGACACCATCATTATAAATCTTATATATGTATATATTAGTTTGTTTTCATTTGTTAAACAAATGTAATGCACATATTTAAAAATTAAAAATGATCTATATTTAAAAAAATATTTTCTTTCTCCTCTAGTTCCCTAATACAATCAGTAAAGCCATATGCATGAGCATGTGAGAGGTTGTTATATTTCATATTTTAACAACTTTTTCAAATTACTGTTTTTTAAAATCCAATTTGTGATGAAAAAGCAGTTAGTAATACTAACCTTTTAATGTTTATGAATCTGTTTTGATTTTTTTTAAAAACAAAAACTTTTCTTTATTTTTTAAAATTAAGTTTATCGGGGTAACATTGGTTAATACAATTATATAATTTTAAGTGTACATTATCATTTGACATCTGTATATTCTATTGTGTGTTTACCACCCCAAATCCAATTTCCTTCAGTTACCATATATTTGATCCCCTTTACCCACTTCACCCTCTTCCTATCTCTTATATTTGACCCCTTTTACTCCCTCTATTTATGCAAAGAAAAGATATGAGAGAGACAGAATTATATCTTTAAATAATAATTATTTAGAACCATACTTTCCAGGAACAAAGTTATTCCAAAAGGATATTCTGTGTAATCAAAACATTTCCTAGAGCCCATATAATTTCCTGAAAAACCTGCAAAAACTAAAGAACAGTTTATGTGAGAACTCCAGCACAGTAAGAAAAAAAAAAGCTCTTTAGAGTTTACTTCACTGATCTCATTCTCTTTATAATTCATATACCAGTTGCATTTTCAGAAAGTTTCATGGTATAATGCTGGAGTTCCAGACCCTAGGGCTCAGACCTGGGTCTTTGGTATTCTGGAAAAACCACCAGGAGGACAGAGAGATGTGAAATGTTGTTTATTACTTATAAAACAGGAAAGCTTCAACTCTTTGTCAGTCAGAGCTGTGGGAAAAAGGCATTCAGCCAAGAACAGCACCACTCTATATGAGAGCAGAGGAGACGGTGGATATCTTATCAGGGGAGTAGGTGTCTCCCCAGGTGGATGAGAACAGAACGTGCTGCCTAGATAGCATTTGTGAGGATGGTGGATCATTCCCTTCCTCTAGCGGAGCCGGCAGATAATGTCCATGGAAATGGCGAAGGGGCAGACAGTGCCCATGAGAACAGCAGAAAATGTCTTTAGGAACAAACACAGCCTGGAGAATTCTTTGTTCATTGTCTTCCTTGGGATTGCTGACCAATCAGTCTTCTGTCTTCTGTCTATGAGGAGGAGCTATGTTTGAATGAACCCCACAAAGCTTACTCTATTCTTTAAAGCTTTATATATGTTGTTTTGCTTAAAAACTCTTGTACATGTTATCTTCCAGTACCTGTTTAAATCTCATAACCCTTCAAAACTAAAAATGGGTTTTACATCATTTTGAAAGAAATCTTTGATCCCTATTTTCTGGCTTCTAATTAGAATAAGCTCTTCTTTCTTTGTCTTCATGGCCCTGGTGATTACTTTTACAATGTCATTTATATTATAAATGTAACCTATTTTGTCTATTTATTTATATTTCCTCAGCCAGACTATATGCTCTTTGATCAAATAAATCTGGCATTCATAAGTGTATCTCCAATTTCTTGAGAATGTTTGCTGAATCAAAATTTTATGGATGAATATATAAAACAATGCTAATTTATAAGTTATTTTTGTTGACTGACCTAATCTAAAGTGACACTTCTTTAAAATTAAAGTAGAACTCATTGTTTGACAAAACAGTAAAAAATTTTAGCAAGAAAACATAAGGTATGTTACAGGAAAGTCTGAGAAGACATATTAAAATTATTAATTGAACAGATTTTTCTTTGGTAACTTTTAAGGTAAGGTCTGTTGAAATAGTAAGGATATAATGATGAGAGAATTATCTACTTGACTTCAAACCTTGTTCTGTATTATGAGAAATAAACTATTACAATGAAATAATTGTTTTAATTGTGATATATTAGTTTCCTGTGGCTGCTATAAAAATTACCACAAACTTAATCACTTAAAGAAAGAGAAATTTATTCTATCACAGAAGATCAAATAAAGGTTTTTGCAATGCTGCGCTACCTGGACAAAATAAGGGGAAAATATGGAAAATCCATTCTGTGCCTCTTCCAGTCTTACTAGCCGCCAACTGCATGGCACTCCTTGGTTCATGGCTGTATCATTTCAATCTCAGCCTGTCTTCACATTGTCTCCTCCTCTTTGATTTGTGTAATCTCCCTCTGCTTCTCTTTCATAATGACATTTACGATGACATTACAAATTCACCCATATATTCCAAAACAGTCTCATTATCTCAATATCCTTAATTTAATTACATGGGCAAAGAGCCTTTTTCTGAATAAGGTAATATTCTCAGGCTCTTGATAGTAGATCACAAACATATCTTTGGCATCTATTATAAACTTACCACAATGATAAGTACAAATAAAAAAAGAGCAGGGTAGGAGTTCCATGTGTACTTGAAAAAAATTAAGAAAGCCACAACAGAATCCCTGAGATTAAACAAACAAACAAACAAACAAAAGCAAATAGATGTATATGTAACAACATGTAAATAGAATAATTTATGTTACAGCCAGGAACATAGAATAGTCAACATACTCTCAACTGGAGAATATTCCTATTTTTAATTTCTTTTTTATTAAATTTATTGGGGTGACATTGGTTAATAAAATTATATAGATTTCAAGTGTGCAATTTAATAATATGTCATATGTATACTGCATTGTTTGTTCACCACCCAAGATTAAATTTCCATATATTTGATCCCCTTTACCTTATCTACCTCTTTTCCTCTAGTAACCACCAAACTGTTGTCCATGTCCATGTTTGTCTTTTTCATTTGTTGCTTTCAGATTTATGTCTCACATATGAATTAAATCATATGGTTCTCAACTTTTCCTTTTTGGATTATTTTGCTTAGCATGATAATCTCAAGATCTGTCTACATTGTCACAAATGGCAGTATTTCATCTTTTCTTATAGCTGAGTAATATTCCATTGTGTATATTTACCACATCTTCTTTATCCAATCATCTATTGAAGGGCACTTCAGAACTTCAGAACTCAAAAGACCTTAATATAAGACCTGAAATAATAAATTGCCTTGAAGAAAACATAGGTAATAAACTTATGGACTTTAGATTTAGAGAGGATTTTATAAATTTGACCTCAAAGACAAAGAGAGTAAAAGCAAAAATAAATGAATGGGACTATATCATATTAAAAAACTTCTACACAGCAAAATAAACTGCCAACAAGACAGAGGCAACCAAATGAATGGGAAAATATATTTGCAAAGAATACTTCTGATAAAAGGCTGATATACAAAACATACAAAAAAGTTCTACAACTCAACTATAAAATAAAATAATCCAATTAAAAAATGGGCAGACAATACAAATAAACACTTCTCCCAAGAAGACATACAAATGGCCAACAGACATATTTTAATAACAAAATTAATTCCACACAAACCTTTCCAGTATATACTTTCAACTTAATGTTTAAGGTCTTTGTATCTGTTACCTATTGTAACAAGCCACTGCAGCTCTCCTAAACTTAAAAAGAAAAACAACAATGTATTCTGTTTAGTCATGTGGGTTGGCTGGTGTTAGCAAATTCATTCATTATTCTGGAGTTAGTTGAAGATGGTATGACATCTCTGTAAATTTTGTCTGAGCTCATTCTAATATCTGGAGATTAATTGCATGCTATTTTAATATGCCTGTACTGTGAAAAAATGGGAATACTTGACTCTGTCCAAGTGTCTCATCCTTTGGTAAGCTAGCTCAAACATTTCATGACAAAGGTAGAAGGTCAAATAAGAAGCAGAAACATACCAACGCTTGTATGATTCTCTTTTTAGTCACAACTGCTAAAATGTCTTTGCTCAAAGCAAGGCGCAAACTAAACTCAGGAACAGGGAGCAGAGTCACAGATTATTTCTTGAAGAAAGAAACTACAAGTCATATCGCAAACATATGGATACAGGGAAACATGTAGAATCAGAGCCATTAGTGTAATTGATATATCATAGTCTATCTTCTGATCATGATTACTCACATCTTTCTTATATGTTTATTTTTATCCTAGAACACCAAAAGTCTTATATAGTCACATCACCAGTCTTGTAGTCCAAGATCCCTTGATCTACATAAGGTTCAGCTGGTGTGTCTCCAAAATAATGGTCAAACAGAAATTGAATCATTGCAATAAACACACTCATTCCAAAAAGAGTATGAAAAGAATGCACAGAAAAGTTACTAATCATAATTCTGAAATCATGTTGAGCAGAAGTAGTCAGTCTTCCCATTCTATGAGGTTATTCTCTTGCTCAGGCCCCAGTTCTGTTCACTGTGAGTGCTTTACAGTTCACTGTCATCTCTATAGGCTCTTCCTTTGAAATATCTTTCTTTGTTCTATTTTTGCTATCTCTGAGGAAAAAATTAAATTCCTTTGAACATCATTTTCAGCCATTTTCTGCCAGAATAATGTTGAGACCCCAGAGACCTTCTTATATTATTAAGTTTATTAGGATGACATTTGTTAATAAAATTATATAGGTTTCAAGTATACAATTCTAGAATACATCATATGAATATAACAGTATATTGTACTGTATGTTCACCCAAAGTCAAGTCTTCTTCTGTCATCAAATATTTGACCTCCTTTACCCTTTTCTATATCCTCCCCAGCACCCTCTCTCTGATTACCACTCTACTTCTGTCTATGTCTACGAACTTTTGCTTGTGATTATCATGCTATGAAAAATAAGTCAGAAATAAATGTTGAACACCATATGATTTAATTCACATGTAGGATATAAACTGAAAGCAACACATGAAGAAGACCCAGAGAACTTTACATTTTGAGTATTTCCAATATGTTTTATTTCAGGTTTGCGGCACTTTTATTGGTAAAACTGTCTTAGAAACTGTATGTTTCTTATGAATTTGAGTCTACTCCATCTTAATCGGTCAGCAATACTTATTTTCTGTATATGCCTTTCTCAGTTTATTTATTACTATTTTAGGCATGCCAAGCTTAAACAGAACAATGCCATTAGATTTCTAGAACTACTTCCAACTGAAGAACACTAAGCACCACGTTACTTCCATCAGATTTTTAACAAGGGCCTAACAGTCACATCCTTGATTTTTCATGTTTCCTGGAGGAATCATACTTTGAGATTCTATTGCCACTGAAGAAACTGGAAATGAGCTGGTTTTGGTTTTCATCACAACAAATTCTGACCCTTGTATATTTTATCTAATTCTGATTTGCAAAATGTCAGTTAATTCCCAATTTAATTTCTTTCTTGTAGTACTTTATATACAAAGTGAGGAAAAGATAGATACACTTTCAGCATCTTGCCTGGGCATATTCTTGATCAAATCTAAAATATCTATAGTCATGTTTTTGTCTTCTAAGTTGTCACTGGCAAAAGTGCTGCCAAATATTTATCCACCACATAGCACAAGTCACTAGTTTTCAGCTCTTTATGGCAATTTTCTCAAGTCTTCAATTGTTATATGAGTTTTCTGACCACCTAGTTCCCAAACTAATGCCACTTATTTTAGGTTTCGACTATTACATTTCACTTCTAGTACCAATGTATACATTAGTTATCTATTGTCACAATGGTCTCATCCACAAACTATTCCAAAACTCAGTGCATAAAACATAAGTAAATGTTTACGTTATAAGTCTATCTGTTGCTTTCTTTTACTCATAAGTTTGGATAATTGATTGTATGTTTGACAGTTGCTTTCAGTCTTGGCTGGGCTTTCACATGCACCTAAGCTCAGCTTAAGTTCATTTGTATAGTTCTGCTGGTATTAAAAGTGCTTTCTCACATATGTAGAGGTCAGCTGACTGGTGGATGATCTATGATGGCATTATTAAGATGAATGAATTGACTAGCTTTGCTCCTTATACCTTATCTTCCAGAAGGTTAGTTTAGGCATGTCTTATGATGGAGACAAAGGAACAAGAGCAAAACCTTGTGTATATTCGAGCATATTTTCAAGCCTCTATAATGTCACAACTATCAACATTCCATTGTCCAAAAAAAGTAACATGACTGAATTCAGAATTAAGCGGCAGATAAAAAATTTCAACCTTTTGATGAAAGGAGCTTCAAAGTCACATTGTAAAGAGTGAATATAAGGCAAGGTAAAATTTTGAGTCATTGATGCATTAATGCACAATAACTTCATTTCTTTGTAGTCTCCTAGAATTAGCTAAACAAACTATTTAGAGAATATTTAGCTCTTAAAGTGAGTTTCTTCACTTCATCTGTTAAAAAAATCAATCTAAAAATGGCTTGAGCAGGAGAAAAGTGGATGTGTCATCTAGTATTGATGAAAATTTCAGAAATAGAATACTCTTTAAAATTAATTTTGATAATTCATCAATGTTCTAAAGGGTCTATTTTGTTCATTTTTCTTATGCATACTTGTGCTCTGTTAGCTTTAGCCTAAAACCAGCTGCCATGTTGGGCATGATATTAAATCACTGACAATTGAAATGACAGATTTCTTCATTCACATTCAGTAGAAGAGTGAGAGTGTTTTAATCAACATTCAAAGCAGGAAAATTATGATTTACCTAGTTATAGTTTTGGTTCCATATTTACTCTTAAATGTAGCCAGGAACATGTCCCAGTTATGTTCTTCTTTAGGAATCTAGAATGGAGTCAGTTTCCCCAAAGCACATGCGAGAAGAATAAATAATCAACCTAATTCTGGATTGAACTAGGAGGGGAAAGGGCAGAATAAATGTAAGGTGACCAACTAACTAGCAAACTTTCAACAATTGAAATTTTTTTTTTCTAGAAAACAACTCTCAGAATGCATTCTTTATTATAGTTGGAGTTTTGTTATATGTCAGTTTGTTTTTCATAGGCTTGATAGTTTGCAAATCTGTAAATATTCAGAATCTATATTTGTATAAATACTGAGAAGTCTTAGCAAATCTTAACCAGGGTGAATTTGTTGATCTTCCTTTGCTTCACTGCATATTCTATTAACATGTGTATATGCATATATTATGATGACTGAATACCAAAATAAAAAGCATGAAAATCTGGAAATTAAAATGCAGATTCTTGAGCCAATAAGCCCTACTCATTTGGAAACTCTGATTATAGGGGCTAAGAAATGTTTTTAACAAGCACCCCAAGGATATTTTTATACCCCAAAGCTTTAGAAGACATTCATTTTCTGATTTAATCACAAAAAAAGTTAGTCTCATTTTTTTTTTCCAGAAAATTAGGGGACAGGCCTTAGCTGATTAGGAAGACACCTTTCTCTCCTTATGTAAATAGTAATACATTTATTTTTAGCTTATTAATTGTTTATTCATTCTATACTTTTTAATATGTTGCTAAGAAAACATTTTTCTTTAACATATCACTGTCATTTTTTTTTCTACTGGACAGTGCTTTTTATGGCCATGGAGAGCAATTATAGCAAACTCCCTTCTTCTTCAAATCATTTATGAAGCATACTGTCACATGTGGCATTCAGGATTGCTAAGTCATTCTGTGGTTTCTGAAAATCTCAGGATAGATTTAACTGTATCTAATTGTTAGACTATTTCAAAGAGCCAATTGCTTTATATATTTTGCAATAGGATATCTTCACGATTTTTCAAACAGCTTAAGAGTTTGTTATTTTTCATAAAATCTGCATTTGATTATTATGTTATTCATTATTGTTCTGAATAAATATGTTCATAATAAGACTGGGAGATATTTTGTACTTAATATATATCTATTGACATAAAATTTTTCTGTCAATTTATCAGTTATACACACATAAACACACTCAGAGATGTACATATACTATTTGGAATTGTTCCACGCTAACACATTTTGAGCAAAATATGTAGGAAATCTTAACGTCAAATAACCTAGTAGAACATGCACATTTTCCCTTTAAGTAACAATGATACTCACCTTCACTACACAATTTAAAAAGCATTTTCAGAAATGTTTTCCATTTGTTCTTTATTGTAATCCTATAATTTTTATAAAATTATTTCCATGGTTCAAGTAAAAAAAAAAATTTGAGAAACTGAGAAGATAAGCAACTTTTCCAGGGTCACAAAGGTAATAATTAACACTTGCATTTTAATAATAATTGTTCTATATTAGAAGTTTTAGATTAAAAATAATTCAAGAATATTAGAGTTCCTGTATACCTTAGACACAGTTTCTCTTTGTTAACTGAACGTTAGTGTATTTTCGTAACCATTTAATTAGTAATGATACATTATATGAACTAAAGTTCATAATTTTTACGCTTTCTTAATTTTTACTTTTTTTAAAGTTCCAAAATCCATTTTCATAGCTTTCTTAAAGTAGGTTCATCTAGAATTGTGTCAGTGTCTCAAATATTTCTTCTTTTTTGATGACATTTACAGGTTTGAGGAGTACAGATCAGATATTTTGCAGAACATTTTTCAATTATAATATCTCTGATTTTTTCCCCTCATTTTTATTTTTGGTTGCTGTAATAGATACCTGTATTGTTGCTCCAATAAATTCTGTTTCTAATATGTGCATTTAACAGTAGACTTTTTGCTTCTAAAACAACTTAAGGTGAATATATTGCTATTTATTATATACTGGGATTATGGCTTATTGGGAAAAAGTCCACAGAAGTGTTATTCTCATCACATCATATCATGGAACATATGTATATGTGTTAAGCTAAACATGAGTTAATACTGATAGCTCCAATTTTTATCTAGTATATATGGTTCCTTCTAGCCTTTCCTGATTGCTTATGACTAATCTCCCATTACAACAGGGAGAAATTTAGATCCTATCATCTACCATCTCTTTACTTATTTGTTCAGTTCCAGTATACATGGACATTGCTTTTAGAACTGTTAAACGATACTCCCATGGGAATTAATTTGACCAACTATAGTGCTTATATGTACTCTTTCTTGTCCTTAATCTTATAGTCTCTGCTTTTTACCAAAGTTATAGCTAGCCTCTTTTCCCTCACTCTCTTTAGTAAGGTATGTCGCACATTTTAAGGATTAGATTCCTTGTCACAGTCTGCATTTCATCCTAGATTCTTCTAATCTTCTACTTGAAAACAACAACAACAAAACTTTTGTACATTAATTTCTATGAGATTCTTTTTATTTTGAAAAGTTTGCAGTGTCATGGATTTGTTGTTATAGTATCATAGAAAATCATACCATAGCCCTTAAAATCCACTGTTTCACCTATTTAACCATCCTCAAATCCCTGGCAACTTCTGATCTGTTTTTAAACTCTATAGTTTGACTTTTCTATTACATCATATAATGGATTAATATAGTATATAGCCTCTCCTGCTTGACTTCTTTCACTTAGCAATATGTGTTTAAAATTCATTCATGTTGTTGCATGATTCATCACTCACCCCTTTTTATTTGTGAATAGTATTCTACTGTATAGAAGAATGGATAGTATTCTACTGTATAGGTGAATAGATACCAGTTTGAGTATCCATTCACTTATTGAAGAACTTCTTGATTGACATAATTTTTGGTGATTATAAATAAAGCTGACATAAACTTTATGCACAGGGTTTTGTGTAGATATAAGCTTTAAAATCCTTGAATAAATATCTCAAGTATGATTACTGATAAGAACATATTGAGTTTAAAAATATATACTATGTTTTTAAAAGTGGCTGTGCTCGTTTTCATTTTTACCACCCTAAATGAGGATTATTGTTTTCTGTATCCTCTCCAGTATTATCAGGTTTGTTTTGTTTTGTTTGTTTTTTGGCCATCCTTGTGGGTATAAATTGGTATCTCATTATTGATCTAATTTGTATTTTCCTGGGAACAAATGATGTTAAACATCTTTTTATATACTTAGTGCCATTTGTGTAGTTCTTTGGTGATGTGTTCTTTCAGATGGTTGACCATTTTTTTAATTAGCTTTTTTTTTAATAGTTGAGTTTTCAAAGTTATGTGTATATTCTAGGTACAAGTTCTTTATAGATGTGCCATGAAAAATATTTCATCCACTGAATGGGTGGTATTTTTATTCTCTTAATAGTATCTTTTACTGAATCAAAATTTTAATTTTAATAAAAGACAACTTTCAAATTTTTCTGTTATAGATTTGTTTTCAGTGTTATAACTAAAAGTTTATTAGCATAACCAAATCATAGGTATTTTCTTCTACGTTTTCTATAAAAGTTTTATAGTTTAAAATTTTTAATTTATGACAATAAATACATCATTATCAATAATTTATTTAAATTCAAATTGATTAAATGCTGCAAAAAGACATAAATTGGAAAAACAGATTAAAAACAAGACCCACCTCTATCTTTACAGGAGACTTACTTCCAACTAAAACACATATAGACTGAAAGAGAAGGGATGAAAAATGTATATGATGCAAATCAAATAGAAACAAAAAAAAAGCTGGAGTAACAATACTTATATCAGACAATAGATTAAAAATATAAAAACAGACAAAGTAGGACATTACATAATTAGAAAAGTGTCAATCCAAAATCCAAAAAAAGAATGTAACAATTATAAATACCTACACACTGAATATAGAAGTCCCTAAATATATAAGGCAATTTTAATGAATATAAAGGAAGAAATCTACAGTAATATAATGATAGTAGAAGATTTTAATACCCTACTCACATTAATGGATAGATAATACAGCAGAAAATTAATAAGAAAATGATAACCTTAAATGTCACAATAGATTAGATCATTTTAACACACATTTATAGACTATTTCATCCAAAAACTGCTGAATACATATTTTTTCAAGTACACATGGAACACTCTCTAGGATATATTGCATATTAGGCCACAAAACAAACCTGAATACATTTTTTTAAAAAGATAGAAATCATATATTGCATTTTTAATGACCATAATGGCATAAAACTAGAAATCAACTACAGGAAGAAAACTGGAAAAAAACATAAATATGTCGAGACTAAACAACACGCTACTAAACAACTAATGGGTCAATGAGGAAATCAAACAAAAAACGTCAAAAACTATCTTGAAACAAGTAAAAATTAAAACACAACATTTTAAAATTTATGGGATTCAGCAAAAGCAATTTTAAGTGGAAATTTCATAGCTATACACCTGAAAAAAAAAGAACAGATAATCAAAAGGAAGGAAATAGTTAAGATCACAGCAGAAATAAACAAAATATAATTTTTTTTAAAAAGAAAAGATCAATAAAATTAAGAGCTGTTTTTTTGAAAAGATAAATAAAATAGACCAATCTTTAGCCTATTAAGTATAAATAAAAAAAGAGCTCAACTAAGTAAAATCATAAATGATATAGAAATTATAACCAACACCACAGAAATACAAAGAATCATGAAAGGATACTATGAACAATTAATGCCAATGAATTCAACAATCTAAAATAAATGGATACATTTCTAGAATATATAACCTACTTAGATTAAATCAGAATAAAACACAAACTCTAAACAGACTAAAACGAGCAATAACATTAAAGCAGTAGTTAAAAACTCTTAAGAAATAACAGTTCAGGAACACATGGTTTCACAGATAAAGTTTACCAAATATTAAAAGAATTAATACTATTGTTTTAAAAATATTTTAAATATTAATGAGAGACACTTTCAAACACATTTTTAAAGGCACTATTATTCTGATACCAAATCAGATAACTACATTACTAAAATAAATAAATAAATACATACATACATACATACATACATACATACATACATAATAAATACAGGTCATTATCCTTGATGAACAGAAATAAACACTCTCAACAAAATATTAGCAAACTGGACTCAACATTACATTAAAAAAATTTTATACCATGACCAACTAGGGTTTATCTCAGGAATACGAGGATTGCTCAACATTTATAAATAAATTGTGATAATGCATAATAATAAAATTAAAAAAAAATTATTATCTCAAAAAATGCAGAAATACATTTGGCAAATCCAACATCTTTTTATGATAAAATTTCTCAACAATGTGGGCATAAAGGAAAACTGTCTCAACATAATAAAGGCAATATATGACAAACCCACAGCTAATACCATACTCAATGGTAAAAAGATGAAAGCTTTTCCTATAAGATTAGGAACAATACAAAGATGTCCACTTTCACTTCTTCTATTCAACATAGTAATCAGACAAGGCAAAGAAATAAAAGTCATCCAAATTGAAAAGAAGAAAATAAAACTCACATTATTTGTAGATGACATAGTACTATATATGGAAATCCCTAAAGACTCCACTAAAAAAAACTTTCAGAATTAATAAATTAATTCAATAAAGTTGCAGGGTACAGAATCAACAGATATAAATATGTTGCATATTTGTGTACCAATAGAAAATGAGAAGAAGAATTTAAGAAAAATTCCATTTATAATTGCATCAAAAAATACAAAATACCTAGGAATAAATTTAATAAAAAAAATAAAAGACCTGTATTCTGAAAACTACAAGACATTGAAGCAAGAAACTGAACAAGATACAAATTAATAGAAGGATATATCTTGCTCACAAATTGTAAGAATTAAAGTTGTTAAAGTGTCCTTATTGCCTAAAATAATATATAGATTCCAAGCAATCTCTATAAAATATCAATGCCATTTTTTTCTCAGAATTAGAACCATTAATGTTAAAATTCATGTAGAACCACAAAAGAGTCTGAATAGCCAAAGAAATCTTGAGAAACAATGAAGTGGGAGGTATCATAGTTCCTAATATTAAATTATACTACAAAACTAGCATAATTAAAACAGCATGTTACTAGCATAAAAGCAGATATATAGATCAGTGAAACAAAATACAGAGCCCAGAAATAAATCCTTGCTTGTATGGTTAATATAATATGCTTAATGTGCAATGAGCTAAGGAGAATGTTTTCAATAAGTGGTGTTAGAAAAACTGAATAGATACATGCAAAAACAAAATAGATATTTTTTTTACACCATATACAAATATAAATTTCAAATGAATAGAAGACTTAAATGGAAGATCTGAAACCATAAAAATCCTAAAGGAAATACAGTTGTAAATAATTTGACATCACTCTTAAAAATAAATTATTTGGATATATCTCACCAGGCAATGGAAACAAAATAAAATAAATGAGACTACATTGAACTAAATAAAACAATGAGACTACATCAAACTAAAAGAATTTTGCACAGAGAAGGAATCCATCAACAAAAGAAAAAGGCAATGTACTGAATGGAAGGAGGTATTCACCAATGAGACATCCAATAAGGGGTTATCTAAAACATTTAAGAAAGTCATAAAATTTAATATCAAAATACACAATCTGATTAAAAATAATCAGAGGACATGAATAGACATTTCTCAGAAGAAGACGTACCAAGTGGCTCATACACATATGAAAAAATGCTCAACATCACTAATCATCAAGGAAATTAAAATGAAAACCACAGTGAGATATCATTGCACACCTGTCAAAATGGTTACCATCAGTAAATCAAAAAACTGCAAGTGTTGACGAGGATGTGGAGAAAAGGGAACCTTTTCACTGCTGGTGGAATTGCTAATTGGCACAGTCACTATTCAAAACAACTTGGAGTTTCCTCAAAAAAATGAAAATATAACTCCTTTATGACCTATCAGTTCTACTTCTTGATATTTATCTAAAAAATCCAAAATATTAATTAAAAAAGATATATGCACCCCTATATTCACTGCAGTGTTTTTATAATAGCCAAGATATGGAAGCAGCCTTAGTGCTCATTTTTGTATCGATTTTTTAAAATACAGAGAAGGAAATGTTAGTTTTTGATATTATCTGGAAACAACTGTGTCAAATTTATTTTCTACTTAAAAGTTTGTGTCAGTTTATCAATGATACCAGCTGAGCCTAAAATTACTTTTTAAAATTTATTGATTATGAATTTGATTTATTTAATAAATATAATTATTCAATTTTTTGTATCTCATTGTTTCATTATTAGTAAATTTTGGTTTTATATAGTCATCATTTCATTTAAAAAGTTTTTAAATTAAATTTATTGGGGTGACATTGGTTAGTAAATTTAAGTGTATAATTCAATAATATATCATCTGTATATTACCTTATGTGTTCACCACCCAAAGCCAAGCCTCCTTCCATCATTTAAATTTTTATTGCCATGATATTGTTCATAATATTTTGTTTCCTTTTCAATAATAGTTTGCACTTATTTTTATTTTTTTGTTTACAATATTGCATATATGTGTCTAATCATTTTATTCTTATTCAATTATGTTAGTTTTATTACTTTTAGTTGTCCTTATTCAAATAACCAGCACTTTATTTAACCTTATATTATGTACTTAGTTATTTATTTTACTTTCTTTCATTTTTATTATTAGCTTCTATTTATTACCAAAGATAATTAATTCATTTTTATTTTTGGTTGCTATAATAGATACCTGGATTGTTGCTCTTATAAATTCTGTTTTTAATATGTGCATTTAACAGACTTTTTGCTTCTAAAACAACTTATGGTGAATATATTGCTATTTATTATATACTTATTATCATATAGATATAATTATTTTTATTTTCTTATTTTTAATTTTTTACTCATGGAATATTTAAAGAATATTACTTAAGTTTTATTTTCTATATTTTTTCATTGTTTCTTTTGAGAATTAAACTGCCTATACTATTTATGGTTTTTCTAAAACAATGTTACTTTTTCTGGACGTTTAAAAAGTTTTAATTGTTTAAATTTTCAGTAAGATTTCCAGAATGTATCCATAGAATTTCTTGTTTCCTTGCCTTGATGTCTTGCATCAATTTTGGAAAATTTTAACTTAAATGACTTCAAATTATGGTTCCAAAATAAGCCATAGTTAACCATTTACATAAACTTGGGGTATAAAGAGTTTTTGGAAAAGATATATATCTGGGTTACAAATATATCTCTTTATTATGTTGTGACTGTGTGGTCTTCTTTTTGTCTTTTTTATCATTTTGTTTTTCACCCTCTAACTATTTCTCTCTTTCTCACTCTGCAATCTGCTGTTCAAACCATTAATTAAGATGTTATTTTTAAGTTATTATATTTTTATGGGTATTAAGTTTATATTTAAATTTTTATATATGATTGAATTATCTGATGATATATATCTTATCATCTAATTTAGTAAAAAATTAATTACAGATATCTAAAGTCTATTTTATATGTCTAATAGCAGACTCTTTAATAATTTATGTCCATTGTTATCAATTTACTTCTGATTTTTTTCATTACGTTTTATCTTTTACATTCCTAGTATTAAAATACATTTCTAGGCCCATGATGGAGCTACTCTTATCTAGGGCAATGCATCAGCAAACTAAACTTTCATTTTTCTGACCTAAATAGTTTACATAGTTAGTCAATTTCTAAACACCAAGCTAATTTTGAGCCCTGCATTTATTTTCTTATTCCTTGATCTTTCTAAATAAAGGTCATATAAAAACCCAGCCAATCATACTCTGTTTTGCACTGCTGCTTCTAACACTCTAATAAACTCACTCTTGCCAAAAATTCCTTAGGAAGAGTCCTCCACTGCTTGTGAGGCACAGTAATTCCCTACCTCCCACCCTAACTCAATTCATTGAAAAGGGGAGACCAAACACATTACTTGATTGTTTTTTCTGTCATTTTATATTGGTTATTATTAATCAAACACCATTGTGTTTGATTTTATAGATTATTTATCCACAATTAGATGGATAATTTATCCATAATATTATATGGATAATTTAAGAAACTAAATAATTTTATAATGGTCTAGAAATGATTTTCCTTTTGTTTGTAGCAGGAAGTTAAGGTGCAAACAGATAATCATACCAAAACGTGAGATTGAAAATACCATATAATCTCACTTATACGTGGAATTTAAAGAACAACAACAAAAAATAAAAATAAAAAATAGAAGGAGAATCACAAATACAGAGAATAAACTGGTGATTGCCAGTTTGTTCTCTATATCTGTGATTGGAGGTGTTTGGAGGCTGGCTGAAAATGGTGAAGGGATTAAGAAATACAAATTAGTACTTCTTAAGTATTATCATAATCTACAAAATAGTTAGGAGGATATAAACTATAACATAGGAAATATAAATAATAATATTGTAATAACTATGTATAGTGCCAGGTGGGTATTAAACTAATCAAAGAAACTACTTCATAAACTATATAAATGTCTAACCACAGTGATGAAGCTGATATAAAATAGTACTGAACGCCAACTATAATTGAAAAAAAATAAGAAAGCAGACTGTTTCCCTTAGGAAAACTGGTCTAGACCTTCAGAATGAGAACTCAAAATGTGAGAGAATCTGTTCTTTAATTTTTGTCCCTCATTGAAATTCAACATCTTCATCTCTGATCCTTTTACAAATTCTCATTAACTAAGCATCAGCTTTATAGTAACTAAGATAAATTCAAAGAAAAAACCTGCAAAAGAACTAAAGGGAAAAACAGATCAAAACATTATTATAGTTGTGGACCTAAATACCCTACTGTCAGGTATGAATAGATCACCTAAACAAACAAACAAAAAAATCAATGAGGAAAAATATTCTTCCAACTGGACAATAATCATTATTTAGAGAGCCTTTCATTTCAAAACAGCTGCTTATACATTTTTCTCTAGTGTATATGAACATTCTCAAGAATTGACTACATACTGGGACACAAAGATAGCCTCAAAAAATATATAGAAGGGTTGAAATCATGCCAACCATATTCTCTGATCATAATGCTTTGAAGCTGGAGATCAATTGTAAAAAGAAAGTAGGGGGAACCACAAATACATAGAGATTAAACAACATACAACTGAAGAGTAACTGGGTCAGAGAAGAAATAAAAAGAGAGATCATAAGATATATAGATAATGATAGTACAACATATCAAAACTTTTTGGACATGGAAAAACAGTAATAAGAGAAAAGTTCTTATCATTACAGGCCTATCTCCAAAAACAAAAATGAGCTCAAATAAGCAACCTAATGCTTCATTTTTAAAAACTAAAAAAAGAAGAACAAATGAAGCCTAAAATCAGCAGAAAAAATAAATAATTAAAATTAGAGCAAAAATAAATAAAATTGAAAACAAAATAAATGTCTCAAAGAGCTGGTTCTTTGAGAAGCTTAATAAAATTGACAAACCACTGGCTAGACTCACTAAAGAAAAAAGAGAAAGGACACAAACAAAGGCATGGATGAAAGAGGGAAAATAAGACAGATACCACAGAAATACAAAGGATCACACAAGAATACTATGAAAAAAGTAGATAACACCAAATTTAAAAATTTGGAAGAAATGGACAAGTACTTAGAAAGATGCAACCTTCCTAAACTGAATCAAGAAAAAATGGAAAATCTAAATAGACTGATCAGCAGTTTGAAAATGGTAACAGTCATCCAAAACCTTTCAAAACAGTAAAAGTTTGGAACCAGATGGCTACATCTGTGAATTCTACCAAACATTCAAAGAAGATATAATACCTATTCTTCTCAAAATCTTCCAAAAAATTGAAGAGGATAAAATACTTCCAAACTCATTTTATGAGGTCAATATTACCCTGATACCAAAATATGGTAAAGAGAAAACTACAACAAAAAACTACAGACTGATACCTGACATGAACGCTGATGCAAAAATTCTAAATAAGATAGCAAACCAATACAGTGTATAAAAAGATTATACACTGTGATCATGTGGGCTTCATCTCAAAGGCATAGGGATGGTTCAACATAAGCAAATAGATTAATGTGATATATCACATAAACAAATTAAAAATTAAAATAATATAATCATATCAATAGATGCAGAAAAAGCCTTTGACAAGATACAGCATCCATTTTTGATCAAAACATTTAACACAATTGGTATAGAAGGAAATTACCTTAACATAATAAAAGCCATGTATGTCAAACCTTCAGTCAACCTTATACTGAATGTTGAAAAATTAAAACCTTCCTTCTAAGATCAGGAACAGGAACCATCACCACTATTATCAATATAACGTTTGAGGTCCTAGTGAGTGTAGTCAAACAAGAGAAAGATATAAAAGGCATTCAAATAGGAGATGAAGAAGTCAAACTGTCACTATTTGTAGATGATATGATTCTCTATATAGTAAAGCCTAAAGACTCCAAAAGAACAATAATAAGCAAATATAATAAAATTTCTGGATACAAAATCAATGTTTAAAAATTAGTAGCATTACTGATTTTTGTTAAGAAGTGTCACAATAATAACAACAATAATAACTATAATAATAAAAATGGAGTCCCCTATGCTAATCTCTAGAGCATTAACAGAGACTGAACTTAATTAGTTTTAGCTCTCTCAGAAATACAATCTTAAACCAGTCAATTAGAAATCACTTGAACAGCACTAGTTTGGAATCTGCCTTTATATCTCTGCTCTCTCTAAAGAAAAGTAACCTTACAATAACTAATCTCCTTTTCCCTCCCCAGTATAATATCTTTATTTCTACCCCCTTCTTTCTGTAAAAGTCTAATTTCGTACAGATTCTTGGAGTTCATTCCTATCTGCTAGAATAAATGCTGCCTGATTTAAATTGTTTTTGCCCAAATAAACTCTTATGTTTTAATATTTTTATAATTTATCTTTTAACACGTATTAATCTGTCTTTTATTGCAGGAGTTATCATATAACAACTCAGAAGTGTGGAAAAAAATATTTTTTTCCTCCCCTACATAAGAGAACCAACAACCACCTAAAATCAAACGTGGAGAGGCAGAATAATCCAGAGTTACAACTGAAATTTGGTTACCTGCAACAGAAGCTCATGGAGTTATAAACTTGTAGAAATATTTAAATTGATAATTTTGACAAATTTTTGGAGGCTTAGAGTGGACTAATATGACATCAGGACACTCCTAGGGACTGCAGTCTTAGGGAGGGAGGTCTCACACTTTGTGGGCTATACTTTTGGGAACCCAGCTGTATTTTTTTTTTAATAGAGAAGATTCAAGAAATACCCCTAGTGGCTCTGGCATGAAGAAGGAAAGAGTAATCCAAGTCAACTAGACCTAGATCCTATTTCATAGTAAAGGCATGCTTTCCAGAGCAAAGCCTTTCTCAGAGTCATGTCAAAGAACAATAAGAGAAGATATTACTCTCATTTTGACCCTAGTCTTAGCTAAGGAGTGGCGAACATCATACATAAAAATTTCTTGAGATGTAAGAGGCCAAAGACACTGCCACCACCTCACACATGCAAAATAGATTTAATTAAAATGTTATAGAGCATTTTTCTTCCCCTTACTTTTTAATATTTTCATTAACATGGTTCTAATATAACAATAGTGGATTATAGCCGAAAGATTTGCAAGGCACAGACTTTTACTGAGCAGTACAAAGAGAAACCCAAATCAAGAGGTAAGGCAGGGACAAAGTCTTAGAAGAATTTGAAGCCTCTGGAAGATAGTGACAACAATCATTAAACTGTAAAATTAATTCACAGCCACTTTAAAATGGAGTAGCAACTGCCATCTTGGAGAATCTGTCTTGCAGGTCTTATTCTTCAAACATTTGGAATGTTTAAATGGAAACATAAACTTTGAACTGGCCCTACATCAAAGGGTGTCCCAAAGAACTGTTTGCAAAGGTAAAAAGAAAATACATATTTTGAGTACCAGACTGATGGCTATGAGATGGAAAACAAACAAAGAAACAAAAATTGTTTAGGGTTTGTGTCACTATGCTAGCTTATCTACACCAACAGAAATATTTTCCTTTTAATAAGGTTATTGTTTCCTTTTCTTTTTTTCATGAATATCCATTGCCTTTATCTCCTAGTTGCAACACAATTTGTACTTATGGCAGAATCAGTGCTTTTCTGAATAGCTATTCTTTTCTGTCGCAAATAAATGCTTGTGGCCTCTCACTTGGCTACCTTGCCCTTTTATTTTTAAGTTATTATACCTAGTGTCACCTTCATGGACCAGCATCCCCTAGAACTGGATATGGAGGGACTTTAAACAGCTGTTATAAGTGTCTAGGGGAAGAGTGGGTAAGCAGTTCACAGAGGTTTTTCTGATGGCTGAGTACATATTTGATTGTGCGCTGTTTCCTTTTCTTGTATTTATCTGTTATATTGTTTGTCATAAGAAAGAGACTTTATAAGAAGAGCCATCCAAACCCTTCTAGGACAATGAAGTGCATTATTAATTGATAAAGAGAAACTTCTAAAAGACAAAGTAGTTTTCTAAAAAAAATTCTAAAACAGACTTTGTCCATCTGAGTTGATATTTTAAAGTTCTTAGTATTTATCCTTCCTGAAACTTGGCAAAATTGAAAAATAATTTATAGTTCTATAATCAAAAATTTTTTTTAAATTAGAGGTTTAATAGGATTTTTAAGTTTCCTCAGTAACTTCTAAGGTCTTTCTGAAAAATATAGAAATGTAAACATAGACAACAACTGCCTGAGACTAACTAAACAAGCCAAAGTGGGAAAAAATAGAAAAATAAAATATTTAAAAAACACAAGTGGCTAAAAGGTTATTTTTTCTAAGCACCTCCAGTCTTCTTAAACAATGATTTATCAAGACAAATGAAAATCTTAAAGCCTTAGCTATCTGAATGAATAAACTTAACTTATTTCAACTAATATAAATTACTGGATTTTTGCCTTATTATACCTGTATCATGGCTAATTTTTTTAAAAATAAAATTATTAGATCTCTGGTTGTGTCTGTTTACACATATGTATGTATGTATGTATACCCCTGGAGGATTAATACAATTGTTTAAAAGAACTCTCTTGACTTAAAGTGATTAAATGCTTTTATAAATGAAACATAGAAATTAATTCAAATGCTTTTCTGTATCATGTGAACTGGGAAATTATTCATTATTAAAACTGATTTAAATTTATTGCCTTAAAACACATCTGTCTTTAGAGTCATCAACATTAAAAATAATATTTTATTCTATCTGAGTATATAAAAAAATAAGTTCATGTTATCTCTCGCAAGGTTTGTCAACAGGAAAATAGCTTGGAAAAATAACTGGTTCTGTCTAATGTTATATAAAATTTTCATGAGCAATCAATATGTTATTGAGAATCAATAAATTAAATAGATGTAAGTAAAAAATATTTTCAGAGAAATTTTTATAAAGCAGTGATTGTTTTATAGTATTCGAACTTAAAAATAATTTCCCAAAATCTTTTGGTAACTTAAAACTTAGCTTTACAAAGTTAAATTAAGAGATAAAAAAAGTGAATACTTAAGTCATCTCCAAATATGATAAAATATTAAAACATTAATTGTTAAATAACTTAGGTTGACTAAAGTTTGGATTATTAATAAACTAAAGATATTTAGTTCATTAATAAAAATGTTTTATGTATAAATATACTCCACATTTCTAAAAAGTATAAAATATATTTGCCAGTCAAAGAGCCTATATTTTTAGAGGTTACGAAATGTATTTATAAATTTGCTAATCTAAAATTGCTTACTTTTAGTTGCCCTAGAATTTAAATTTTTTAGATGTTAAAAATTCTAATTGATATAAAAAGAACGTGTTTTCAATAAATGATGTTATGAAATATAGAGATACGTTTTTATTAAGGAAAATTGAAGTAATTTTCTTCTGAATTTTATCTCATAATTAAGCTGGCTAAAGTTAAATTGTTTTTATAAGTTTTTAAAAATGTAATTAACTTTAATATGAATTATGTACTTATATGAAGCTAAAACTTACTGTAACTTCTATGTTAAAATAACAAAATAATATAACTAGGTCAGGAAAAAAGAGATAAGAGTCATGTAAGTTTACTCACATGTGGGTAATAAAACAGAAAGCAATAAATATACAAACAAAACAAAACAAACAAATTCATAAACACAGACAACAATATGGTGGTTATTGATAGGAAAAATGAAGAGGGTAAATGTGTCAAATATATTGTGACAGAAGAGTAGATTTTGGTCAAAGAGCACAGAACGCAATCAATATACAGTTGATATATTATGGAATTGTACATCTGCAACTTATGATGTAATATAATTAACCAATGTTACCTCAATAAATTTAATAAAGCAAACCAAAATATTTTGTACTAATGGTATCTTCTTAGTGAGATATTGTAAAAGGAAATACTAATTTTATGTTTTATTAAAATTATGTGTGCTCTGTATCAACAGGTTTTTAATTGCTTAAGTAAAATGAATCTTCTTAATTTTAATAAAGTTAAATATTGCTTATAGTTATTTAATTACCTGTATTTGTCTGCAGTCTATGACATCATAATTAAATAAATATTTTCACAATAGTCTATGTATGCTTCTATTTCATCAAATGTTTTAAAACTTTTGATATGTTTCACAAACTTCTCCAAATTAAAAAATTAAATTGTCTTTTTTCTTGACATTTGAGATTTGTAAAAAACTAAGTTTTTCAGAAGGATCCTTAAACCATTTAAAAGAAAATCTAACTGTATTAATAAAATAAATAGTAGGGTTATCAGGTTTATTTGATATGGTAAATTACATGAGAAGCAGTATCAAATAAATTATGCTAAAATTTATATTTATGTAAATATATTATTAATATAAATGTTATAAAAATTATATAACATTTATTTAATTATAGCATGCCCTGATGTAATGCTAAAAATTTTTTTAGTCTTTTTCTGTGTCTGAAAGTTGTAAATCTTATTATGTTTTTGAAATGTAAACACTAAGGAAGTCACCAAAATATTGACCAAAGAGACTGATAAAAAACAAAAATAAAGACTGTTGTATAAGTTTTCTCACTAGAATTGTTTTATGAAACAGATTTTTTTTACAAAGTTACCAAAAATAATAAGAATAAAACAAAATTACATGAAGTATAGAATATTTGTTTTCAGTAAAATAAGAAATAAAGCATGAAGATATACTTTTGTTAAGAAAGAAAAGTAGAATGTGCTATTTGGATAAGAAAGACTAAAAATGAATTTTTAAGTAAAAGAAGGAAAAGGAAAGTAATTTTTTCTAAATAAAATAATAGTTGAAAATAAAACCAAAACTGAAATTTATATGTAGCCTACAAAAAGTTTGTGTATGTTGCAAAAGTTTCGTGGAAGTGGAGGAAGGATTTTGAAAAAATTATTTATATATTGTCAAGCTAATTAATACTGGAATTAATAATTCCAATTATGTATTTTTTACATATATGTATGTATATAAACTCTCACCAGGCATTTCACCATGGCTATTTTTAAGTCTTTTATCATTTACAGATAATTATTATCTTACTCTGATGCTTTGGCAAATAAGTATTTCTACAATTGTGTTTCATCTTCAAAGAGATTTATTTTAAAACTATACTTTAAAAGTACAACACTGAATTGGGTAAAGATTTACAAAACTCTAAGAGTAAACTGTATTCATAAAACTGCCAATAAAAAGATCAACATAAAAATTAAATAAACCGATAAGGATAAAAATTATTTTAATATTTTAAGTGAAATATTACTGTTTTTAATCTTTGTTTTCCAGATATAGGAATTATTTTTATTTTAAGCTACCTATGATGTACAGAAATTTAGTAAATTGTACCTTTATAAGCAAAATTAAAACATTTACCTTTTACTTTCTACCAAATTCCTCAAAATTTTAGGTAATCTTAACTGATTCATTATGGCCAAATTTAAAGATGTTGACTCTTGGATTCATGGTTCCAATTAAGGTCTCAAAAGAAAAAGTAGACAACATAAAAAACAAAAGGGTAATGTAGGCAGAGAGAAGTTCCAAGAAGAAATCAAAGGAAATGCTAAAAATAAAAAAGACTAACACAAATAAAGTTTTCGTTAATGGGCTAATTAGTAGATCAGATATAGCCAGGGAAAGTATTAATGAGCTTGAAGATAGGTAAATAGAAATGTTCTAATCTGAAATACAAGGAAATAAAATAATTTAAAAAAAATTAAAATATCCAAGTATGGTGGAAAAATTTTAAAAGGCACACATGTTCTTAGAACATAAGAATAAGAAAACAAAACAAAACAAAAAATATTTGAAGTAATAATGCCCATCTTTGGAAAATTAATAACAGAAATGAAACCATGAATCCAGGAAGCTCAGAGAACACCAATCAGAAGAAATAACAAAAAGTTTAGTATATATCACCAAACTTCAGAATATTGAAGTCAAAGAGAAAACCTTTAAGAAGCCATGTGGAAAAGGTAAAATTTAACGAGTTTTAAGATTTCTTCTTTATTTATCTTTTCCAGCAATTTGACTAATATGCCTGGATGTGTTTCTTTTTATATTAATTCACTTTGGGGTCCAATGAGCTTATTGGATGACTAAACCCTTACATTTTCACTAAACTTGGGAAATGTTTAGTTTTATTTCTTTTGCTTTGCATTATTCTTCTATCACCCGAAGTCTAAGTTTTATATCCCTTTGAGACTCCTATTATATTCATACACATTACTGGAATTATTCCACAGATTTTTGAGTCTCCATTCATTTTCTTTTACATAATTCATTTTAAACCTGTGTTCAAGTTTAATACTCTTAATTCTGCTGTTAACCACATCTTTTACACTTTTCACTTCATTATTTTACATTTGCAGTTTTAGAATTTTCATTTAATTTTATCCGCTAATTTTTTTATTTGTTTGTTTTGTTCAGATTTTCTGTTTATTTATATTGCTTTAATTTTAAAAATATGTTTTTTCTTTAATTTTTAACTTTTTTTCTAAAACTATACAATTCTTTGCTGATATCAACACTTGTTCTATCTCTTACTCAATTTTTATTGACTGCTTTTATTTTTATCTTGACTATACATAATTTATTCTTATTTCTTTTTATACCTAATTATTTTATTGTCTACTTGTTATTGTGCTAATATTCTCTCAAATCTCTCATTATGACATGCCCTTCGGCAGAGGTTTGATTCTTAGTGTAGCAGGTTATTAAATTATTGGTTTATCAACTTAAATTAATACATTCAGTTTGCATCTTTCAGTCTGGCTCTGTGAAAATTCCAATGTGTTTGAAGTCTCTACCTTGATATTACTCAAACTCCAAACCTTGTTTCTCTGGTTACAACATGGTTTGTAGATCTAAATCTAAGGCGATTCTTGTCTTTAATGTTTAGACCTTTGTTGTTGTTAGCTGGATATCAAGAATATTGACAAGGTGCCATAATTATCTATTCTGAATGAGTCAGAACAAAATGTTACTTAGTACTATTTTTTCCTACAAGAACACTTGATATCTGTTTTCTCATTACCATTCTTAACTCCATAGTAGCTGCTATTTGGAAAGCCTCAAATGATTCTCCTTTATTTCCATTGAGCGCTGCTCTTAACTATAAAATTATAATGGTCCAGACAAACTTCTGGGGCTCCCTTTCTGCTCAGCTCTATTGTCTGATGGATACTTCAGCTTTCTCAGGCTCCAAACTCTTTGTTCTTAGCTCCACAACTCTGTTCAGTTGCAGAAACTCTATCCATACTGCAGTCAGAAATTGTTGCAAAGCAGAGAACTGAGTAATTATGATCCTTCCTTCCTTCCTTCCTTCCTTCCTTCCTTCCTTCCTTCCTTCCTTCCTTCCTTTCTTTTTCCCTTCTGTTCTGTTTTCATGTGATGTTTAAAGTCTTTAAGAAAAAAAAGTATATACTTGGAACTTATTAATGTTAAAAAATTAACATAGATTAACAAAAAGAATATCTTGCTAAATTGCATTGTACCATAAATTAATAATTAAAAAAATACAAAAAAACATTAAAATATTTATGAGTTAAACTTCTTGAGAAAAAATACAGATGAAACCAAATGAAATAATCATTATTTAGGTAAATGATACTTTCAATAAAAGATGCAGAATAAATTTATTAATTGAATTATTTTGGTGGCGGGGGGAGTTGTATCAGGTTCATTTGGAGGATGGAATGAGGTGGTCCCAAGGTCTTTGGGAAAACAAATAAAGGAAAGTTAAATCTGAAATTGAATAAAGTATATTGTGGCAAAAAGCCTAGATAAGTAGAACAGCTTGGATTAGATATACCTTTAAATAATTCTAACAATTTAGACTTCATTTGTAAGCCTATAAAGAGCCTTTATAGTTTAATAAGTAGTGGAGTAAAATGATACAAAAGACCACTTGAGATCATTCTTTAAATATGACTGGATATAAAATCACATTGCTTTGGATTTTAAAATAACATGTGTTTGTTGACAAAAATAGTCAAATTAATATAGAAAAGTGTCCCATTATTGCCACTTATACAGAGATATCTATTGGTGTATACATTTTACAGAATTTAATTTTTTTCATACTAAAATTGTCATAATCTTAAAAAAGTTCATCTAACCTTTCAGTATATTTTCTGGAAGATTATATTAATAGCTCTAGAGCAAATGTTCTCATAGTGTTAACATTAAATTTTATTTATAAAAATTATATAGAGTACACAAAATTATAATAAATGCACCTTAGAAACTAATACAGTGCTTGGTTAAAGACTTTCAATTTAGTCCATTTTAAAATTTCTGCAAACTGAAGGGCTATATACTAGCTGCAGTGATAAAGATTTACCCATCAATGATCTTTGATGCCCTCATAACTTAAAGCATTCGTCAAACTTCTTCAGTATACATACAGCATTCTTTTATGTGGAAAACACATTAGAAGAATCAAACTAAAAAAAAAGTTATAAGAAAAAGTGTCTAAACACTAGTTGTGTTGTTCAAGGCTGTGAATAATGTAATAAACCAGAAATGAAAGCAACAGAATATGAAACTCCTCTGTTTGGGGATATATTGTTATACAATAAAAAGGAATGTGACGGAAATAGATAACAGCCCATTGATTTCAAACACACTTGTAAGGTGTACCTCATGAAAAGAGATACACATTAAAATATCAACTTATTTCTCATGACAAAAAGTCAAACAACTAAGTTACTAAAAAAAACCCCTAACTGTCTAGATTAGAAAACAGACATTTGTATTCTCAGATAAATAGTCTGGGACCTTCACAAAGAAAGGTAGTAGTAGAGATATATCTTTTTTAGTTTATAAAATATAAATTCAGGTCACCAAAAAATAATTAATCTCTATTCATGCTAAAATATTCTTTTTTCAGGGGGAATGAAATGGTTAAGCATAAATGTAATAGTCACTTGTTCAAATGAATGTCTTTATGAGCCACTCAAAAATTTCACTATCAAGTCTTCTCTAAGACCAATAATCTACATGCTATAGAAATAAATGTCTAAAAGCCAAACTAAAAATAAACAAAACAAAATACAAAAGAACATACAAACAAGAAACAGCACCATGGAACAACTTTGTCATGACTTAAGGGAAGTCATGTTTCTCTTTTAAAATAATTGTTCTTTAGTTCTATTTTTATAGGTCTGCGGGGTTTAATTTCTTTTTTTTGCTATTTTTACTAACTTTTTAGAATTATTGAAAATATACTTAGGAGACAGGTAGATAGGGTAAAAGGGGTCAAATATGTAAAATTGAAAGTTATGTAATTACTTCAAGTGAATAAAAAAATGACCAAAAAAAAGAAAAGAGATTAATTTCCCAAATTTCATGATGTGTTGTTGAGTGCATGTTTCTCTATTAGGTGTCTCATATTGATCTTTACATTTTAATATAAAAGGCCACAAAGACAAATGCACTCTATTGATCATGCTCTGATAATAAAACTTAGTCCAACACTTTGTTTTGTGCGTGTTTTTGTTTAGCAATCACAGTGTAAAATATATTTTTCCCAAAAAGAATTTATTTGAATTATTAATATTGAAAAAAATAATAGCTCTTTCTGTGGACAAACAAGGACATATTTAAAAACATCTAAACGATCTAAGCAGAAATGACTTTCAAATAAGTTGTGTCAAATAATTGAAGTAATAGGCGATTAAAAAATTTGGGCATGAATAACAATTTGAATTAGAACTCTAATTACTAAATTCTATTCTATTTCTCCATTTATGACAGAATTTGGCAAACTATAGTTTACAGATCAAACCAGGAATCACTTATTCATAAATATAATTTAAAATTATAATTTAATTGGAACATGCCCATGTTCACTCATTCACATATTGCTTGTGGTTTATTTTATACTACAATAGTAGAGTTGAGTGATTATAGAGACCTTGTGACAAGAAGCTCAAGATAGCCTTTGATAGAAAAAATTTGCTAATCTTTGACAACATATTACCAGCCTAATAGAGATCTAAAATGAGAAGCTTAAAAGCATCATAGAACCCACAGATATATTTTGTTTCACTAAATAATTTTGCTGTTAAATGTTTTGTTTTTATTTTTTATCATTAGTTTTGTTTGTGTGTGTATGTATTTATTAGACATCCATTTTTCAACTCTGCACTTTCCTCCTCTCTTGACTCATACATATTTACTTCTCTCATTTGATTTTTCTACTTTGGTTATTCACTTTAATCACCTGCCTCATGAAGAAATTTAAATCTAAAACCTTGATGTAGTAATATAATAACAAATGTATCAATATACAATGATCTTGAATACATTACATATTTACATAATGATTTTATAGGTAAACATGTGCAGCTTAAGAAATAAAACCTAGGTGAAATGAGGCATTGATTTAACTTCTAATTATAGTTTAGATAATGCTCATTTAATATTAAGAACAATTTGGTTTAATTGATTCAACAAGTGCTAAGAATCTACTATATTTTTATGTACATTGGATATTATCTTTGTATCAACTATCTTTCGATTCCTGTGTTTGTTTATGATACCAACCAGAACAGCAACACCAGCATATATATTTATTGTTACACTATTGCCTCCACATGACTTCACTATTGATGTCCCCACTAGTTGGGAAGCAAAGAATGCATTATATCACATAGTTGTTTGAGTAAAGAAAATATGACCAACAATCAATATAATGGTAAGTTTACAGTTCTGAAAAATAACACACCCAGAGTTATAGATCATATGTCTACAAGGTACATCATTATCAGAAACCACTGCTGAACTAACCAAGCATGATATTATTTATGTTCTTGTAATTTGTGACACTTAATATATGATAACATGTACTCTTGCACTTCAAAGCAGTCTCTCACATTGTCTCTTTCTGTCTTCAGCTATCTATTACACAATATATAATTAATGTATAGTATATTTTGTACTATTATATAATATACTATAACATACACTATGATATATTATATGTTTATACTGTATAAGTAATATCTGAAATTGCTAAATATGCTGTTACCTCCATGAGGTAAAACTAAACTCTCAGAAATTGAGAAAAAAATACAAGTTCTCATTAGATTAATAGAAAATATAAATCCAAACTAAATACAAATTTTACAATTGAAATACATAATAGCTGAAATTTAAAAAATAGTAGAAGTGCTTAATAGCAGAATGTAGATGACAGAATAATGAGTGAATTGATTTGAATATAGATTTTGTTGATATAGATCAACAAAAATATCCAATGAAAAGAACAAATAAAATATATTTTTAAAAATAACTTAAGGGATAAGTGGGCAGTGTAAAAAACCTAACAGTTCTGTCATTAGAGTCCAAAAAAGAAAAAAGAAAAAAGAGACACACAAATAAACTATATTAGAATAAACAATGGCTTAAATCATCTTAAAATGGGTAAAAGTTATAAACTTACAGATGCAAGAGACTCAGAAAATAAATACAATAAGTGCCGGAGTCCGCTGGCTAAGATAGAACAGTTCCCGAGAGGGGGAGTGAGGATTGAGGGGAGAGAGAGAGAGAGAGAGAGAGAGAGAGAGAGAGAGAGAGAGAGAGTGAGTCAAGAGGACTAACCGTAAATACTGCACCCCAGAGTTTATTAAGCACAGCATATTTATACCCTTGGAAATGCATGAGAAACAAAACTCACAGCTATGCTAACAACTGCTGACATTTACATAAGTTCTCTCAAAACATCCTTGTTCCTGTTGTCCATTAAGCCAAACTTCCTCCTTCTGCATAGAGCCCACATGTTCTGCAAACGTCTAGCCTGCAGGCAACTTTAACCCTGTCTGAAGGGCATTCAGCAAGAATGACTCCCAACAAATAAGATCAAACCTGCCTCAAGAGGAAATGGTCCGACTCTGGTACACCCACCATGTGCACTCATGGATCAGCCCAAGGGAAGTGCTGCCCCAGTGTGAGCCCTATTAAAGGTGTGAAGATGCAGAAATGGAAGTTATCTCTTTTCACAGTACGTATCTTGGAGAAAGATCTAAAGAGAACAACTCCATGGCCACTACTATGAATTCTTTCAAACACATGCACTCTTTTTGAGATAGATTGACATCATATGTCACATATCAATTATTAAAATGTGTCTACATTACTATTTAAAGTTTTAGGCTTCTACATCATAAAATTCTTATGTAGGGAGAAAAGCCTAAGGTGCAGAATGTGGCTATCACTGAGAGCAAAGTGAGACATTTATAAACATTTCAACTATCACTTTTCATGTAAGTCCTTGACTAACAAGCTCAGTAGACAGATGGACAAATAAACCAAACAAAAATGACATCAAGTTCATCTCTTAATTCTATTTATGTACCTCTGGTACCCTAAGACTCACTTTTGATTTTGATTTTTGAAGCTTATTCTATAGTTAACTTTTCCACAACTAATTGGAAAGATGGCTCAAGCTACATCTCTGACACAATAATTATGTCTTAGGAAAGGTTGTCCTGGCCAGAAATTGTATATATATATATATATATATATATATATATATGTATGTGTGTGTGTGTGTGTGTATATATATATATATATATATATATATATATACACAGATGCACATGCATATAGATATAGATGATCTACTTATAGATATAGATGATGATAGATATAGATATAGAGATAGAGATAGAGATATAGATGATATAGATATAGATGATATAGATATAGATGATATAGATATAGAGATAGAGATAGATAGAGATAGAGATAGAGATAGAGATAGAGATAGAGATAGAGATAGAGATAGAGATAGAGAAAGATAGAGGTAGATAGAGATAGTTAGAACTATCTATCTATCTATCTATCTATCTACCTTATTTATAAAAGGATCACTAGAGAAAACTTAGCTAAGCATCGTGGTCTCGTTGATGTAAGACATCCTACATTAAGAGTAGCTATAGTTTCATTAATCCATTTCTGTGTTCTCCCTTGTATTTCCCATTAATATAGAGAGAGCTTACTACATGAGCTTTCTCTTTTAATGTTCCACTTATAGCTCAGATTTAACATTTTAAATATTAAACTTTTATTTTCTTTACTCATTGTTAAATATGTTTCTCCCTCAGCCATCCCCATATGATTCAATGACCACTCCATTCAGTTGCTAAAGGCAGAATTCTATGATTTATTTGTGATTCCAGCATTTACTTCTCCGTAACATTTAATCCAATGTGACCTCAGACTATCCTGATTCCTCTCATCTTCCCATCTTTATGACCATATGTGCTTACATCAATATTCTCACTTGCCTGGACTATTACACTAAGCTCACTCTAATATCTTCTGAATTCATTTATCACATGACCAAACATGATTTATTTAAAAAGATAAATCTAATTACATCTCTCCTAAAAGTTGAAAACCCTTCCAAAGTTTCTAATTTACTTCAAATAAAATATAAACTTTTTATCATGTTCTCCAAAGGTCCACATTTCTGGTCCTTGCCTTCCTCTCTGAACTTGTTGTATATACACTGTTCCTCTTCAATCACACTGGCTTTTCCTTCTATTAACCCAACAAGCTATTTCTACCACATTGCTTTTGGACACATTCTTTCTTTTGCTGGAATATTTCTCTCTGCTTTTTTTATATAGCCAGACATTTTAGGTCTTACCTCAAATGCTGTATTCTCATAAACATTTTCCTTGGCCTCCCCCAAGTAACCCTTTTTCCCAAAACAATTTGTAACATATTGCCTCATTTTCTTCAAACTTAGAAAACTATCTTAAATCATTTACTTATGCATTATTTAGGCTTCTATGTTTATAATTCTTAAGCAGAGAGAAAAATAAAGAAATAAAAGATAGCTATTGAGGAGAACAAAATCAAATATGTTCACTTTATTCATTTATTTACTTATTTTTTTTTATCTGCCTTGTACTATAAGATATAAACACCTTGAAGATAAAGATTTTGCTTTTTGGTAACAGTTTTGTCTTGGTGTACAGAATGAAGCCGAGATTATATGAAGCACTCAATTACCATTTCTTGAGTGAATAAGAGACCAACCAAAAACACAGTGTATGTTACTCCAAACTGAGTTCCTAGGAAGAAGGTGGTAAGATTAAAATCATATTTGATTCTATATTCCTGTTCTCTGTTATGTGGAAGTATTATAGTGCCTAATAGCAACCAGCACTGACTGTTAATAATTATTATTTCAGAAGCTTAGGTTTTATGGAAACTAAGAGTCATATAAATGATTCAAAGTTAGAACAGCCTTCCAAATTTCTTACCAATCCTTCAAATACAAAGCACCCTCTTCACCAAGAATGATAGATGATGGAGGAAAAGACCCAGGCTCTACAGCCAGACTTGGTCCAGATTCAAGGCCAGCTTTACTTTTGTGAATATTTGGTCACCTTGCCACAACCTAAATATTCTGCTTGATGAACTCTATTGTTGTATCTTCTTCCAACCACTTCTTGTCTTACAACAAAGAGACTTATTGGTCACTTTGTTGCTGAGATGCTTTAAGGAGGATTAGTAAAACTTTGAGGTTTGAGAATTTAAGGAGTCTCTTTTCTACCACTTCAGACTCATGAAGTGAGTATATCAAAAGTAATCCAGTTCAAATGATGAATTATACTAACTCTTTAAGGAGGGTCATACATAGTGCTTAAGGATTTGAATTTGGAAAGATGTACTGAGATGCTAACCATATCTTTAACCATAGCATAACCATATCTTTAAAAGGATATCTGGTTAACATTATAAGTGTGTAATATTACATATTACATATTAAGTAAACTCAAATACATTAAATATTTATCATAAACTATAAAAAATATTTAATAAGTTAATAAATAATTGAATTATTTCCTTATAATCAAAAAGTTATACTAGAAAAAAAGGTTATTTTGCAGCATACCTACATTAGAAGTAATCATAATACAAATCTTTTGCATTTTTAGAATGGATAATATATGGTCATATGTCATTTATTGATGGAGCAATTTTCTGTGAAATGCATCATTAGGCAATTTTATGATTATGTGAACATCATAGAATGCACTTACACAAACCTAGGTGGTATATCCTACTTCACATAGAGTATACTTAAGCACACTAGAAAGTATTACATATTGCTTCTAGACTACAAATTTTTATAGCACGTTACTTTACTGAATATCTAAGCAATTGTTAAAAAATAGTATTTGTCTTTGTGTATATAAACAGAAAAAATGGTACAGTAAAAACACAGTATAAAAGATTAAAAAATGGTACACCTGTGTATGGCATTTACCATTAATGGAGCTTACAACACTGGAAGTTGCTCTAAGTGAGTCATTGAGTGAGTAATGAGTGAATGTGAAGGTCTAGAACATTTCTGTACATAAATATAGATTTTATAAACACTGCCTCACAAGTCCTCCCACTGCTTTCCTTCACTAGGGTCAGAAATAGAACATCAAAGATGTCAGTACTGGTCCATGGGGGTGGGCTGTATTGATTGGAAATACTGAAAAGAAACTGGCTAGGTAAGCCATCACCCCATGAAGTGACTGTCAGTAGGAAGGGAAAGATGGCCTGAGGATCAGTAGCAATTAGAAATGAAGATGGAGAGATAAGAAACATAGGAGATTGTCATGACAATGTGGTATTGGTGATTACATATTGGAACCGTGGTCAGATTAAGGATCTTTATTATAGTCATTAAAAAAAGTGTTTTACATGGAGACAGTACAACAGAGAACTCAATCTTTTTACTTTGGAATTTGTTGTTTGGTTCCATTGTTCCTATCTAGCATAAATAGCTCTCTCTCTAGCATTGAATTGATAGAAAAAATAAAACATCCATACTTTATATTATTACAACCTGATATTTCCAATGTAAAGAGTCTGTTTCACACAATCACATAAGGTACTTACTAAAGTGTTAGTAGGGCTTAATACTTGTTAAGATAGCTCCTGCAGATCTGTGTTCTTGTGCAAAATCTTAGATCCTTAACATAGAATTTACAACCACGTACTTTGAAGACTATCAAGCTAGAAATTAGAGGGCTTTAACGCCCTCTATGTAGTGCTAGGAAGAAAGTCTCCTCTGTGCTGAGAAACGTCAGTGGCTGACTGATTGTGATGTAATCTGTGTACTCAAAATTGAGGTGCTGTAAATTGAAGGAAATCAATTGTCAAGCCCCACAAATATCGCTTCTATCAGAGAAAATTAAAAAAAAATCTCTGGTACCACATATAATTCATTATTTTACAGGAAATTCAAGTACACTATAATCTTTTAGAACCACTGTTATATGTATGCTCTGTTCCTGACTGAATTGTCATTATGCAGCACATGACTGTATCAAAATTTCTTGTATGATGATATAGAAAACTCTATATAGATATAGAAAGACTTCACTAAAAAACTATTAGAAACAATAAGCAAATACCTTAAAGTTTCAAAATACAAGATCAACATTCAAAGATACATAGTGTTCTAGTACACCAACAATAAAATTTCAGAAAAAAAGTACATTTTTCAATTACAACAAAAAGAATAAACCTAATGAAGCATGTAAAGGACCTCTATACTGAAAACAATGTCTTTATTTAAAAAAAAAATGAAGGAAACACAAATAAGTGAAAAAATATTTTGTGTTCATAGATTGTAAAAATCAACATAGTTTAAATGACCCAACACAATATACAGATTTAACAAAATCTCCATGACATTTTAAAAAAATAGAACAAAAAATCATTGGATTTGTATGGAATCACAGAAGACCTTGAATAGTCAAAGCAATCTGACAAAAAAGAACAAGGTCAGAAGTATCACTTTGCCTGACTTCAAATTATACAACAAAGTGACAGTGATCAAAACAACATGTTATTGGCAGAAAAACAAACACACAGATCAGTGGAACAGAATTGAGAGCCCAGAAATAACCCCCACACAATTTTCAACAAAGGAGCTTAAAACATACAATGGAGAAATAAAAGCCTCTTCAATAAATGGTACTGAGAACATTGAAGAGCCACATTAAAAAAAATGAAACTAGATGGCTGTCTGTCACCATACACCAAAATTAACTCTAAAAGGATCAAATATCTGAATGTAAGACCTGAACAATAAATTGCATAGAAGAATACATAGTAACTAAACTCATGGACCTCAGATTTAGAGAAAATTTTATGAATTTGACCTTAAAGACAAGGGAAGTAACAGCAAAAATAAATGAATGAGACTACCTCAAACTAAAAGGTTACTGCACAGCAAAAAGCTGTCTATGAGGTGAAGAGACAACCATCCAAATGAGAACATATATTTGCTGATAGTGCCTCCAATAAGGGGCTAATATCCAAAATAAACAAAGAACTCCTACAACAATAAAAATAAAAAATATCCAATTTAAAAATGGTCAGAAGACTGAACAGACACTTCTCCCAGGAAGATATACAAATGGGCAACAAACATATGAAAAGATGCTTAGCTTCACTAGCGATTAGGGTAATGTAAATCAAAACCACAATGAGATGCCATCTCACATGTGCTAGAATAGCTAATATCAACAGGACAAGTAATAACATATGTTGGAGAGATTCTGGGGAAAAAGAAATCCTCAGACACTGAAGTTGGGACTGTAAATTGGTACAAACACTATGAAAAACAGTATGGAGTTTCCTTAAAAAATTAAGACTATAATTACCATATTACCCAGCAATCCCTCTTCTGGGTATTTACCTCCAAAATTTGAAAACATTTATTCTTAAAGATATATGCACCTCGGTGTTCATAGCAGCATTAGTCACAGTCGCTAAGACATGGAAACAACTGAAGTGTCCTTTGATATAGATGACTGGAAAAAGATGTGGTACATATATACAAAAAAATATTACTCAGCCATAAGAAAAGATGAAATACTGACAGCTGTGATATGGGTAGATCTTGAAATAATAATTTTAAGCAAAATAAGTCAGACAGAAAAAGTTGAAAACCATATGGATTTCACTCCTATATGAGATATAATACTGAAAGCAACAAACAAACAAGACAAACAGAGAGAGACTCAGGGACATGGACAACAGTTTGGTGGTTACCAGAGAGAAGTGGAGTGGGGAGGGAGGTAAATAAAAGTAAAGGAGGTCAACTATATGATGATGAAAAAAATTTAACTTTGGATAGTGAACACACAATGCAATATATATTAATAATTAAATTATACACTTGAAATCAATATAATTTTTTAATCAATATTATTCCAATAAATTTAATAAAAATAAAACATTGTAAAGAAAAAAAGTATTTATGTATTGTCTTATCTGATTGTTAATTATTAGGTCAATACCTCTCCTCTTTTTTTTCCAATCACAACTAGGATGTTATGGTAATTTTATATTTTAATGTGTTTATTTCATGTGAAGACATGATACTACAGAAATACTTAGGGCCATGTATTTAAAAAAAAATCTTTGCCAAATGTGATTAGCTATATCTGAAAAGCCGCAAACCTTCACTTTTTCTGTTTGTAGGCTCTGGTTCATTGATTAGTGTTTAGAGACAGGTAAATCCAATTCTAGATATGATCAAATCTATAAACATAGGTGTTCAAGACTAACAAATCTCTAAAGGAATAAGCACTTGATGTTGGTCTCATTAGACAATTAATCTGGTCAACTGAGATAACTGCTCCAGATGAATTAATAGTATCACTTTGCATTACATTGGGCTTTTCTTTAAAGTTCAAAGCTACTGTTAGCATTGTAATAACACTTAGAATTTAAAAACTACACACAAAGGAAATTGGATGCTTATTAAGCTCTTCATAGCTCACTGGCCCTCTCAGTTGACAGAAATTTCACATGCCTTCCATGCAGTTACCATTTGTGTGGCTCTTTTTTTCTCCCTAATATTTTTCTGCCAGCTTGTATTGATTCAGAAGATAGTATTAAAAAAAAAAAAAAAGGAAGAAAAAAAATCTTTACTTGTGCATTCATGTGTGGTCATTAATTAGACCATGCTTTTAAAACTTATGTTGAAATATGCCTCACTTAACTTCTGATTCTACTATGAATCCTTATTCCCAAATCAGTAGCTGATATATGTACAGCTTTCTAGAATACAAAAAGAAAAATAAAAGTTTATGAATTACATAAAATGGGGATTAATATTTTGAAATACTATTCTGTAAAAATGCCTATATCATCTATCAATCTATCATTTATCTCATTTGTTTATGAAGACAGCTATCTTAATTTACTGAGTGATATAGAAGTAAAGGATTTACTGTTATGAAGAAAATATATGTCTAAACTAAATTGATCATTTCAAGAACTCTTTATATATATAATTTATTAAGATAGAGGGTTCACATAAAGTGGACATTAATAAATGTTAACTTTATTGAGCAGCTCTAAAACTGACTAACTGAAATTAATGTTTGACTAATTAAAATTGATGTTTTAATTCCGATGAAATATCTGTAAATTTGGAAAACAGAATAGGCGTTAAGATTAAAAATGTAATGCCAGATGGCAAAGTGAGTAGGGAGATATTTTGAGGCAACATGTCAACTTGATATTCTCTTACATCACCTAATCTATCTATTCTTAAAAACTTGCTCTTATTATAAATTAATCAGTGACTGTAACAGCAAAGCAGTAGCATTATTTTTCAGAATCTTGAAAATCTGATGCTATAATAGTGGAAAATCAGCTTAGAGGTCGTAAGGTATGTCAGAAACTGAAAGTGTGAATTCTTAATTGTTTACTTCATGAACATTTTTGTATTATTGAACATGCATAATTGTCTTCTTTATTGTCATTTTTCATTTGGCATATAAATACAATGTTCTCTTTTCTTAAGATCCCAGTCCTTTTTTTTTTTTTTCTTTCTATGTTTGTACAGTAAAATTGTATGACATATCCCTCCTGTGATCTTTACTCTGGGCAACTTATTTATCCAGAGTAAGTCTCTGAACCACCAAACATGGTTTACTACTTGCTGCAGAATTATAGGAAGCAACCTTATAGAGGAGCTTCAGTGGATGCTGTAGCTCAGGAAACAACAGTTTTTTTTTAAGTAAAATGAAAACAACCACCATGTCTAATGCCTCCCTTGGCATCTTTTCCACACTACCCTTTGGTATCATATTATTTTTAATTATGTAGAAGTTCTGTATATATTAGAAACATTTACTGCCAACTACCCTGTAGTATTTAAAGTGCTCAAAACAAAAATATAGTTTTAGGTCAGAAAATATTCTAAGTAATTGAAGCTTAATCATCTAAACAATTTTGATTTACTTTACTCACTTGAAATATTCACATACATTGTTTCATTTTTCCTTGTAATTAGAAGGGATTCTTGGTAAAATACCATGTCTTTTCTGACAACTGAAAATAGTAGAGGATCTTCAGGTCATTGGTCTGAACACCAGTTCTCTTTTAATATCACAAATGATATGACATAAAAGATACAGTTAGAATTGACTCAGGATTTACCATAGGTTTACAGACTTCCTAAATAAGATTGATTTCTTTTGTTTTTTTTTTCCTTTCCTGATAGTGGACATCAGAAAAACATTGAGTGTTTCAAAGTAGCTGAATTGTGATAAAGAAATTACAGTTTTAAAAACATGTGTTCATTACCACAAAACACACATTCAAAATAAAATTATTCTGAATAAAGTTTCTTTAAAAATTAAAATAAGATTATTTTTACAAAATTTGTAATTATTTATGACATTTTAGATTCACATTCATTATGTATAATTAAAACAATATGTACTTTCAAACTGTCCATTTAAAGAGGAAGTATCATTTCTGGCACCATCTAGAAATATAGATGCTTTAAGAGGGCTCAGAATATGAAAACCACACAAGTAATTTGAGAGTTTCCAAATACAATATTTTAACTCTTAAAATGTTCATATCTTAGTACATTACAACTTTCAGTGACTGATCATTGGAATTCAAATATATTAAATTGAACTGAAATCACCAGTTATCAGGTGATGCTAATAAATGTGAGATCATGTTTGTATACAGGAGGCTTCTCTTAAAATAATTTAGTTCAAATAAATGTAAGTTATCAAAAGTGATATCAGTAAGTACATAAAGGTGATCATTCATTCACACATTTCACACTTATTTAGCATTTATTACATGTTAGATCCTGCAAACACAAACCTTATTTAGTATTACTGTGTGTCAGATTCTGCAAAAACAAACAAATAATTGTCCTTTTACTCAATGTTAGAATAATTAAATAAGTAAAATAAAACATTAAATAGAGGATGATAGAAGTTTGAAGTAAGTTAAAGGTGAAAGGACAACATGGAGAGAAATGTATAACATTGAAATTATTTTCTGTAAGTAGTGTGGCTTTTAAAGAAATAATTGTCACCATGGAACAAAGAGGAAAGGACACTTCAAGAAGAAAACTTCAAGGTGGATAAAGGTAAAGGGAGTCAAATATGTAGTAATGGAAGGAAATTTAACTTTGGGTGGTCAACACAAATAATATGTACATATGATATTTATTGAATTATACATTCAAAACAAATTTATTAATTAATAATCACCCCAAAAAATTTAATAAAAAATAAAAGATTGATAAAAAAATGCAAAAAAGGAAGAAAACTTCAAATAGTTTGTTACAATAGGAGGAGCTACTGTAAGAATAGAGCAAGAAGAGCTGTGAAAATTGATAAGGTTAATAAAACAATACAATCTACAACCATGCCACCCTGAACGAGCCTGATCCCATCTGATCTCAGAAGCTAAGTAGGGTCGGGCCTGGTTAGTACTTGGATGGGAGATCACCTAGGAAGACCAGGTGCTGTAGGTGTAAAAAAATAAAAAAAATAAGAGATTGTAAACTGACAAGGTCCTTGCAATCTGTGAGGTCAATGAAAGGTTACTTTGCCTAAAAAAAAATAATAATAAAATAAAATTAATTAACCAATTAATTAATTAATTACAATGAATAAATAAATAGAACAAGGCAAGCTTAGGTCATAAAAATATGTTTGGACCTTATTCCATCTACACTGTCAAAATATATATAATTTTAATTTTGGTGACACTAGCCAACAAAATCTAGTAAGTTTCAAGTGTACAATTCAACAAGAAGCCAGATATATATATATATATATATATAGACACATTGCATTGTATGTTTACCGCTCATAGATTTCTTTTTGTCACTACTTATTTGACCTCTTTTGCCCCATCTACCTACTCATTTCCCAATATCTTTTTTATTATTTTTCTATATTACAGAAGGATAGAGTCTCTTTGTCTCTCTGTCTCTGTCTCTGCTGTCTATCTCCATCTTTGTTTGGTAACAACTTTATTGAGATATATTTCATAAATCACTGCACAATTCATCTTCTTAAAGTGCATTAATTCAATGTTTTTAAATATATTCAGAAAGTTCTGCTACCATCATGATGATCAATTTTAGAACATATCAATCCATAAAAAAAAGATAAACAGTCTAGAATCACTCCTATTTTTCCCCAAACTCACCAACCTTTATTTTAATTCCTAATTTAATCTTTTCTTTCTCATGAGTCTATTTATATTTTGTTACAACTGAGTGAGTTTCTATCATTCTAGGAATATGTGCATTTTATCTAATATATAATTTTAAAATTATCATTTATACACAGTATTTTATTAAAATCATATTTCTTCACTAAGGTAAGTAAAAATGTTTCTTTTTTAATTTGCAATTTTTGTTTCTTCTGTCTTCTGGTAGTTTTATTGTTGTTGTTATTGTTGTTGCTTGTTTGTTTCTGGCCAGTCTAGCTAAAGTTTTATCAATTTCATTGATCTTTTTACAATCCAAATTTTGATTCAATTGACTTTTACATTTTTTATTTTTATTTTTTATTTTTATTTTTGTTAATTTTCACTCTAATATTTATTATTTCTTACCTTATACTTGTTTTAAGTTTAGTGTTATCCTTTATTTTTAGTGGCTTAAGGTAGAAGGTTCAGCTATCAAGACTTTTCTTTATTATTAATACGAAATATACATTTCTCAGTAAGAAATGCCTGTTTTATTTCAGAGTTTTATCTGCCAAGTTTATTAAACTGACAGTATTTTTAAATTTTCTTCATTTCTTGATTTGTTATTTAGAAATGGATATTTTTATGGTGACATTGGTTAATGAGATCCAATAAGTTTCATTTGTACATTTAACCAGTAATACACACACACACACACACACACACACACACACACACACACACACATATACATATATACATACATATATGTATACACACACACACACACACACACACACACTGTGTGTTCACTTCTCATAGTTAGATTTCTTTGTGTCACCACATATTTGAACTCTTTTCTGTCTTGCTTATTTCACTTAGGCATGATTATCTTGAGGTCCATCCAAGTTGTCACAAATGGCAGTATTTATCTCTTCTTATAGCTGATTAATTAGGGTACTTCAGTTGCTTTCATGTCCTAGCCACCGTGAACAATGCTGCTATGAACATTGGTGTGCAAATATCTTTTGGGATATGTTTTAGATTTTGGGGTAAATATTTAGTAGAGGGATTGCTGGATCACATGGTAGATAAATTCTTAGTTTTTAGAGAAACCTCCATACTGTTTTCCATAGTGGCTGTACCAATTTTAAGTCCCATCAGCAATATATGAAGGTTCTTTTTTCTCTGCATCTACTCCAACGTGTGTTATTACCTGTCCTGTTGATAATAGTTATTCTAACTGGTGTGAGATGGTATCTTATTTCCCTAAGAGCTAGTGAAGCTGAGCATCTTTTCAAATATTTGTTGGCCATTTGTATGTCTTCTAGGAAGAAATGTCTGTTCAGATTCCCTGCCTATTTTTTCGATTGGATTATTTATTTTTACGTTGTTATTGAGTTGTTTGAGTTCTTTGTATATTTTGGATATTAGATCCTTAAAGGAAGCATTGCTTACAAATATATTTTTCCATTCAAATGGCTGTCTTTTTACCTTGTTGATGGTTTCTTTTTTTAAGCAGAAGTTTTTTGTTTTGTTTGTTTTGTTTTGTTTTAGTTTGATGTAGTCCTATTCAGTTATTTTAGCTTTTGCTTCCCTTGTCTTTGAGGTCAAATTAATAAAATTCTTTTTAAGTCCAAGGTTTTTGAGTTTAATTCCTATGTTTTCTTCTAAGGAATTAATTATTTCAGGTCTTATATTCAGGTCCTTAATCTTTTTTCAGTTAATTTGGTGTGTGATGATAGACAAGTCTCATTTAATTCTTTTGCAGGTGGCTTTCCAGTTTTCCCAACACCATTTATTGAAGAAGTTTTTTTTTTTCCATTGTATGTTTTGGACTTTTTGTCAAAAATTCTTTCCCCATATAAATATGGGTTTACTTCTGGATTCTTGAATCTGTTCCATTTACCTGTGTGTCTGCTTTGCTTCCAATACCATGCTATTTTGATTCCTGTTGCTTTGTAATATAATTTAAAGTTGGACAGATGGTTGCCTCCCGCCTCATTTTTTTTTTTTCCTGAGGATGACTTTGAAAATTTGGGGTCTTTTGTGCTTCCATATAAATCTGATAATGTTTTGTTCTATTTCTTTAAAAAATGCCAGTGTGATTTTGATGGAGATTAATTAAAATCTATGTAATGCTTTAGGTAATATGGTCATTTTAACTGTGTGGATTGTTCTAACCCAAGAAAACTGAATATCTTTTCATTTCTTTGGATCTTCTACTTCTTTTAATAGGATCGCGTAGTTTTCATTATATAGGTCCTTCACAAGTTTTGTTAGATTTATTCTTGTTATTTTATTCTTTCTGTTTCAATTGCAATAGAAATTATTTTTTCCACTTCTTTTGCTGACACTTCATTATTAGAGTATGGAAATGCCATGGAGTTTTGAATGTTGATTTTCTATCCAGAAACTTTACTGTATTTACTTATTATTTCTAGTAGTGTTCTTATGGAGTCTTTAGGGTTTTCGATTGAGAGAATCATGTCATCTTCAAATAGTGACATTTTGATTTCTTTGTTTTCTATCTGGATGCCTTTTATATCTTTCTCGTTTTATTGCGCTTGCTAGGACTTCCAATGTTATACTGAATAACAGCAGAGATAGTGGACAACCTTGTCTTGTTCCTGAACTTAGAGGAAAGGTTTTTAGTTATTCACCATTCAATATAATGTTGACTGAGGGCTTGAGATATGTGGCTTTTATTATGTTAACGTACTATCCTTCTATACCTATTTTGTTAAGTGTTTTGATCCTATGCTGTATGTTGTTGAAGGCTTTTTCCAGATCTATTGATATGACAATATGATTCTTATTTTTAGATTTGTTTATGTGGTGTATCCTCTTAATTGATTTGCATATGTTGAAAAACCTCTGTTCTTTTAGGATGAAGGACACTTGACTGTCTTGTATAATGCTTTTAATATGTTGCTGTATTCAGTTCACTAGTATCTTATTTCAGATTTTTCATTCGTGTTCCTGAGAGATATCAGTCTGTACTTTTCTTTTTTTTACGTTATCTTTACTAGGTGTTGGTATCAGGGTATTATTTGCCTCATAAAATGAGTTGGAAAGTATTGCTTCCTCTTTGATTTTTTGGAAGATTTCGAGGAGAATAGTCATTAAATCTTCTTTGAATGTTTCACAGAATTCACTGGTGAAGCCCTCTGGTACTGGACTTTTACTTTTCAGTAGGTTTTTGATGATTGTTTCAATTTCCATATGGCTGATCAGTCTCTAGATTTTCCAGTTTTCTTGATTCAGTCTAGGAAAGTTGTATCTTTCTACGTACTGATCCATTTCTTCTAGGTTATTAAATTTGTTGTTATATACTTTTTCATAGCATTGTTGTATGATTCTTTTTTATTTCTGCAGTGACTGTCATAATTTCCCCTCTTTCATCTCTGATATTGTTTTTTTGTGTTAGCTCTTTTGCACAGATCGTATGCTCAGATGTACTGGTATTCAGTTGGATGTTTTTTGTTGAGTTTTAGATATTCAACTTATTGTTTCAAGGGGAGATATCTAGGAATGTCTCTCACTCTGACATGTTTCTTCAAACTTCTTCCACAAATGGGTATTTTAATTTCAACATTTTTTTAAATATCCCAAATATATTTTATTATTATTTTTTTAATTTAGTTCTATTGAGGGGGCAATATATTTAGTATAATATCATTTATACATGATATATTTATTAAAATTTGTTGTATTTTCATGTATATGGCCAATTACAGAGAATATTGCACATTCACTTTCTGTACTGGGGTGGAGTGCTTTATAGATCCCTGTTAGGAATGCATGTATTTTTGTGCTGTGTTATGAGGTCCAAAATATTTATGGCTATTGGATGTACTAATGAATTTACTCTTTTATTGTTACAAAAAAGTTATTTCTCTCTAGTATTATTTTTTTCTAAAAGTCTATTTTTTCTGGTAGTAATTAAGTCACTCCAGCTATCTCATTTTGTTGCTGTTGGCATTATATCTTTGATGTATGTAAGTTACATACCAAAAAAGTTATAGTTATTACTCTATATAATTTTGTATTTTAAAGATAAGAAAATAAAGAGACCAAGCTTATATTAATAGAGTTTGGTATATTAACTTTTCTGTTTAAAATTTCTGGTTGTTTTTATTTGTTCTTGTAGATTCATTTTGTGTCATTCTCTTATTCCAAACAGCTTTGCTCCTACCCACCAACTTTGTGACTTTATTGTCATATACATTATATATATTACAAGACTGTCAATATAATTATTTACTTGGTTTCTAATACAATTACTTTATAATCATTTAATAAAAGAAATAAGAAAAATATGTTTATATAATCCTTTAAAATTATGTAATTACCTAAACTGTGGCTTGTTTTTTTAAAATATGTATTCAAATTGTTATCTGAGTTTATTTTCTTTCAGCCTGAAAATCTTTCTACAATATTTATCATAAGGATGGTCTGCTAAATGCAATTTTCTTCAGTTTTTGTTTATTTGGAAATGTCTCTTTTCAATATTATTTTTGAAAGTTGTTATTTAAATTTTGGTTGACAGTATTATTTTTACTTTTAGCACTGTGAATATGTCATCCCACACTCTTGTGCCTACATAGTTTCTGATGCAAAATCAGCTCTTAGCCTTATTGGGGCTATCTTGTATACACTAAGTTATTTTTTCCTTTGTTTATTTCAAGATTTTATCATTATCTATATTATTATTATAGAATTTTTATTATTATAGGTCTGTTTATGGATTTATTTATGTTTATTCTATTTGTAATTTGTTAAGTTTATTTACTCTGTGATTAATAATTTTCATAAAATTTGAGAATTTTTCAACATTAATTTTTCAACTATTTTTTCTGTGTTTTTTTTCCTCTTCTCATTCTGCTACTAGATTTATATGTTTGTGTGCTTAATGATATTTCACATTTCTCTGTTCTTTGTTCTTTATTCTTATTTCTCTCCATTTTTTTTATTGAATTATTTCTACTAATCCATACACAAGTTCATTGATTATTTCTTTTGCTAGTATAAATCTACTTGATTTGGGCGCTTCTAGTGAATTTCTTTATTTGATTTGTTGTATTTTTCAAGTCAAGAATTTCCATTTAGCTCTTTTAAAACATGATTTTTATTTGTTAAAACATTACCATCATACCTTCCATAACTACTTTAAGTGTAATTTTCTTTATATTTTTGAATATATTTATAATTCAGTCTTGTCTATTAAATTTATTATCTACTCTCTCAGAAGCAGTTTTGTTTTCTTGTTTTTGTTCTGTATGTTTATACTTTCTTGTTTGTTGAATTGCTCCTAAATTGTGTTGAAAATTGAACATTTAGATAACATATTGTAGTAACTCTGAATACTGATTCCAGTCCAAATGTAGTGCTTGTTATTGTTGATGTTTGCTTTCTTATTTGTTTGATGACTGCTGTAATATTTTAGTGAACTTGATTTACCTTATTGTGTGAAATATCTAATGTTTCTTAGAGGGCAGAGACTTTGACAGGCACATAGTTACTTAAGATAACAATGGTTTGGGCAGGGCGCTCTATAACAGTTTGTTTTTCTAATCTCCCTGAAAAATTCTCTGATTCTACTGGTTTCATATCCAGAGGTAAGCCTTGACTAAGTATAGGCTCATTGCTCTATTGCTTTTAACCATGCTCCAGGCTGTAATTATTCTATAGTCTTATTCAACTAAATTAGGCCCTTTCACATGGGTAGGTTTCTAGGCTATATTTTAAAGGTAATTCTTAACCTGGAGGGCTCTTTGCTGTTTATTTCTCTGTTTCTCTCTGGTGAAAAAAATGGTCTATAGTTCAATTGTTTGTTCTCACTAAGTACCTCTAAATTGTCACCATCTTAATCTCCATTGTTTTCAAGAGTACCCTTACACTTGACTTCCTCATACTTTGTTTCAAATAAATTAAGTTTCTATGAAGAGAACTTCAGATCTTTTTGTTTTTATGGCATACAACCTCCTGTAGGCTAAAGCTGTGAGCCATAGTTCTGGAACTAGAGATAGGAACATCAGCCAGCTTCTCTTGGAGTGACACCGATGAGTAATGCATAGATCACTGTATATTTTCAGCTTGCCTCTTCTAGGGTGGGATTTTTGCCCTTTAAGCAAAGTAGGGAAAGGGAAATCAGGGCTTATGTCATCTAGAATGTTATGCCTGAGGTAGAACTACCATTTTATGAATGAGGTGAAAGAAGGGAGACCTCAAATTCTTAGCCATACTAACGAGAATTTAGCCTCTATGTCACATAGCTGGAGGAAAAGGAAAATGGTCACCTTTTTCTCAGCAGAGATAAAACAGCCTTTGACTGAGAGCAAAAAGGAGAGAGAACCCTGACTTATTAGCTACAGTTGCTGGAGTGGAGCTTCTTCTATGTTAACTAAGAGAGGTCAGGTAAAAAGCATATTGTGGTTTAAATGCTGATTCTGCCTTTTCTTAACTAGTTTTAATAGATTTTCTTGAATAATATTGTTTTCATTTGTTGTATGTCACTGGGGCAATGCCAAATACTTTATTTTTATGGTATGCCCCACTGTCTGTTTAGCCAGGGAGCAGATCTACAGATGTCCTCATGTTATTATTATACTTACACCAATTTCTTTTTCTTTTTCTTTTTACAATGCTCCTTGTGTACACTTTTATTTTTTCTTAGCTGACACCTTATGCTTGTTGGTTAGTAACTCCCAGACCCCGGTAACCATCATTTTATATTTTGATTTTGAGTTTGACTATTCTATATAATTCAGGCAACTAGAATATTTAGTACTTGTCTTTCTGTTTCTGACTTATTTGACTTAGCATAATATACTCAGAGACCATCCCTTGTATTAGACAAGGTTCTCCAGTGAAACATAATCAATAGGATATATGTGTATGTAAATATAAATATACAATATATAGGTGTATAGATATATTTATTATAAACAATTGGCTCATGTGATTATGGAGGCTAGCAATTCTAGATCTGTAGTATTGCAATATCAGTGGGCAGATTGGACACTCAGGAGAGCCTATGGTGCAGTTCTAGTTTAAAGGCTGATGGACAGAAACTCTGGAGGGCCAATGGTGCAGATAAATTCCAAAGGCAGTCTTCCAGAGAATTTTCTCTTACTTACAGAAACTGATTTTTCTTCTAGTTAAGACTTCAACTGATTTGATGAAGTCCATCACATTTATTCAAAGCTCTTGGATTTAAATGTTAATCTCATCCAAAATTATTCTCCAATTTGACAAGCAAAATTTATTATTACACACTTCATCTTTTGACTATTATGAATTATGCTACTATAATAATCTGTATACATGTTTTAGTGTGAAAATATGTTTTTATTACTCTTGGAAACATACCTCAAAGTCATATGATAACTCCATATTGCTTGAAAAACTGAGTCTCTTTTCTATAGTGATTGTACCATTTAAATTCCCACTATTAGTGTTTAGCATTTCTATGATTTCAGGCATCTTAATGGATATAATGTGATATCCATTTATGGTTTTGATTTGCATTTTCCTAATGACAAACAATGTTAAACAGTTTTTCAGGAGCTTATTTATCATTTGTATATCAGCTTGGAGAAATGTGTATTAAGAAGTTATGGTTTATATTACATATACAATAGAATATTACTCATTGTATATTCCACATACAATGGAATATTATCCAACCATAAAAAAGAAAATGAAATTCTGCTACTTGCAATGACCTGAATGACCCTAGAATTTATTATGTTAAGCAAAATGAGTCCGACAGAGAAAGATAAATACCATATGATTTCACTTATATATGTAATCTAAGGAACAAAATGAACAAAATAGTCGAAAACAGACTCACAAATATAGAGGATAATCTGGTGACAGTCAGAGGAGAGAAGAGCTTGAGTGGCTGGGAGGAAGTGATGAAGGGTTAAAGAAGTATAAATTAGTAGTTGACAGATGGTCACGGGGATGGGGAGCATGGCATAAGGAATGCAGTTAGCAATAATGTAATGGCTATGTGTAGAGGGGTGATAGAGTAATTGGGGAATTGTTTTATAAATTATATAAATGTCTAACCAATGTAATGTATACTTGAAACTAATAATAAAATAAAATAAAATGCTAAATAAAATATACTTTGCCAGTTAAAAACTTTTAAATATTAAAAATATTTAATAATTTTGTTAGTTCGCTCTTACATATAATTCTTTGATTCATTTTGTGTTTTTAGTAAATGGTAGTAAGTTCAAGTAATGTTCAACTTTAACCTTTTGCATGTGGCTATCCAGTTGTCCCAACACCATTTGTTGAAAATTTTATCTTCTTGCATTGAACAACCTTGACCCTTGTCAAAAATTAATTGACAATATATATGAGTTTATTTCTGAGCACTCCATCCCATTCTTTGAATTTCCATATAAAAATCTGCTCATCAATATCTTTCAAGGAGTCATCTAGAGTTAATATGGATTGGTTTGAATCAATAGTTCAATAGTTCAATACTTCGTCTTCTGATTTATGTATGTGAGATGTTTTTCTATTTATTTTTATGCTTATTTATTAAAAAATATTATATAGTTTTGTGGGTTGAATTTTTGTTTCTTTTTAAAAATTATGCTAATAAGTCAGACAGAGAAAGACAAATAACATATTACTCCACTTAAATGTGGAATGTAAAAAATAAATAGTGAAACAAACTCAGATACAGACAACCAAGCAAAGGTTGCTAGATGGAAGGAACATTGGTAGAATGAATAAAAATGGTGAAAATATTAAGATGTACTAATTACCAAATATAAAACAGTCATAGGATGTACAGTACAGCATAGGGAACATAGTCAATAATATCGTAATATCTATATGGTGTTAGATGGGTACTAGACTTATCAGGGTGATAACTTTATAAGTTATGTAAATGTCTATTCATGATATTGTAAACCTAAAAAAATATAATATTGTATGTACACTGTAATTCAGAATTTTTTTTAATTTCCTAAGTATTTTATTTTTTGACACTATTACAAAAGGAATTATTTTAAGTTTTTGATTTGTTCATTTTCAATGTTTAGAAATAAAATTGATTTTTATAGTGATCTTTTATTCTGCTTTCATGCTGAATTCATTTATTAATGCTAATAACTTTTTTAGATTAAGAAATATCTGTTTTACAACCTGCTTTTTACTCTAGGCAAAATCTCTGAGCCAGGATTTTAAATCTAGGATGGGGAAAATGGCATGCTTTCCTCTGAGTTATTATTCTGGTTTAAGAGCTAACCACTCAGTGAAGAAAGAAAAAAAACAAAAACAAACAAACAAACAAACAAACAAACAGCTTGCCTCTTCTGGCATAGAACAACTGCATTGTAAGCTAGGCAAGAATGATTGTGGCCCCAGTACCCTCAGTACTAACATGTCTAAAACAGAGCTCTCTTTCCACAAGTGGAAAATTCAGGGAAGAAGCAACACTCCAACACATGTACCTAGAATTTAGCATCAGCAAAAAGTGAATAACATTAGAATTAGAAACGCTGAAATTCTCTTCTTCCTGATAAGGACACCCTCTAATGTTGCCTGGGATACAGCGATCTCTGTGTTCTTGGCTGCACCATCCTGGATTGGACTTTCTGCCTTGCTGTGCTGAAGGTATTGGGAGGGAAAAGGGATAAGTCTTGGTTAAAATGAACTAACTCTAAGAAAAAGTTGAAAATCACATGATATCACTTATGTGTGGGATATAAACCTAAACTCAACAAATTAATGGGACAAACAGAGACTCATGGACATGGACCATAAACTAGTTGTTACCAGAGAGTTACCAGATGGTCAGGGTAAAGGGGGTCAAATATGTGGTGATAGAAAGCAATCTAACTATGGGAGGTGAATACACAGTGTAAACATATATATATTACTTATTGTTAAAGTATACAGCTGAAAATTATTAGATTTTGTTAACCAATGTCACCATAGAAAATTAATTAATTAATTTTTAAAAATGAAATGACTCTCACTTTTCTTGGTGAATTTTCATAGATTTTTAAAAAATTTGCTGTGTGTTTTTAGGATTATTTCCAGAGGATTCATCTTTTAATATAATTTTCATTAGTTTTACCAAGGGGTCATTTTTTGGTTCCTTAAAGTTGTCATCTCAAAAGTCAATTTTCAATATAAAAAGAGGAAAATTATCATTATTTATCATTTTTTTGGTTGATAGTATATTTTTATTTGAAAATACAAAAAATCCAGTTTTTCCAGGCATATATTAATCCACAAAAAATAATTGTATTGCTGTTAAAAATAAGATGTAGCAGAAAAAAGTTTTAAACACATATCTTTTACATAAGTGACAACAAATTTAAACTGCCTATATAAAAATCTTAGAATGTACATCAACAAAACAATAAAAATACTAAAATATTACTAAAATATTAAAGATTATATAAATGTATATAAATTGAAGTAAATGTAATATATTTTTTTAATTGTGAAGATTGACTACCTAATTCTAATACATATAAAGAAGAGATATAAAAAAGTATTAGCCAATATAAATTCAAGAAAAAAGAACATGTATCAAAATTAATTTAAAACACTAATAATAATACTGTTGTATGTACAGTTTCAAAAATTACTGGGACAGAAACATGTTAAAAAGAAACAGTATTTGGAAGATGTGGCAATGTATAACATAAGGAAATAATACATAGGTCTATAAATTTTACTAATGTAGTTATCTATATGGAAAATTCTCAGGTCCCTGCACTCCATCAGACAAAATCAATTTTAGATTAGTTAAAATATAAATGTGAAAGTAAAACTTTTAAAGTTTTAGAAACAAAATATTGGAAAAATTATTTATGACTTCTGGAAAATAAATATAAATAAAATATTCACAAATATTTTCTTTAGTAAGTTGGACTACATTAGATTATTTATATTTTAAAAATATATGAGCAGGGAAAAGCATTACACTTTTGTGCAAGATTATTCTAAGAAATACATCTGACAAAAGATTCGTTCCACAAATAAAGATTCCCAATCTTCACAAATAATTCGATAATTTAAATTAACATTCAAACTAGATACTATTATGTACACATTACATGGCCATAAATAAGCAAATAAACAAATGTCATAACAAAATCAAGTAGTTTTAAGAGGTAAAACAAAAGAGATTGTAATAAATTGTTGAAAAGAAGTAAATAAGTAAAGAAATTTTGAGAAAAATAATAACACTAAGATTTCAAGTAGCACGTATTTTCAATGTAATTATATCTATAATCTAAAAATAATTGAGTTTATATCCTAATAAATTTAGGTATAATTATAGGGAGATGTTTAACAATAGTTATAACTGTATTGCTTATAATGGCAAAAAATGCAAAACAAAGACAAACAACTACCAATAATAATTAAGTTTTGATACTTCAAACTTTGTGGGATAAATTAAGGAAGTTTTTATAGTTAATTTATAGTCTTTAATGCATGTACAAAACAAAAATAAAACTTAAAATCTATGATATAGGTACTCTGTTGTTTAAAATATTTGTTAGTAATTATAATTAACTTTTAATATTATATTAATTTTATGTTTCTATGTAGTAATTAACATTGGTATATCTTACAAAGTGATCAACATGAAATGTCTAGTACCCATCTGTATCTTGAATATTATAAACAATGCTGCAATGAATGTATAGATTCACATGTCCCTTAAAATTAGAGTTGTTTTTTTTTTTTTGATAAATACCCAGAAGTGGGTTAACTGGGTTCTTATTTGTTTATTGTAATGGCCTTCATTCAAAGTGTATTTTTCTCATACAATTATTGCTACCCCAACTATTTTTATTTCCATTTTTATGAAATATGTATTCCATTACTTTACTTTCAGTCTGCATGTGCTTTTCAACATAAAGTGAATCTCTTATAGGCAACATTATGTAAGAAATTTGTTTTCTTATTCATTTGGCCATCCTCCACATTTTGATTGGAACATATAATCAATTTACATTTTAAAAAAATTGTTGACAGATTTGCAATTATTGCCATTTTATAATTCTTCTTTTGACAACTTCTTCTTCTTCTTCTTCTTCTTCTTCTTCTTCTTCTTCTTCTTCTTCTTCTTCTTCTTCTTCTTCTTCTTCTACTTCTTCTTCTTCTTCTTCTACCTACACCTCCCTCTTCATGAATTTCTTTTGCCATTTTTTATAATACTAGTTTTGTATGATGAATTTCTTTAGCTTACTCCTGTCTGGAGTACTCTTAATCTGCCCTTCTATTCTAAGTAGTAGTTTTCCTTAGTAGAATAATCTTTGTTGTATATCCTTGTTTTTCATTACTTTGAATATTCTGTTCCTGTCGCTCTGGCCTGCAAAGTTTCTATTGAGAAATCAGCTGACAATTTTATGGGAGCTTCTTTCTATGTAGCTAATTGATTTTCTCTCGCTGCTTTTAAGATTCTCTCTTTATCTTTAATTGTTGGCATTTTAATGATGATATATATGCCTTTGCGTGGACTCCTGCTTGGGACTCCCTATGATTCCTGCTGGAGCCAGCCAGCTAAGAGCAAACAGTTCCTGAGAGGGGGAGTGAGGATTGAGAAAAAGAGAGAGAGAGAGAGAGACAGAAGATAGAGTCGGGAGGGCTAACAGTAAATACTGAGCTCCGAGTTTATTTAGCACAGCATATATATACCTTTGGAAGAGCATGAGAAGCAACACCCACACATATGCAAATGATTACTGACCTTTACATAAGTTCTCTCAAAACATCCTTGTTTCTATTTTTGTCTCTGATTCCAGGAGGCAAAAAAGTCTCTTATTCCCTGGGGCAAGGAACGTTCAACTCTTTCCATTAAGCCAAACTTCCTCCATTAGTAAGGAGCCCACCTGCTCTGCAAACTTCTAGCTTGCAGGCAACTTTAACCCTGTCTTCAGGGCATTCAGCAAGAATGGCTCCCAACAGATTCCGCTTGTATATCTATTTCCTTCATTGGGTAAGGAATTATTATTTCTTCATATATGTTATTATTATTATTATTTCTTCATATATGTTCTCAATCCCTTGTTCTCTCTCTTCTCCTTGTGGTATCTCTATGATGTAAATATTACACTTGATGTTGTCCCAGAGGCTCCTAGACTATTCTCATTTAAATATATATTTTTTCTTATTGCTGTTCTGATTGGGTGTTTTCTGTCACCAAATCTCTGATTTGATTATCTATGTCATGTAATCTACTGTTTAATCACTCTAATATATTCTTCACTAACTATTGTGTCCTTCACTTCTGATTGTTTTTTCTTTACATTTTTATCTCTATGCTTATATTTCCTATCTGTTGAAATTTTCACTGAGATCACTGAGCATTCTTATGAACAGTGTTTTGAACTCTGCATATGGTTGATTCCTTGCCTTATTTTGTTTATTTCTTCTTTAGAGCTTTGCTCTTTTTTTCATTTGGAACATTTTTTTGGTCTCCTCATTTTGGCTGACTCTCTGTTTTGTTTCTATTTGTTAGGTAGAGCTGCGGTGTCTCCTGATCTTGGTAGGGTGGTCTTACATATAGGTGTCTTATTGGGTCCAGAGGTGCAGTCTCTCTGGTAACCTGAGCCAGGTGCTCCAGGCATGTCTCTTGTGTGGCTTGTGTGTGCCTGCATGTTGTAATTGAGTCTTGATTGCTATTGGCACACCAATGGAAGAGATTGACCCTCAGGCTAATTGGTTGTAATAACTGGCTGTGACTACAGTGGAAGAGCTGTTGTGTAGTGGATGATACTATGGAACTTGATTTGCTTTTTTAAGGCTCTGGTGCCTGTCCAGTCTGATTTTTTGGGGTGTGTCATTTGTAGAGCTTGTTGAGTGGTGCTCTGTGTGTTTGTTCTGGGGCCTTTCGGGAGGTGCTCTGGTGCAGGCCAAGTTCCTCTGCTGCCTGTGCCTTGCACAGGGCCAATTGGTTGTGTTACAAAGTGATCTGCAGATGGTTGCCATTTGTGCTGGGTCTGCAGATGCCTGGGAGAAGCTAAGCTAAAAATAAAGATCAGCTATCACAAGTGCTAGTCATGTGTCGGCTTAGTTAGAAGTACAGGGTATATTGAGAACATATGCTGCTTGTCTGGCATTTGTAAACCTTTGAGATGTTTTAGAAAAGTCTGAAGCATAAACTAAAACAGGTTGTTTGTATGGAAATGCCACTGGAAGTGGCTTGAGTGAGCCAGCAAGTTGAGTGGTGCAAGATCTCGGGGAATCACCATGGTGATGCAAATGGTATTAATCAAGTTGATGGAGACCCAAACATGGCAGCAGGGCTCAACAAAGGAACAATGACTTCTGTCAGCATTTCTGCCTAGGATAAAGCTTTCCCTTAAGCTCTTACTCTGAAGCCAGACAATTTTGTTCCTCCCCATATGTTCTAGCATCTTTTGAGCTGCTGTCCCAGCTCTGGAACTCAGAGTGAATGAGTCTGTCAGTGAGTAAGTTCATGTATGGGCCCTTTAAGAATAATATACTGGATTCCAGCAGCCTTCCATCTCACTCAACCACAATCTCTACTGGTTTTCATAGTCAGCAGTTATGAAGACTTCTCTTCCCAATACTGGAACACTGGACATGAGAGCCTGGTGTGAGGCTGTAACCCATCACTTCTCAGAGGGGAACTCTGCAGCTGAGATAGTTCTGATTTTTACTCATCATTGTGTACGTGGGACCAGACCACTCAGTGTCTTTGCTCCTCCTACCAGTCTCAAAGTGGTTTCTTTTGTACATCATTATTTATAAGACTTCTTTTCAGCTAAATTTCAGGTTATTCTTAATGGTGTTTCTTCTATAGTTTAGTTATACTTTTGATGGGGTCATAGAAGGAGGCAAGCCCAGCATTTTCCTACTCTACCATCTTGACCAAAAGCATTCTAATAACCTGATTTAATGAGATAATAAAACAAAACAAAGCTAAAATTATAGAGAAATATAAATGTTTACAAAGTGCAGGAATGCATAAGATAGGAAACAGACATAAAATGTAAAAAGTGCATAAATAATGCTAAAAGTTGTTTCTTTAGAATGTATTTTAAAAGTTGATAAATGCTGAGAGAAGTTTAAAAATACCAATTATAAAAATTAGAAATAAATAAAGGGATACTACAAATTAAAATATACTTCTAAAAATATAGCCTATTTTGATGTTTCAGTCTGTGATGGACTACAGATATAACAATGGTCTCATAAGATTACAATATTTCTGATTGCTCTATGATGTGTTACCTAGTGTAATGTCATAGTGTGACAAACACATTACTCATGTGTTTCTGGTGATGCTGTTGTAAAAAAATTTACTACAGTACCAGTCATATGCTACAAGCATTACACATAAAATTATGTACAATATATAATAATTTATAATTATAATAAATGAGTGTTATAGGTTTATATATTTACTATACTATACATTTTGTTATTATATTAAAGCATACTCTTTTTACAAAAAAAAATGTTTGCTCTAGATACTGTATACTGTGTTATACAGGCAGCAACCTTATGTATCTGTTTACCACATTTCTTGGTTGCATCATTTTATCTTATTCTTGATTTAATATCATGTTGTTTTGTTTATTGTGACTTCTCTGCATACAAAATCCCCTGCTAATGTTTTCATTATGAAGCTATGTTGAATGATTGACCTAAAAAGAAAATTAAATTTATTAAGAACTATGAAGGTAGAAAATCAGTGATGGTTATTGTTCACCAGTCAGGCATGTCCTATTATACCATAGATAGAATCTTGAAGAAGAAGAACAAAGTGATGCATGTTGTTAAAGGATCTGTTTTGTTAAAGGCAATGAGACTAACAAAATTGAGAAGGAACTATATCAGATATTAAATAAAATTCTAATGAGCTAGACTGAAGAACATACATAGAAGAGTATCCTTCTCAGCACTATGGAGATCACTGCCAAAGTAAACAAACAAACAAACAAAAAACAAAAAACAACAACAAAGCATATTTGCAATGTTGAAAGAAAAAGTTAGACCTGACTAAGATTTTGGGTTTACTGCTATCTCTGAGTGACTTAAAAACTTCAAGATTTGCTATTCATTACATAATGTGACTGTGAGCAGTGAGTTTGTAAGTGTTAATATAAAGGTAGTTGAACATATTTTCGGGGAAATTCAGATAAGCTGATTATGAAGAAAAATTATGTGTCACAGTGAATTTTCAATATGAATAAAATCTTCTTATTCTGGAAACAGATGACTGAAAAGACTTTCATTCATAAAAAGTCCAAGTCAATGTCTCACTTCAAGGCTTTTAAGGAGAAGATAACAGTCTTGCTCAGAGGCAAGGTTGTGGGCTATAAATTGAAACTCTTTGTGGTCTGGCACAGTGATTACATTAAGAGCCTTCAACTATATCAATAACCATATATTGCCAGTGTATTGCAAAAGCAATAAAGAGTTATAGGTGCCCCAATGTCTCTTCCAAGAAGTCTTCCTGAATTGCTATGCCAGAAAAATAAAGAAATAGTGTTTGAAAAATAAGTAACTTTTAATATTTTGCTTCTTGTTGATAAAGCTCCCAGTTATCCTCTTTGTATTGATGACTTTCATTCCAATATTAAAGTGATGTTTCTTTCTTCAAATAACGTATTGATCCAATCAATGGATCAAGGACTGTAGCAACTTTTAATATATAATACCTGAGGAGAGCTTTTGACCAGACTCTTTCTACAACTTAGGAAGATACAAGTACAATTTTGGAAGTATTACAAAATCTATGTCTACATCAATAACCCTGCTTAGGCTTGAAGTAATGTCATCAAAGAGTGCATAAATGGCATCTGAAAAAAAGACACTCAGAGGATTTGTAAAAGAAATGAAGGTTACAAATACCAACAAGGCTGTGATTCAGTTGGCAAAAACATTTTGAACTTAGATGTGGATGAGGTTGACATTGAAAAACTTCTATAGGTGTTTTCTAAGTAATTGACTAATGAGGAGTGTTTGGAATTGAAATAAGAACACATAGCTAAAATCAAGGCGAGAGAAAAAGAAACTGAAGGCAAAAAAAAAGGAGAACCTTCAAGAATGTTCACAGTAAAGTGTTTAGCAGAACACTTAGTGTTTGTAGACTTCAACAACCTTTGTAAAGTTTAAAAACCTAGACCCAAACACTGAAAGGAATTTGTTAATAGAGAGAAATGTTCATGGTGTGTTATTTGTTTATAAGTAAATCTATGATGAAAATAAAGAACAAACCAAACAAACCATCATGGACATGTTTTTGAAAAGAATAATACCTCCTCAAGAGAAGCCTCAGGTAGGCCCTGTAGGAGATATTCTAGAAGAGGGATGATAATTTCATGCATGTTATTGCTCTTGAAAACCTTCCAGTGCGACAAAATATAGAGAAGGAAGACAGTGATGTTGATGGTCCTGACCCTGTTTTGGCTTATGTTAATGTGTGTTTGTGTTTTAGTTATTAACAAAAATGTTTAAAAAGTAAAAATAAATAAATAAATAAATAAGCTTGTAAAATATGTATATAAAGAAAATGTTTTATACAGCTGTACCATGTGTTTGTGTCATAAGCTAAGAGTTATTACAAAAAAGATAAATAAGTTAAAAAAAAGTTTGTAAACAAGTTATAGTAAGCTAAGGTTATTTTATTATGGAAGAAAGAAATAAATATTAAAGTAGTCTAAGTATACAGTGTTTATAAAAATTACTTTAGTATATGATAAAGTCTTAGATCCACACATTCATTCCCCACTTATAGATTCACCCAGAGCACCTTCGAGTCCTGCAAGATTTATTCATGATAAGTGCCCTATACAGGTATATCATGTTTTAAATCTTAAACCATATTTTAACTGAACTTTTTCTATGTTTAGATAAGCCTAGAGACAAAAACACCACTGTGTTATAGTTGCTCATGGTATTCAGAACAGTAACACTCTGTACAAACTTGTAGTCTAAATGCAATAAACGATACCATATTGTATAGATATGTAGTAAACTATATTATCTAGTTTTGTGTAAGTGCTCTCTTTTATGTTTACACTATGACAAATTTGCCTAATGTTGCATTTCTCAGAACTTATCTCTGTTATGAAGCAATGTATGGTGGTATATTACAAGGATATGTTGAACAAACTTCACATCCATAACCTTATGTATAAAATAGTTATAAAAATAAAAATTTAAATAGTCCTATTGAGGTAAAATTTCAAAAAAAATATAGAAAAGGTATAGAAAATTTGATAAATTAATTGGCCCATTTCAAAAATACCTCTCTGAAACATTAATATAAACATACATACATTATTACAGATTATTCTAGATAAGTACAAATAAGCTTCCAAGTAGTTAAGGAAGAAATAAAACAAATCTCAGCAAATCCCTGAGTAAATACAGAGGAAGTACTTTCTAAATATTTTTTATGAGGCCAGTATAACATCAATACCAAAATCTGATAATGATATTACATAAAATACAATCTGAAAGAACTTTTTTAATAAACATAAATGCAAATTTTCTAAATAAAGTCAAACACAGTGGCATAAAAAATACTATGTTATGCCCAATTCAAATGTATTCCAATAATATAAGCTTGATTTAGAATTTGAAAATCAGTTTAGATAATTTACTTCATTAAAAAAAGAATATAGAAGAAAACATGAGCACATCTTGATAGATGCAGGAAGACAATGTGATAATGTTTTAAAAACATTCATGATAAAATTCTTAATATACTAGAGATAGAAGAAGATTTTTTTATTCTAATGAAAAACTGCCCCAATTAAGGTCTATATCATACTGAATAGTGATATATTGAAAATTTGCTGCTGATATTCAAGTCAGACATGATTATAGGCTCTCTAGTATTTGGTCCTAAATATCACAATTAGGAAAAAGAAAAAAATTATAAGGACAGAAAAATTTTTAATAAAACTTTATTTATCCACAGATGGCAACACTGTGTGTATAGAAAATTCACTATAAATGAATTAAAAGAATTGTCATATGAACCAGTAAGAGCACCAAATACTCTATATATCAAAAATAATCAAATAAACAAATAAAATATAAAAGTTGATATAATTTCAATGACATGAAACTTCAAATACTGAAAAATACATTAAAAAAATAGAACTCTACACTAAAACCTTCAAAAAATTATGGGAAAAATTGAGAAAAACCTACACAAATGGAAGAATAGCTCATGTAAGTAGGTTGGAAAACACATTATTCTAAAGAGGTAACTTGTCCTTCAATGAATTTATGGATTCCTTAAAACTCACATTAAAAAACCACAGCTAATTTATCAAGTTTATTCAAAAATTAATATGAAATGAAAAAAAGTCATGATAAACCAATTCACTCTCAGAAAACAATGTGAGAAATGTCTTTCTCTACCTGATGTCAGTAATTATTACAAAGTCATAGTAATTAAATAGTATAATATCAGCACAAGAAGAGGTGAATTCAAGAATGGAATGGAATCCAGAGCTTAGAATGACCCAAGCATCAGATTTATAGTAAATTTTACACATTAGTACAATAGGGAAAAGATGGCCTTTTCAAAAAATAGTTCTGGTTTTAATTGATAGCCATATGAAAATATTAAAATTGGGATACTAGAAACTATATTATTTTATCTTTTATTATTTTATGCTATAAAATCCTGATAATCTTTTCAGATACTTTGCAATAGATGAGGTCAGAAATAAAAATAAATTCACACTAAGGTATTAAAAAAAGAGATAAAAGTCAATTTCATAATTTTTTTTGTTTTTGTTTAACCTTCTGTTTATGTTGTGCTGATATGTGATTAACAGCTGACCATCTATGGGAAAAAAAATGCACACATATATCCATATGCTTGTTCTAAATTTTATTGATATAGAGAGACTATACAATACACTCTGTACAAATGTTAATAGCCTTACAATATTTTATTGTAAATTTCATATAGCCTATTGATTCTCACAAATGCCTTTGTTGATTTTTGCTGAAATTTTAAATTCATAGCCAATTTATGACTGCAATTCAACAATTCTTTGACAAATATAGTTGTATCTCAGTTAACTAACCCTATTCACAATAATTTTAATGCCATTGAATTTGATATGTGTTTCGTTATACTATTTCTCATTAAAATAAGTAATATTTGTTAAACTGAAAGCACTTTAAGTTTTAGTACTAGACACAAGAATTTTCTATGTCAACAGTTCCCAACATTTTTGGCACTGAAAATTGGTGCTGCTATGAGAATCTAATGCCTGATGATCTGAGGTGGAGCTGAAGCAGTGATGCTAGCGCTGGGAAGCCACTACAAATACAGATGAAGCTTTGCTGACTTGTCTGCTCCTCACCTCCTGTTGTGCCATCAGGTTCCTAACCCATACTAGTGCATAGCCTAGGGGTCAGGGACTTCTGTTGTAAGTTATTTCCCATTAACACCTGCTCTATCAGTTTAAGTCCAGAGAATCAATAATACAATAAATCAATCCTGATTGTACCACTTTGAAATTTTCTAAATACTCCCACCTTAGCTGATTTCTAGCTACAAAAGTAATGAATGTGGAGTTGGGAAGAGTTGTACAGTGACCCAGCATTATATAGTATATCCTCCACACAGGTAAAATAAATGTAAACAACTTCAAAAGTACAGAGAATGATAAAATGCTATGAAATAATTGGAAAGTAATAAACTTTGATTATTATGTTTGTTTACTATTTAATTTATCATGTCTTCATAAAGTCTTGTTAACCATCCCCTTTTACAGCAAATTTGCTTGTCTTTAATCTTGTTACACTTATTTGTTAAGGCCAAGTAATTATGTCTTGTGCAGCTTTATTTTTTTTATTTCTCTCTAATTATATTATAAAAATATTTTAACACTCAGATTTGTATTCCCTATTCAATCTAGAACAAACCTTATTTATCTACATCTCATAATAAAAATATTTGTATTTTTTAATACGTTTAGTTTTCAAAGGAGCTACTTCAAGTACAATTCTTTCTACACAAAGAGAATGCAGTGGTATATATAAAAAAAGTTATTAAGAGTAACAAGATCATTAATGTAAATTATCAATAAATTTATATATAAATATATATATTTATTAAATGTTATATATACTAAATGACATATATAATATAATTATAAATATGTTATATATTAAATTTATAGATTTCAAATTATAAATAAATAATAAACAATCTGGCAATAAAATATTTCTATTAATAATAATAGCTATAATTTAACACCTATAATCCAAATCATATGTATGTGTATTCTAAAATATATATTAATATATTTCAATTTCATTCACACAGCAAACCTTTGTATTAGATGCTTCATTTTACCATTTTTCTAAAGTGTTTCAAATACATTAAGACTTCCCTAGAGTTTACATACTGAATTCATAAACAAGCCGGTTTTCAAACTATGGTTCATCTAACTGAAAATTTATAGTCTTCGCTGCTGCACTACTCAGCCTCCTTGTTGTGTCTTATGGACATTTTATTAATCTCATTGAAGAGAGTTTAAAGACTCTTTCTAACTGTTCATTTAATGGAGGCTGAATGGGATAAGAAGAATGTGTGTGAGGTGGGAGGTGAGAGAAAAGTGCAGGAAAAACTAGTATTTTCTACCTGAAGTTGGAGATAGGAGAAAAAATATATATTTAAACAAAGGTTATATCCTGGCAGAGGTATTCAATCTATCCCAGCTGGCAAATCCAAACAGAATGTTCAATTATGGGTGAAGAAGAGGCATAAATTAGTAGGGTCAGCAAAGGATAATGCAAAATAGAATGCTACAAATTTATATTTAGTAACAATCAGAGTGAAAGTGGCACATTTGATTAACTATACCCTTATCATTTGTCCAAAGTGTTCATTTGTGAGAGTGATCAAGATCATTCTACAGTGTTTTAACATAATGTAACTTTTATTTTGCTTCCTTATGAATCCGAACCAGTATGTTTGGATGTTCAGCAGCACTGTGGTATATGAAGTCATAAGAAATTGTTGCTCTCTTTTCTCAGTTGCTTTAGGCGCATTAGTGGATATGAGGGCATGGAGTGGTAGAGTCAACCAGGTAGACAAGATCAATATGGAAAGGTAAAATAAATTAGTGGAATTGTGCAAGACCTTAGGAAAAGTATAATTTTACTTTAAATTCCTGAGAAATCTCTGCAGTTCTTTGCTATTTTGTAATCATTAGATATAGCAACAATATTAAAAGAATTCCAAAAGAAATATATTAAAAAATGTATTTTTTTCTAGAAACTGTAGAATTGGAAATCATCAGAGTTTAACACAAAAATGAAAACCAGTAGAGGTGAAGAAGAATAGAAAGAGAAGCAATGTGCAAGAAAGATTGATTTACTTTCTAAAAGGTGGAGCAAATGTGAAAAGGTCTAAAAACAGCATTTGGTATGTCACGTGCCAAAATCTAAACTGCTGTGGTGGCTGTGAAAATGAGCTGCTTGGTCCCCTGTTGTGGGGAGCATAATTAATTGATAGCTCTAGCAGTTGTCCATTCTTTCCACTCTACTTCTAAGCAGGGAACGAGCAAAATGTAGTTACTAATAAAGATCCATTCTGAGGAAACAAAACACTTATCCAGCAGAAATCTTTGGCTCAAGGACTCTTTGCTTTCTTGTCTATATCTTTCTAGGAACTATGCTGCAGTTCTAGATTCTTCCTACCGAATCCTTTGTTCTTTCCTCTTCATGTAGATTTTATGACTGCATCAGGATATGAAAGCTCTCATCAGCTTTTGCTATTTCCTGTCTCCAGCAAGTCTCAAATGTCTAATCTATCTTTGGCATTTGCTTCTTGAAAATAATGAAGAAATTGCTATTTTTTTTACATTTAGTATCTTATTCAATAATACCAAATATTGGTATAATCAATATAGAGAGCTAATAATTAAATTATTAAAAACTAAATGAAGTTTTCAGAGCAGCAATTGTAAAAGTTGTAAATCTATTTCTGATAGGCTTTAACTTCTACAATATTTCTACTATAAAGAATATAAAGATATTGAAGAACATTTCCTATAAAGTTTTTATAAAACATACATGCCATAAATACAAATAATAATATAAATGTAATATAGTCCAGAATTGAAGTATTGTTTGATTTTGTTTTTGACTCTGGACTCTTTTCCTTTAGATGCACAATTGCTGAACTGAAGAAAAACATGGACAGGAACATTATTATTTAATTTGGGCAAGATGCAGATTTTAATGGTCTGGCTATGTTTAAAAATTATGGAAAAATCTTTGAAAATTTTCTAAAAATGAATTCTTTGTATCTTTTAAGGAGCCCAAAGTCCATATTCATCAATATTAACCTATTTAGTAAGAATATAGGTATTAGCATTACCTCCATGAACAAAGCATTTGCATTAGAAAAAATGGTAAGTATTGGTTAGAATAGTTAATGACAGAAGGTCAAGTTTTTTCAATATCTCTAAATATGTACCATAGAAAATCCATCAGGTGTTACTGTAACAAACATATTGATGAAATAACCATATATTCATAATAAGATGCCAAAATGTAGTAGGTACCTACAGCATTATAATAACCCAAAGTGATTTGATTGTCTTGTCGGTTTTGTAACCAAACTAAAAAGGCAAATGCACTCAATTTAAAAAAAAAATCTCAATCCATTATTTATATATTATTTAAGAATCTCCTCACCGAAGAGAGCCTTACCATATTCCATCAACTTTCAAAATTAGTGTATCTGATATCTTTTTTAAGAAGCTTTCTGAGATAATCCTAGAAAGGTATGATGCCTGTATTAGTCAGGATTCTCTAGAGAAAGAGAACCAGTAAGATGTTTGCATGTTAGGATGGTGGAATGTACACAATTACGGAGGCTGGCAAATCCAAAATTTGCAAGGTGGGCTGGCAGGCTAGAGACCCAGAGAAGAACTAATGCTATAGATGAAGTTCAAAGGCAATCAGGTTGAAGACATGAGAAAGAGCCAATGTAGTTCAAGTTCAAAAGCTGTCAGGCTTGAGTCATAGGAAAGGACTAATCTTTCAGATCAAGTTTGAAGACTCTACAAAAGAGTTCCCTCTTGCTAGTGGAAAGTCAGTCTTTTGTTCTATTCAGGTCCTCAAGTGATTGGATGAGGCCCACCCACATTATGAAGTTTAATCTTTATTCAAAGTCCACTGAATAAATGTTAATCTCATCCAAAAACATTCTCACAGAAACACCCAGAATGTTTGATCATATAACTAAGTGGCCCAGCCAAATTGATGCATAAAATTAATCATCAAAGTCTACTTGTCAAATCAATATCCATGCATATCTTCTTAAATCATATTTAACCTTCAAAAAGGCTATAACAAGGTCATGCATCTGCCTAACATGATACAACTATTGTTTACTTAAACCAAACTGCATTACTTCTTTCTCCAAGATATGATGTAAAGCTTGTGAATGATTATTTTTCTCCTTGATTTCTTATAACTTAAATGCTATGATATAAAGTCAAAATACTTAAAATATAAAGCTAATACATCTTATATTGCTTGAGAGAGTAAACACAACAGTTTAATTTATATACACATAGATTAATAACATAATAAAAAAGAAATACTTATGACAATTACAGCCCTTATTTCTGTAGTTAGATATATGGTTGAAACTGACACTTAGAAATATCTTCTTTCACTACCCATTCTGTCTTCTCCTTGTCCTTAACAAGTACCTCAGCTAGTAATGGTTCTTTACCTGGTGGGTAATCAAAAGCTTTATTTCTGAAGTGTCTGAGCCATTAGTAGTAATGCCTGAATTTGATTATTTTAATTTTACTTTGACTTTAATCACAAGGTATAGTTATACTAAGAGACAGCCTAAAGGATCTTTTTTTATTGCAGATACATTTTTTCTTACCCATGTGGTAAAGAAGTTCAATTTTTCCTGAGCAGTCAGAATCAACCACCCCAGACAAACACTGGAATTCCTTTTTTCTTTCTTTCTTTTATTTTTTCTTGTTTCTCTAGAGGCATGAAGAGACCAGTGTGACTGTGTATCAGTCTTAAATTCCAGTTCAGTGTTGTGTCTCCTGGTGTTAACATTTTTTTTTTCTTTTGGAACTAAAACCTCTAGGCCAGCAGAGCATAAGATCATGGTGACAGGAAACACTAATTTCACTGTTGAGTCACTAGAGTTAATACTGAGTGGTGTCACTTTCATTTGCACCCTTTGATTCCTGGATCCATGAATCCTGGCTCTAAGAGAAAGTTTTTTCCATCATAAAATCTCTCATTCCATCAGTCAGACTTGAAGCTTATAAATGTTGAGTTAGAACTCAGATTTAATTTTCTTTGGGTCCAGTGGGTCCCCATCCCCATCCTGTTGTTATTTTCTGTTTTGGAACTTATAATAGGAATCCTCACATTGGTTCCCTGATTTTTGAAGTGAGGGCCACTATGATGGGAAAGGCAATGTGAAAGCCACTAGAATTGCCACTAGTGAGGAAAATTGTAAACCCAAAAGAAGTACTACATTTCTGGAGAGAATGTAATATTCATGTCATCTTTGAGGACTTGAAAACTACAGGGGTGGTGATTCCTACCACTTCATTATCCAATTCTCTCATTTAGCCTGTGCAGAAAACAGAAGCATCTTAGAGGATAATACTGGAATATAGTAAGCTTATCTAGACAGAGTCTCCAATTGTAGCTGCTATACCAGATGTTGTTTCATTGCTTGAGCAAAGTAACACATCCCCTTATGTATGGTATGCAGTTATTGATCTGGCAATTTCTTTTTTTTTTTTTCTTTTCCATTTCTGTTAATAAAAACCACCAGGAGCAGTTTGCTTTCAGATGGCTAAGCCAGCAATGCACCTGCGGTATCCATTCCAGGAGCATATTAATTCTTCAGCTTTCTGTCACAATTTTGTTTAGAGATTTTACATTCCAAAGTCTATCATATTGACAATATTATGCTGTTTGGACTCACTGAAAAAGAAATGTCAACTTATTTAGCCTTATTGTGACATCAGCATGTCAAAAGAGAGAGATAAAAAATTTAGGGTTTTTTTTTTACTTCATTGAAATTTATAGGAGCCTATTGGTGTATGGCATGTGAAGATATATTTTTTTAAGATTAATTATAATCTTAAATTATAATTATTTCATCTGGTTCCTTCTACAATCAAAAAAAGACAGAATGCATAGTGGGCCTCTTTGAATTTTTGAAGTAACATATTCCTGATTTGAGTGTGTTACTGTGGTTCATTTACTGATTGACCTAGAAAGCTGCTAATTTTGAGGGAGGTAGTAAACAAGAGAAAGATTAAGCCTGGTTTCTGGACGGTTCTGCATAATACACATGAACCATCTGAGAGGGACTACAGATCTGTTCTAGAATATTTTTGAAGGGCAGTGGTTAAAAGAAAATCCTTCCAGTGGTCAGAACTTCAACCAATGTACTGGTTGTTCACTTCGATTAAAATTGGAAATGGCCACAAGCATGATGATATACTGATGACTATGGCAGTCTGACTGGATGGTCAAGGACTTTAAAGAATCATGACTAGAAAATTGGTGACAAGGAAGTATGGAGAAGAAGTAAATAAATCTCTCTAAATTAGTGAAAAATAAAGATACTTGTGTCCCAAGTGAATGCTCACCAAAAGGTGACCACAATGGACAATTTTAATAATCAAGTGGATAGGATATCCCATCATGTGGATATCGCCAGCTACTTTTTTCAAGTTATCTCTGTTGTCATTTAGTGGGCTTGTGAAAAAAGTGGCTAGGGTGGTAGGGATGAAGGTTATACATCAAATCAGCAGCATAGACTTTCATTCACCAAAGCCAAACTGGCTAGAGCCACTGCTGCATGTCCAATCTGCCTCTAACAGAAATGGAGCCCCTGATATGACATTATTCCCTAGGATAAATAACCAGACATCTCATGGCAGGTTGATTACATTGACAATTTCCTTATGAAAAAGACAGAGTTTTGTCATTACTAGAGTAGATACTTATTCTGGATATAGATTTGCCTTCCATAAATGCACTGGTGTTGCCAAAACCACCATTCATTGGCTAACAGAGTGCCTTATCCACTGTCATATTTTTCCACACAGCATTGCTTCCGATGAAGAAACTCATTTCCCAGCAAATAAAATGAACAGTGGGCCCTGTTCATGGAATTCACTGGTATTATGGCATTCCCATCATTCTGTAGCAGATGGCTTGATAGAATGAGGGAATGTCCATTTGAAGACTCAGTGACAGGGCCAGTTTGTTGTTCATTTATTCCTTTCTTTTTTTTATCATTTTTTATCTGTGTTTAGTGTTTTGTTTCCTTCCATCTACACAGTGAAATGGATAAAGAAATAAACCAACTTGAGTTGCTGTGCTGTGAAGTTAGATAAGAAAGAACACTCTAATGACATTATAAGTACAACAATATCACTATATCACTAGTCAATAAACCGTTTTGAAATACAAATGTGCAAGCAATTCAATTTGCTAAGAGAATGGTAGATGTTAAGAAAAACATGAAGAACAAATGACATTTAAACTGTAATTAAAAGAATGATAGGTAACTTCTGAAGATAGAAAGCAATTTAGTGAAGATTCTTTACTTACTTTAATGATCTCCAGGAACTGGCCAAGATAAATAAAAAAAATCAACAAGTCCCCAAATTATTTTTTTCAAAAAGAAAAACTGATTTGAAATTTAGTTCACTGTGTTGGATTTTAATTTTACAAGAGTCATAGTATTGGATAATTACTTGAGTTGCTGCCTTTCTTGTCTCATGTGTGCACACATGCACACATACTACTTTACTTTTAATATTTTGACACAAACAAATTGATTTGTAAATTAGATATTAATTCAGATTTCCATTCTTTTATTTGTTTGTGTCAGTCTTCACCATCTAAACACGTAGAACACTCATGCTGAACTATTTGGCACAGGAAACCTCAAAACATATATAATTTTTATTGACTTATCTGTTGTTGGAGGTGCCTATAATTTTCTATCTTAAGTATTTGTCCATTATACCTTAGTGTTCTTTGTTTCCCAATCTATAATCATCAATGATAACTATAAATTTTCAGACAAAAAAATCAAATTTAAGGATAAAATACTGTTTTCTTGTGGGGTATTTTTAAAAAATAAAAAAGAATAATTGGGGGAAGTTATAATATACCTTAGCTATTGATACATCTCAACCTCAGGTTTCTAGAGATTAGATGAATTCCATGTTTGGCCCTATAATCACTTTAATTTTCTATCCCTGTTCTGCATTATTTTGGAAAGAATTAGAAGAGAAAACTTGGTTTTGGAACTAAATACTCAGAAATAGAAATGCCAGCAGGAATATCCACAACTCACTGGGATTTTGAGAAGATCCATTCATTACAGACCCAAGGAAAACAGCAGTCATTCAATGATTTTAGTAAGGTATTTTAAAAATCTAAACTGGTTAATTTTGACCATTTTAGACTTTCTGATTGTCTGTTCCCCAATTAACTAAAACATTTTCTTGTCTTCCCATAGCCAAGAGAGGGAATCTGATACCATTGTAAATGTATTTTACATAGAAACAGCCCATAATTATTTATTCACTTTTTACAACCTTGAGAGATACCTATATGGCCACTAATGCATAATTTCCTAAAAAATATATAATTAAGAAATTCAGATTTTATTTTTTAAGGAAAAATAAACCCTAAAAAATTATTCAAATTTCAACTTAGTAGATTTGGCCTTTAATAGTTCAAGTGCATCTCCCTTAAAAAAAAACAAAAACAAACAAAAAAAACAGTAGCAGGCTTCAGGCACTTCAGAGATAGTCTTATTATTGATTTAAATATTCTTTGGAAAAAAATGCAATCAATTCTTAAAAGCTCTTAAGAAAGAAGCTTAAATATAATTTACAAGAATAGATCATTGAAAATGGCTGTGAGAATGAAATAAACAAGTTGTGTTTTCTTGTTTCTTGGTATTCCTGAAAGGTTAACTTGTAACTTGTTTCTGTTTATTGAAAAAAAGAACTAGGTAATCCATTAAGTTTATGCCTTTAACTTTTGATTATTTATTTATTTATTTATTTATTTATTTACTTACTTACTTACTTCTTTATTTTTGTATTTGATTCTAAATTTTTTTTTTTCTCTTTGGTTTCAAGGGTACATAGAGGCTGAAGTTAGCTATGAGAAAGATATTCCCAATGAGTTTCAGACTACTGATTCAATAAAGGAAAACTGACTTCTTAGACACAATCAAGATAAGAGTTAGGGAATTCAGGGAGGCCTCAACAATGTTACAAAAAAGGGACTCTGATACTATGTAAAGGTCAGCTTCCCATATGTTTTTTTTTAATACAAGTAATCAGATTATTACCATATTACATATTAAATGCTAAAACAACTATACAAAATATGAGACAATCACGTAGGATTTCTTAAAATAATAATACCTGAACTGAATTTTGAAAGATGAATAAGAATTAGGAAGTCCAGAATATGAGGGTGGCCAAATGGAGCATCAGCTATTGCTATGAATTTGTGAAAGTGTGTTTAGAGTTTCTGAATTTTTATAGGAGTTGAAGATGAAGAGAAAAGTAGATAATAAAGGGTTTATTTGTCATACTGAAGAATTTAAATCTGATTAAAAATGAAGAGGAAGGAGGTGTTATCTTTGCTACATTCTTTGTAGAGGCTCTTATTCTGGACAAGTTTTCTTTTGGTCCTAGTCCTCTGTGTGGTTTCTTTCTGCTCTTAATATCCTAAATTGTAATAGTCAACACTCCCTAAAGAACATGTTCTGGACTCTCCTTGGCTTGCACTGACCAGACTTCTTTGTGTAGATACTTGGCTCATATTGGTTTCAGTGGATTTATATTGTTACTCTTATCAAATATAATTGGTTGAAATCCATGTAATGGGTATTACTTGATGGTGGTAGGTGAATCTTCTGCTAAGTGGTATATAGAAATAGGTTTAAGAATAATCTGAATCCTGGAGAGCAGTATTATTTTCAAACAAACAAAATAAATTTTTAATTACTGGGATAATAACTAAAGCTAAGCATATTTTTGTCTCAAAATAAAATAAACAGCAACTTTGATTTGCTTTCTTATCAAGATATTCCATAGTTACCTTACCACACCTTCACTGTCAGTGAAGAAAGTAATTCTGGAATTTGTTCAAATCCAAATGGCAATGGTAAAAATAAATAATTATTGTTTTCTTTAATGTTTGATCTACCTAGGGCTTGATATATCTTTTAGGGAAGAAATTGTGTATTACATATAGATCATGCAAGAAAAGTAAACAATAATGTATAGTTTTTAGTCTGACTCTGATTTATTGCATTTTTTAAATCTACAGAATGAAAAACAAAAACATCCCAATATTATTCTCTTCTTTATGTGCTTAATAAGAATTACTTAAGCCATCTAAAGTAGTGATTTCTCTGACCTAATAAGAACTATAATTATCAAGATAATCTCATCTCTCTTAATTTTTCTTATCATTCATAACATTAATTTTTGGATTCACACATCTATTTCATTTATAATGAGAAGACACTTATGTTCATATTCAATTTCTCTTTTGAGGACATTATAAAAAGAAATAATTATTATACATAGGAGGAAAAAGTTTATAGAAAATATTAATAAACAATGGAATGAAGGATAAAAGTGATTTTGGGGGAAATTATCTATTATAAAAAATGTGTACTTACTTTGAATGACTTAGACGATGATTTCTGAATATCAGCTATGAAACTTATATAGACATTTCTTTAAATTATACATTCTGTAATTTGCTAGTTCTCAAAAGAATTAGAAATTTCACAAGGCACTCTTTTTATTAAAATATAATTGGTATAAAACAGTGTGCAAGTTTTAAATGTACATGTTTATTTGGTATACATATGTTGCAAAAATCACCACTGTAGCATGAGATAACTCATTCATGAATTCAGATCATTATCATTTTTTTGTGTGTGGTGAAGAGCATTTAAGATCTCTTAGTGGCTTTTAAGTATATAATACAGTAATATTAATAATAATCACAATACTATACAGTAGCTGCCCCCTCCCCGTACTTCTACATCTTCTTACTGTGGATTTGTATCCTTTGACCAACATCTTGTCAGTTCTCCCACCCCCACCCTCCCACCCTCTGGTAACCACAATTTTATCCTCTGTTTCTACAAGTGCAACTTTTTTTCTCATTCTACACATGTGATAACATACAATGTTTCTATTTCTTTGTCTGACTTATCTCACTTAGCACAGTGCACCCGAATTCCATTCATGTTGTCACAAATGATAGAATTTTCCTTCTTTTACCCTCAAGGATGAATAATATACCAATCTTCTTTATTTTATTCACAGACACTTTAATGCTACATTAAACATGGGACTGCAGGTATCTTTTCAATATTCCACTTTTATTTTCTTTTAATATTTACCTTGAAATAAGATTGCTGGATCATTTGATAGTTATATTTTTAAATTTTGAAAAAAACTCTTTACTGTTTTCTCAAAGGGTTGAAATAATAGTTTATAAGGGTTCCTATTTTTTCACATCCTTACCAAAACTCATCTCTTGTCATTTTTATTATAGCTATTCTAACAGGTATAAGATGATATTGTAAGCATTTCTCTAATGCTTAGCAATTTTGAGCATCTTTCCATGTGCCTGTAGCATTTATTTGTATGTCTTCTTGGGAAAATGTCTCTTCAGTTCCTCTGTCTATTTTTTAAATGGATTGTTCTTTGTTATTGGGTTGCATGAGTTCTTTATATATTTTGGACATTAACTTCATATTAGATATATGTTTTGCAGATATTTTCTCCTATTCTAAGAGTTGCCTTTTGATGTTAATTGTTTCTTTTCTTGCACAAAAGCTTTTTAGTTTGATGTAATCCCACTGTGTTTGCTTTTATTGCTCACAGTTTAGTTGTCATATTTAAAAAATTGTTTCCAAGACTAATGTCCAGAACCTTTTATCTTATGTTTTCTCTAGGACTTTCACAGTTTTAGGCCTCATATTTAAATATTTAATTATTTTTGAGTTAATTTTTTTGTGAGTGATGTAGGATAGGGATCCAATTTCATTTTCTGCATGTGTTTATTCAGTTTCACCTATATCATTTTCTGAAAAGATTATTCTTTCCCTATTGAGCAGTTTTGGCTCCCTTGTCAAATATTAGTTGACCATATAGGCAGAGGTTTCTTTCTGGGCTCTTCATTCTATTCCATTGGTTTAGGTATCTATTTTTATGACAATATCATACTGTTTAAATTACTATAGTAGTATAGTTTAAAATCAAAAAATGTGATGCCTCTAGCTTTTCTTTTTTCTTTCTCCAAATTGCTTTGGCTATTTGGTGTGTGTGTGTGTGTGTGTGTGTGTGTGTGTGTGTGTGTGTGTGTGTGTGTGTCTCCACACAAATTTTAACTTCTCTTTTTTCTATTTTTTTTGTGAAAAATCTCATTGGAAATTTGATGTTATGTGAATGGACTTTTTTCAGATAATTTGTTGTTGGTACATAAAAACAACTGATTCCTCTATGTTGATATTTTATGCAGTAAATCTGCTAAATTTGTTGACTTATTTCTACTGATTTGTTGATACACACACACACATACACACACATACACACACACGTACATACATATATACACACCCATATATACATATGTACATATATATATATATATATATATTATCATGCCATCTATAAATACAATTTTATTTCTTCTTTTTGGACTAAGATGACTTTTATTTATTTATCTTTTCTATTGATCTATAGCCAGAACTTCCACTACTATGTTAAATAAGAGCTGTGAGAATGATCATCTTGATTTTGTTTCTGACTTTTGGGAAAAGCTTTCAAACTTTCACCTTTGAGTATTATGTTAGACGTAGGGTTATTGTATATAATCTTTTTTATGTTGAGGTATATCAGTTTTTGATAATTTTTATTTTTAAGAATTTTTATAATTAAATGTTATATTTTGTAAAATACTTTGATGTATTTATTGAGATAACCGTATTTTTATCTATAATTCTTTTAATGTGGTATAGCGCATTTACTGATTTTCATATGTTAATCTATTTTTATACCACAGGGATACAATTCCATTTGATCATGGTGTATAATCCATTTAATATACTGTTGAGTTTAGTTTACTATTATTTGGTTGAGAATATTCTATATATATTTGTCAGTAATATTGATTTATAGTTTTCTTGTATTGTCTTTATTTGGCTTTGAAATCAGGATAATTCTGGCCTCATAAAAAGAGTTTTGAAGTGATCTGTCCTTCAATTTTTAGAAAAGTTTGAGGAAATTTGGCTTAATTATCTTTTAAATGTTTGGTGGAACTCACCAATAAAACCATCTGGTCAAGGTTTTTTTTTTTTTTTTCGAGGGGGGAAGTTTTAAATTACTAATTTAGTCTTTTCACTCAATATTTGCCTGTTTATATTTCCTGTTTTTTTTTTATAAGTTTGTCTTGTTAGCATGCGTGTCTCTAGAAATTTAACCATTTCTAGGTTATCCAGTTCTCTGACATATAATTGCTCATGGTTGACTCATGATTCTACGTAGGTCTGTTATCAGCTGAAATGTTTCCTCTTTTATTTCTGATTTTGTTTGAGTCTTTACTTTCTTTCTTTCTTTTTTTTCCTTTTTCTAATTAGCCTAGGAAAATGTTTGTCAATTTTGCTTCTTTTCAAAAAACAGTTCGAGTTTCGGTAATATTTTCTGTTGTTTTTCTGGTCTCGATTTTTTTAAATACACTTTAATTAATTTAGTTATCTTTTATTAAAATTATTTCAGTGATATTGGTCAATAAAATCAAAAAGGTTTCAAGTGTATAATTCAATAATATATCATATGTATATTGCATTGTGTGTTCACTACTCAAATTTAAATTTCTTTCTACCTCCAAAAATTTGACCCCCTTTACCCCTAACCATGAATCCACTGCTTGTGTCCATGTGTCTCTAATTATTTGTCCAGTTTGTTACTTTTGGTTTTATATTTCATATGAGTGGAATCATATGGTTCTCAACTTTTTGTGTCTAATTTATTTCACTTAGCATGATAATCTCAAGATCTATCCATGGTGCTGCAAATGGCAGTATTTCATCTTTTCTTAAGTCTGAGTAATATTCCATTGTATATATGTACCACATCCTCTTCATCCAATCATTTATCTATGGACATCAGTTGTTTCCATGTCTTGACAACTATGAACAATGCTGCTCTGAACAGTGAGGTGTATATACTTTTGCTATTAAATGTTTTAAAGTTTTTTGGGGCTAAGTACCAGGAGAGAGATTGCTGGGTCATGTAGTAATTATATTCAGTTTTTGAGGAAACTCTATACTGTTTTCTATAGTGGTTGTATCAATTTACATTCCCACCAGCAGTGTATGAGGGTTCCTTTTTCTCCATAACCTCTCCAACACTTATTTGTCCTGCTGATGATATCCATTCTAATAGATATAAAATGACATTTCATTGTGGTTTTAATTTGCATTTCACTAATAGCTAGTGATGTTGAACATTTTTATTTTTTTCATCTGTCTGTTGTTTATTGTATGCTTTTTTCGAGAAGTGCCCATTTTTTAATTGGATTTTTTTTTTTTATTGTTGAGTTGTAGAAGTTTTACGTATATTTTGGATATTAGCCTCTTATCGAAGGCATTGTTTGGAAATAGCTCTTCTATTAGGTCAGTTGCCTTTTTGCCTTGTTGATGGTTTCTTTTGCTGAGCAGAAGCTGTTTAACTAGATATAGTTCCACTCATTTAGTTTTGCTTTTACTTTCCTTGCCTTTAAGGTCAAATTCATTAAATCTTCTTTAAGTCCAAGGTCTTTGAGTTTAGTTCCTATGTTTTCTTCTATGTAACTTATTATTTCAGGTCTTATATTTAGTTATTTGACACATTTTTTAGTTAATTTTGGTATGATAAATAAGTCTACTTTCATCATATTGTATGTGGCTTTCCAATTTTTCCAACATCATTTATTGAAGAAACCTTCTTTTCTCTGTTGTATGTTTTTGCCTCCTTTGTCAAAAATTATTTGCCCATACATACAGGGATTTAATTGTGTACTCTCAGTTCTGTTCCATTGGTCTGTGTCTCTGTTATTTGGAAACACAATGCTGTTTTGATTATTGTTTCTTTGTAGTATATTTGAAGTCAGGAAGAGTGATACCTCTGGCCTTATTCTTTGTTTTTCAGGATTGCTTTGGCTATTTGGAATCTTTTGTGATTTCATAACTATCTGATGATTTTTTGTTGTATTTCTTTAAATAATTCCATTGGGATTTTGATGGGGATTGATATATAATGCTTTAATGCTTTAGGTAATAAGGTCATTTTAACTACCTTACTGTTTTTTCCAGTCCTTGGATGCAGAATACCTTTCCATTTATTTGTCTTTTTTGATTTATTTTAATAATGACTTGTAGTTTTCAGCATATAGATCCTTCACATAATTTGTTAGGTTTATTCCTGGGTATTTAAATAAGTTTATTTATTCTTTTTGTTGCAATTGCAAAAAATATTTTAATTTCTTTTTCTAAAAATTTATTGTTAATGTAGAGGAATACTATGAATTTTTGTACATCGATTTTTATATCCTAAAACTTTATATATTTGTTTATTCTATTATTATTTTAGTGGTGTCATTAGGGTTTTCTATATAGAGAATCATGTCATATGCAAATAGTGAGAGTTTGACATCTTTGTTTCCTATTTGGATTCCTTTTATTTATTTCTCTTGCCTAAATGCTCTAGCTAAGACTTCCAATGCTGTTTTGAATAATAATGGTGACAGCAGACAGCCTTGTATTTTGCTTGTCTCAGAAGAATGGTTTTTAGTTTTTCTCCATTAAGTATGATTTTAGCTGAGGGTTTGTCTTCTATAGCTTCTATTATATTGAGGTATTTTTCTTCTATACCCATTTTATTAGGTGTTTTAATCTTAAATGTATGCTATATCTTGTCTGATGCTTTTTCTTCAGCAATTGATATCATCACATAATTTTTATTCTTTATTTTGTTTATGTGGTGTATCACATTGATTGAGTTGCGTATGATAAACCATCCCTGTGCTCTTGAGATGAAGCCCACTTGATCATGGTGTATAATCTTTTTAATGTGTTGTTGTATTCAACTTGAGAACATTTTATTTAGGATTTTTTCATCTGTGCTCATGAGAGATATTAGTCTATAGTTTTCTTTTTGTGTGTTATCTTTATCAGGTTTAGGCACCATGTTATTGTTGATCTCACAAAATGAGTTAAGAAGTATTGCCTCTTCTTCAAATTTTTGAAAGGGTTTAAGAACTGAAATTAAATCTTTTTTTTTTTGTAATATTTGGTATAATTCACAGGTGAAGTTATCTGGTCTTGATCTCTTCTTTATTTCTTCTATGACCCAGCATTCTTTAGTAGCTTATGTTATTTAATCTTCATGTATTTATAATATTTTCTGCTTGTTTTTTACAGTTGATCTCCTGTTTCACAGCATTTTGATCAGATAATATGCTTTAATCTTCTTAAATTTGTTGAGGCTAGTTTTGTGTCCCAACATATGGTCTATCCTTGAGACTGTTCCACTAGAGAAGAATGTATAATCTGATTTTTTGAGATATAATGCTCTGTAAATGTCAATTATGTCCAATTGGTCTAATATGTCATTTAGAGATAATATTTCCTGTTGGTTTTTGGGTTGGATTGGATCTGTCCATAGCTGACAGTGGGGTATTTTGGTTTTCTATTATAATTGTGCCTTGGAAGTTTCCCCTTTAGTACTTTGATTAGTTTCTTCATATATTTTGGTGTTCCCTGATTGAGAATGTAACTATTAACAAGTGTTACATTATCTTGATGTATTGTCCCTTTTATCTTTATGAATTGTCCATTGTTGTTTCTCATTATGTTATTTATCTTGAAGTCTATTTCATCATATAAGTACATATAAGTACAGTTAAATGTGACTTTCTCTGGATGTTATTTACTTAGAGTATCGTTTTCCACCCTTTCACTTTGAGTCTAATTTATCTTTGAAGCTGAGATGTGTCTTTCGAAGGTATCATATGATTGAGTTTTGTTTTTTGATCCCATCTGCTACTCTGTGCTCTTTTATTAGTCATTTAGGTTCATTTACATTTAAGGTGCTTATTAAAATATAAGGTTTTTTTAAAGCCATTTTACCTTTTGCTTTCTGGTAGCTCAGTGTCTCCATAGTTTCTTTGTTTTTGTGTTTCTGTATGTCATTTTAGTTTGGTGGTATTCTATAATTTTTTTTTTCTAATTCCTTTTATATTATGTTATATGTCTCACTTCTGAAGTTTTTGGTGTTTGTGTGTGGTCACCATTAAGTTTATGTAGAAGAAAGTCTCATATATATATAGTAGTTTTTTTTTTCTTCTGCATGTGTCTTATCTTCATTTCTCTTTGTAAATTTAGACCTTAACCCTGTTTTCTTTTTTTTTTCTAGTGTCTCAAATTATCTTTCTTTATGCTGCATGTTCATTTCTGATTTGCAGTAGCTGTTATCTTATCTTTTAATTTTTTAATCTTTAATATAATATTTAAGGTTTTAATACCCTGTTCTTAGTAAGGGTTGCAATTTTCTGCTTCTGTCTACCTATTGGCCATCTTATACATAGTTACATAGCTTTTTTGTCCTTTTGTTTCAGGTAGAATAATCCTTTTCAGTATTTCATATAATTTAGGTCTTGTAGTGGAAAATTTCCTCAGCATGTGTATGTCTGAAATGTCTTTATTTCTCCTTCATACCTAAAGAAGAATTTTACTGGTTATATTGTTCTTGACTCATTATTTTTTTAATAGTTTGAATTTTTGGTTCCACTTACTTCTATCTTATAAGTTTTGTACTGAGGAGTCTAATGATAATGTATTTGTTTGTTTGTTTGTTTGTTTTCTTTTATAGGTTACTGCTTTCTTTGCCCTGGCTGCCTTGAGAATTAAATTTTTGATAATTTTAATATAATGTGTTTTGGAGAAAACTTTCTTGGATTGAGATAATTGGGTGTTCTATTTGCTTCTTGGATTTAAAGATAAAGTTATTTCCTTAGGTTTGGAAAATTCTCACTGGTTATTTGTTTGAATATGTTCTTTGTTCTCTTCTCCCTCCCTTCTCCTTCTGGTATATTCATTATTCTTATGTTGCTTTTTAAAATGGTGTCAAATAGTTCTTGTAGTTATTTTATTTTATTTTTTCACTCCCAATTTTCTCTCTTCTTTCTTCTGTGCCATTTCCAAATTTCTGTCTTGGATGTCATTAATTCATTTCTCCATCTGGTCAGCTCTATTTCCTAGGCTTGTGTCAGTGTCAAGCTGATCAAGAAGGGAAAGTTTCGATGGTGAGACACCCAATTGAAAGAACACAGAGGAACTGACATGAGAATAAAATGGCAGGCACCAAATCTATTTTGGAGAGCTCACACTTCTGCTTCTGCTTCTCTTCATCTACTCCCTAGGGGCATGGGCTTTATATATATATATATATATATATATATATTCTGCCACACATGAGTGATATAATAAGCTGACTCATATTTACATAAGTTAGGCACAGGTGCCCTACTGCATTAATGTAACATTCTAAATCTGGAGTCCTATCCCTAGCCACAAGTCTGGATCAGAGCCAGACCTGTGACCCACACTTCATCCCTACAACCCACACTCTATTCCTACAGGGTCATGGTGCAGGATCTGGCCCAGGGGGCACTACCTTGAGCCCACATTCCACAATAGAAAGAACAACAAGGGCTAGGATGGCTACTGTCCACCACCAGGAGGACCTCCAAGTAATTCCACCAAATAGCCAAAGGATCTTCACCCATGACATAGATGACTTGGACCTCAGCATCCATGTTCTGGAGAGCTGCCTATGCCTGGTCGGCATGATCAGGAATGTAGACACAGCATTCTGCTTGGAATAGGGCACAGTTGCTGTCCTGGGTAACAGTTAGAAGGTCAAGGGCCACATGGTTTTGTAAAACTACTTCCCACATTTGCATGATTTTATCCATTAAAAGGGTTATAACCGACATGTAGTGTTCATCAATGCCTGTGCAGTGTACTGAACTAGAGCTTCTACGTGTAATTCTACATCTGTGGATCTCACCCCTGGAATGAGTAATGTCATGGAGTAGGACCAACATGCTTCCTGTTTCTGCCAGTGCTAGCAGTAATATACGAGATCCCAATTACGAAGCAATTGAGGTAAGGTGGATAATATGCATTTAGTTAAATATGTACGTCCCCAGGTCCAATGGCCAGTCTGATCAGCAGGCAAGTAGGGCTGGCCTTAGTTACTGCAGACTTAGAGGTAGGTAGTTGGTCGGTAGGCCCTGTACTGACATAATGTTGCTTATCCCACCAGATCTCGGAAATATTATCAAGGGTGGTGTTAACACACAGCTCTGGCTGTAGTCACTCTATAGGATGGTTGGGCATAGATCTTACTTGTTCTATGCATGAGGGACCTGCTCTTGCAGTTCCTGCCTGCCAGACATCTTCATACATTGGAAATGGCATAGCCTATGAGGGGTGAGGAGTTGTGGTGATCATGGCTGAGCAGTGCTTCCATGGCTCAATGTTCACTGGTTCCATGTACCTGCAGTGCTCCAGGTATGCAACCACAACCAGTTCTCAGCTGTAGTGGGAATAATGTGCAATGGCAGTCTCTCGGCCACTTCCACTGGTAGTTCAGTACACATCCAGCAGTGGGAAGTATTATGGACAGCAGCAAACACATGAGCCCTTGACATAACACTATTTATTCCCTGTTGTCAGACAGGTGATAAGATAGAGCAGACAAAGGGGCCATTGGGGCAAATCCAGTCTTTCCAGGAGGACACAGCCCACCTGCCCATCTTGAGATAGAAGGGTGGCCAGGAGAGAAGCTTCACCTGGCCTGTGGTACCAGACAGTTTCTCTAAGGGTAGCAGGCCAGGGAGTTTCCACCAGCATTATAGTATACAGAAGAATGGGCCAGAGACTAAGGACAAAACTCCCCATTAATATGGAACCCTTCACCATCATCAGTAGTGACATTTGCAAGGGCATGGGCCAAATGCAAATCCAGAGTTCTATCCACAACCCATTGCATAAGCCCTGTCCCCAGGGCTCCACCATGCCCACCCATAGTTCTTTGTTACCTGTAGAGTCCAGGGCCACAACCAGGTGGGACTGTTTATCTGTTGCTAAATGTTTTGGGGCTGGCAGGAGCAAAGCTTCCTGGTAGGCTCGGGGGAAGAACTGTTTAGCAGTAGTGCCTGGGCATACTTTGAAAGCCCATGGTAGGCCTGATACAACCCTGTTAAGGGAAGACAATCCCTATTGCCGGGGCTGCTTATTCAGAAGGCGTATAGCTTGTGGTGTGTTAGTGTTCCAGTGGCATCAGCCTGGGCCAGAGGCATGCAGTTTTTTCCTTCAGCAAACTGTTCAATTGTCCTACCATTCCAGCTGCCTGTGGGTGATAAGGAACATGTAACTGCCACCGCACATCATTAGTGTGGTCCCAGGTATGCATCTCCTGCCCAGTAAAATGAGTGCCTCTGTCACTGGAGATTAATAAGAGCTAGCCATAGGTTACCACGAGTTGCTTTAAAGAGGTCACAGTATGGCATTGATCAACAGCTGCCACTGGCCATGCAAACCCTAGACCGGTAGCCATGTCCACACCTATAAACCCATAGCAATATCCCTGGGCTGTGGGCAAAGGCCCTGTATAGTCCACTTGCCATTCCTGGAGTGGCTTAGACCCATGGGGCACCATCCTTGGGGTACTGTTTACCTGCCGTCTCTCTGGGTGCTGCTTAGCACACCGGGGCATTGTGACAACTAAAACTTGTGCTTGTGCCTAGGTCAATAATAGCCCCCATCACTTCTCGACCTCATCCATGGTATGGGCCCCTACATGTCCCAGTTTTTGGTGGAGTCGGGGACCAATGTCCACCAGAACCAGTGGTACCTGGGTGGAGCAGACTTGTACCAGTGCATCTGCTGCATCATTTCCCGAGGACTGTAACAGCCGATGGCAGGGGACATGGTATATGGTCTCCTGCTGAAGACTTTACTTCAAGAGGTCTTTCTACAACCCCTGGCCCCATAGGGGACAGTGCCCTATCATTCATTCCTTGGCAGCCCATCAGGCAGCCACAGAGTTACACTTCAATACCTAGCCCAACTGTTGGTGCAAATATGCATTGTGCCAGTTTCATTCATGAGGATCAACTATGAAGCACTAAAGCTCCACCCACTTGCTGGACTGCCTAGCACCAGTCCCATATCAAAAAGTTTCTATGGATGGCTGTAACATCACAACAGCCCATGTAGGGGGCTGCCTGTGACACAAGTTGTCTATGTACCAGGCTACCTTAGGGATGGGATCCTGAACTTCTACATAAGGATGTGGTAGGTCTTCTATCTCAGCAGATTCTGCCAGGAGTTTTGCTTGAAACTACACTGATCTCAATAGGGAGTACAGTTTAGCTGACAGGGTCTCGCAGAGAACTTTGCCAGCTGCTCCAGATACATCCCTCCCACTTGGACAGTGTAAGGATCTGTGCAATTCTCAAAAAGGGAGTCTTTCTCAAGACTGCAGCACCCGCTTCCATGGGGTGCATAGACTGCATATTTATGAGATTAAAGTCAGTGATGGCCTCACTGGCCAGAAAGGCTGCTTATATGGCATCCAGTTGCTTGTCTATCAGAGAATACTGTGCTTTTATGCCTTTTCATATCTGGGACCAGAAGCCTATCAGCACTTTCTGGGAACCATGCTTCTGCCTCAAGCCACATCTAAACTCTGCATCATCTACCTGCACTGTAAGCAGGAATGGGAGGGCTGGATCTACTATGCGTAGAGTTTGGGTTTGTACTATCACTTGCTTTGTAGCCTTAAAGGCCTCTTCTGTCTTGGGTGTTTAATCTTACTGGGTACTGCATCACAGTAGACAGTGTAGACAGTTCATGGATCACATTGAGGAGGCTAAATGAGAAATCAACATTCTCTAAAACCCCAGCAGTTCCAAATATGTTGGGAGCTGCTTCACAGTCTCAGGTTGGGCATATGCCTATAATCTTATCAATCACTGCTTCTGGCATTACTTTTGTCTTACCCAACCAGACAACTCTAAAGAATTTGAAAGAGAACCCAGGTCCCTGAACCTTGTCCCCATTGCTTGCAGACATTTCCATGTGGCTAAATCTTGAGCCACGAGACTATGGCACATAGCAGGGCTAGAGAAAAAGGCAAGTGCCAAGTCCACCACATAATTGTATTGTCCAAGTTCATGTGATAACTGGTCCATAATGTCCATGATGTTAAGTATGGTGGCATTCAGGTCAGTGTAACCTTATTCAGCTCCCAATAGTCACGTGTCATGGGCCAAGATCTGTCAGGCTTCTTCACTGGCCACACGAGGAGTTGTATGGGCTATGAGGAGGACGAATGACATAGGCTTCTTCCAGCTTCAGAATTGTGTGTCCTATTTCCTCATGGCTGCCCAGTAGGCAATACTGTTTTGTGTTCACTACCTGGGTAGCCTGAGCAGCACCAATGGGGCATGGTGCAAACATCCCTGGATAATAGTTTTCGCCACCCTGATGTGAAGGCAAAACTCAACAGCAGTGGTATTTATAGTCAAGTATTACAAAATGTCAATCACTAAAATGTACTGCTGAATGGGAGATATGTATACTTGGTATGTCTGAGGAGGTAATCTGCCAATAGCCACTGTCATAGGGACCTATGCATGTGAATGATTCAATCCTCATAGGCTTCTATGGTTGCAGTGGGCCCAGAAAACTTGTACAGATTCCCATGAAGAAAGGTGCTGTCAGTACCAGTGTCCACAAGAGCTAATACCCTCTGCACATTGTAGGAGGATCAATGTATAGTCAGTTCCACACACAGCATCAGGTTAACTAGCTTCCCCACCGGGTGTACTAGTCAAATCCCTAATCAGGTGATAATTGGGCAGCTGCACCTCACAAGTTGGGACTTTCCCAGGAATAAGAGTATATTGCTGGTCAGGGAACAACTGGTTCCAGAGCTCCAGCAGTATTTTATTAGGTTGCTGCTCAGTCTTTTCTTCAGCGACTCCTGCCATGAGAAGATCAAACCACATTTGCCTATGGCTTACTCCCATGGGCAATTGGGCTGGGCACTGTCCCAACCCCACTTTTCAGCCACACCTTCATCCATGCACTGGCCATTTTGGGAGTGCAAGGGGTGGTACAGCACACACTTAGGTGGAAAACTCCTTGCATTTTACTTCCTCATTCTCCAACCTAGCCATGGCGGATGTCACCTTGTGGATTCACCTATCCACATAAGGGGCCAACAGCAGTGCTGCCATGGTGCCAAAAGTATCAGCAGGGCCGGGAGTCAAGATCAGGTTGTAAATATCTCTCTATCGGGGCTTGTGTACTGGGGGTGAAACATCATCTATTATGTGCCCATTTCCTGAATTATCTGGACCATATCTAAGTACATGGTCCCTCTGCTCACTGTCTCTGGCAGCTTCCCCAGTGGGCCCACACTATCTATGCAGTGGATGTAAGCCAGGTAATCAAGGAGTGATTAGCTGCACTTCACACTGTACGTGCCATATTCCGGAGGCATTGCTTGAGCCTCCAAATGGTAAGCTGAGCCATCTCTTCCAGAGATAATTCAGTCCCTTCAGCCCACAATTGCAACAGACACCCCGGACCCATCTCCCTGGCTCTCTGCCGTACATGTTTCGGCAAATCCCAGAGTTTGGTGGGGGTATATTGGATCGAGGTGGCATATTTTTTAGCCTGGAGGGCTCTGCCAACTTGTCTCCCCCTAACTCTCCACCTTGACCAATGGCTGTTCCACTTCAACCTGCTATCTTATCACCAGCCACACCTGCCATAGTATTGCCAGTGAGCTCCCAGATCAGGATGAAGGCAGCGACCTATCAGGGCCTCGCAGCATGCGTTCCACTGCCACTAGCCTCCTTTCTAGTACTTCTTCCTGATGGTGCTGAGCCCACTGAGCCTGGTCCTGAACCTCCAGGCTGGCCTACCACAGCATCATCAGGAACATCCAGGCCACCAAATCTACTGCCTCCCGATGAGCAATTGGGACATTTGGCTTTAACATCTCCAGGGCTTTTTAGATGTCCTCCCGACGTAACTTCATTCCATCCCAATCCTCCAGGGCTGTGTACATAGACAGACATGCGATCTGGGATACCACTGGAAAGCAAAGTGCCACATGTCCTCCAAGCAGGTCTCCTCCACCCAGGGAGTCTGGAGCTGGGGGCCGTACCCACATCATCCTGCCAGCTACTCCACAGAGCTGATCAAGAAGGTAAGGTTTCCATGAGATGCCTAGTTGAAAGAATGCACAAGGAGCCAACATGAGAATGAAATGGCAGGCACCGACTTTATTGAGGGGATGTGCACTTTTGCACTAGGGGACCTCATGGGTTTTATATATGTCAGAGAACAATAGTGGAATTCTGCCACACATGTGTGATATAATAAGCTGAATCATACTTACATACGTTAGGTGCAGGCACCCTACTACATTAAAGTAACATTCTAAATCTGTAGTCCTATCCCTAGCCATGAGCTTGGATCATAATCATACCTGCAACCCATACCTTGCTATTTCATTCTTCAACTCTTTTAGTGAGTTCTTAATTTCCAGAAGTTCTATTTGGTTATTTTTGAGTTTCAATCTCCTGGTAAATTATTCTATTGTTCATTGGTTTTGTTTCTTAGGTCAGAATTTTCTAGTATCTTGTTGAGTTTTTTTCAGAAGTTCAATCCTGAATTTTCTGTCATTTAAATCATATGTTTCTATACATTCAAGCTTATTTTCTAAATATTTTTCATTTCCTTTCTGAGATTCCTTGTCACTTTGGTTGTTCATGATGTTTGATGGACTGTTTCTTTTCCTAGGCATTAATGAGAATGTAATCTTTTTTTTTTTTTTTTAAATTTCTTACAGTGTGATCTCTCTTTAGTAGGTAGATACAAGATTTTTCTTTGGATTTCCAGTAGGTGGCACCCAAGCCTCCTGCACTGCCCACGCCTGCTAGATCTCTGCTTTTAGGTTAAGGCTGCCCTCTTTTCTCTGGATACGTGTATATCTCCTTTGTGGCCAGGAATCTTTGGTCCCAATTTTTCACCCTTATGGGAGAATATAAAGGACAATGGGATTCCAAACCTCTGAGAAGGCCCTGGAGACCTGGTTTTGCTCTTACTGTCAGGTGCAATGCTCCACTGCTTCCTATCAATCAGCCTGACTGGAGGGAGGTAGGGTGAATCGGTCAGCTTTGTATGTGATTGTTTTCCTTCCAGTGATCCTGGCTCAGGATTCAGCTGTTTCCTGTCCATTTTTCCTCTCCTACAGCCGCTGTGTATGTTTCAGTTCTGGTTGTGAGATATTCCCTGTGGTTGGGTGCTGGCACTGGAAGGGTACAGGAGAAGGAGGGAGTGGAGGTGGTGGGAAGAACACACTCTTGGATGGTGTGGGATGACGACCAAGCTCCCCGACTCAGCTTTCTGTTTGGCAAAGGTTGTTGCTAAGACACAGTTGTCACCACTCTGCACTTGGTCTCTGCCCTGCTCTCTGCCCTGCTCCTTGGGCTTTGCTTCATGGAATATCCTTATTCCTCAGGCAGGTCCTTTTGTGGCTTCAAACTACCACAAAAATGTCACCTTGTTTTCCTTTCCCCCTCACCTTGCAGAGAGCTTCAGGCTGCTTTCTACAGCACCTCTGTCTCTGCTTCCCTGTGTTGGGCACCAAATTTGGGCACTTCCAATGAATTGATGTGCAGATCTCTCAGATGTGCTTGTGTGCAGGTTGGCTGTTATTTGTTGGGTGTTATTTGTATGTGTTCAGCTCCTTTAGTTTCAGGAAAGATCCCTCACACCACCATGCTTCTCACAACTTATTTTATTTCTGTTCTGATCTTTGTTATTTCCTTCTTTCTTCTAACTTTGGGCTTAGTTTGTTCCTTTTTTTTTCTTGAGGTATAAAGTGAGATTGCTTATTTGAGATCTTTCTATATATCTCCTATCTATCTATCTATCTATCTATCTATCTATCTATCTATCTATCTATCATCTATCAGCTATCTATAAACATCCACGTAAGGATTGTTTTTGCAGCACTACATAGATTTGGTGTGTTGTATTGTTGTTTTTTTTTTAAGGTTAAAAAAATTTATTTCAATGTCTTTTTTGAACTACTGAATGTTAAGAGTGTGTTGTCTAGTATCTTCAAGTTTGTAAATTTTTCAGCTTTTCCTTTGTTGTTGATTCTAGTTTTATATTACTGTAGTCAGAAAAGATATTTGTTATAACTTTGATTGTAAATTTGCTAGGACTTATTTTATGGCTTATCATATTATCTCTCTTGGATACAATTGCATGTTCATGTAAGAAAAGTGTATAGTCTGCTGTAAGTGTAGCTTCCCTCACTTTCCTTTGGTTTCAATTGCAAGGGATATTTTTTCATTCCTTCACTTTGAACTCATGTGTGTCTTTAAAGTTGATATAAATCTTTTATAAAAGCCATAGAGTTGCGTCTTTTTAAAATTAATTTTAATCAATCTAGCTACTCTCTGTTATTTTGTTAGGTGATTTAATCCATTTATATTTAGAATAATCATTGGTATACAGAAACTTATTAATGTCATCTTCTTAATTGATTTCTGGCTCTTTTGAATTCCATTGTTTCATTTTTTTTTCTCTTGAAGCTTACTTTTGTAAATGGGTGATATTTCATGATGGCATGCTCTGATTCCTTCCACTCTCTCTTTGTGAATCTACTATAGGTTTTTGATTTGTAGTTACCATGAAGCTTATATAAAACACCTTATAGAGATCAATCCATTTTACACTGAAGACAACTTAACTTTGATAATGTACAGAAGAATATCCTTTAATTTCCCCTTCTATGTTTTTAATGTCACAATTTAACTACTTTTCTGTCATGTATTTATTAACAAATTTTAGGATCTATAATTATTTTTAATACTATTTTCCTTTAATTTATTTTCTATAGTTAAGCTGTTAAAACACTAATAAATACAAAATTAAAGTTTTCTTAATCTGCTTATATATTTACCTTTAAATACATATTATATATTTTAGATGGGTTCATATTAATAATTAGCATATTTTTTTCAGCTTGAAAAACTGCTCACCACCTTTCTTTGTAAATCAAGTAATAGTGATAACCCCTCAATTTTTGTTTGTCTGGGGGAGTCTTTATTTCTTCTTTATTTTTGACATATACCTTTTCAGGATAGGTTATTCTTGGCTGGCAATTTCTTTTTTTTAGAACTCTGAATAAACATCCTTACTCTTTCCTGACTTGTAAAGTTTAGCTAAGAAGTTTACTCATAGCCTAATGGGGGCTCCTTTGTAGATTATAATTTTTTTTGTTATTGTTGTTGTTTTCTCTTATTGCTTTTAGGGTTCTCTCTTATTCTTTGATTTTTGATAGTTTTATTATAATGTTTCTGGAGACTATCATTTTGGATTGAAATGTGAGGTGAAATGTGATCTATTAGATTTATGAACTTGGCTGTCCAAGCTACTCAGGTTTGGAAACTTTTCAGCTATTATTTTTTTAAATAAACTTTCTGTGCTCTTCTCCCTCTCTTTACTTTCTGGAGCTCCAATAATTTTGATATTTGTTCTTTTAACATTGTCCTATAGATTACATATTTTTTCTTTACTTTATTTTATTTTTGCTTTATTCTTCTATTATTGGATTATTTAAAAGTATTTATTTTATAAATCCTGATTTTGTTTTTGGATTGGTCTACTCTGCTGTTGATAGTCTCTATTGAATTTTTCATTTCATTCATTAAATTCTTCAGCTCCAGCATTTTTTTTTTCAAAGATTTCTTTATCTTTGTTAAATTTCTCATTTTGTTCATGTATTCTTTTCTTTAATTGTGCCTTTCTGTAGCTCATAAGTTTCCTCAAAACAGCTATGTTGAATATTTTTATTGGGTAAATTTCAGATCTCTGTGTCATTAGGTACAGTTGCTAAAAAAATATTGTGATCTTTTGATGATGTCATGTTTCCTTGACTTTGTTTTTCTGGAGTTTTGAATTGCTGGTTTTGCATTTGAATAACAATTAGTTCCTCCATTCTTAACTGGCTACCTTCAGGTGTGATATATATTTTTTTGTTCTTTATATTCTAACACTTTCCTCCAGCCTTGTATGAATGCACTTACTCCATGTTTCTTGCTCCCTCTTCTGGCATAATTCTTAAGCTTGTATGTCTTTTCTCAGTCTTACAATGCACAAGACCAACTGCTGGAAACCTCTCTTGTTTATTTCATGGTGATCTTGCAGCTCAAGGTTGTGGTTTATACCTTGCCTGCAGATCTTGGCCTATTATCTATATAAGCTCTCTCCTTAACTGAGTTCTCTTTCATCATTGCTTTTAGGAGTATGCACAAGGAGCCAACTACAAAATGAGAAATGTGTGGGTTTGGTACTTTGATTGCTGCAGATATTCATGGGCCAGTGAAGAGAATCCTTTGGGTGAGCTTTTCCTCGGCAGTCTGTGGATAAGCTTTCTACTGTAGTCCAAATGCAATTACCAAGCACTGCATCTCTTTAATTAACTCTGATATCGTATCTGCTTCTCTCCAAATCTTTCCTTCCCACAAGTCATGGATGCTCTGCTTTAACACTCTGTATTCTGTGAAACAGGAATGGGTTTTTTTTTTTTTTTTAGTAGTGTCCTGAACATTTAAGGAAGCTGACTACTCACATAATTTTTCCCCTACTGGAGAGATTACTGGCCTCCACTACCTCTAAGTTGTGTCAACTTGGGGTAAGGACTAATGCTGAAAAAGTATCTCTTACCTACATCAATGCATCAAAAATTTATACACACATACACACACATATATAATATTTGTCACTCCAACAGAGTACTGAAACATCTCTTTTGTAAATCTAGACTTCTACAAGAGCTTTCTTGTCCATGGGTATTTGCTTAAGTCAGCATTCTCCAGGTGCTCCAGATTGTAGAAAAGAGGAGCTGAATCCAGTTCATAGGATCCTGCCAAATACACAGCTTATATCAAGATCAGTCTACCTATTACTTTATGCTGAGGTGGGTGAGATTCTTCTTGGGCCCCTTTGTATATAGTGCTGAATTCTACAACTCTCAAAGAAGTGCTTTTGTTTACAAATGAATAATGCATTTTAGCTGTTAAAGGAGAAACAAAAATAAAAAATGTCTTGTGTTGCCATGATGCTGACATCATTTCTATCAAAGCACTCTTAATAGCCTTGGAACAGAGGATTTTAAACATGATAGTATTTAGTTTCTATAGAAGTTCATCTAAATGTGGGGTTCATTTGCATATTTCTTCACATTTTTGTCAAAAAAAATGTATTCATTGCCTTCTCAATTTCTTGCTTCTGCTATTGTCTGAGGACACACACCCACATATATCCCCACTATCCCATACATAAAACAGTCTCTAAACTCAAGGATTTCAATGTCTTTTGATAAATAATTTTACATAATATGTTGACCCCGCATAGTCTTTTAATATAGAAATTTGCAAAGATCAACCTATTTATTTTAACAATCACACTAAGATGGATACGTTATAAAATTGATTTTAAAAAAATTGTTGTTGCACAGCTTATGACAAAAAAATACATCTAAATTCAATGTAGAAAAATAAGATCTTTACTTAGAGATGAGGCTTACAACTGCTCTTTTCAGATAGAAATACATGACAACAAGAAAATTTTCACAAACAAATTAAGAGAAAACCAATAGAATTTTAAATAATATTTAAGCAGCCATGTGAACAATAGCATGACAAATTAAGTTCTAAGGAGCCCCAAGCTTCCAATCATGTCTCTCCCAACCCTACTTCTATCACATTATAATTTACAGATCACTGGTAAGGAACATGACAGGTTTTTAATTTAAAAAAAAAAAAAAGGAAAAGAAAGAAAAAATGGCAGGGTGCTGACAACATCACCCTGGTAAATCTTAGCTTTTAGCTGCCAAGTCTGGGAAAGAAACAGAGCTTGGGAAAGAGAAACCTTCCCAAGAAATTTAGTTTTTTCCCAAAGAGTAGTGGAGTCTTTTTCAGAAGACTAGGGCCAAGTTCTCGTGGCTGAAAAATTAACCCAAGGCTCATAAACTTAGCATCAAAATTAGGGAACTAAGAGAATTGCCAAGAAGTTCAAAAGCAGAAATATGAGCTGGAAAACTGGAGAGATATTTCATAATTCAAAAAGTTGTTGGTTCAGTTGTGAGGTACAAGAAATGTAAAAAATATCGACAATGTTCAGTTACCTGTCTTTGTTAAACAGAACATCCTGACATAACTTTCAAAATCTTTGAAGCCAATGTGAAGTGCATTAAATTGAAATTGTAACAGTTTGTAGAACTAATCAAATTACTATCAGATTAACTGAATTTCCAGATCAGTAACATAATATAAAAAGAGAAATGCTTTCGTTAGCTAAAAAATTGGTATTTAATTTTCTACTACCGTTTTATAGAAAATGTCCAATATATAATAAAAAAATCAAAAGATGTGAGAAGGGCAGCAAACATTGGAAGACATGTAGGCATAATAAAAAGTAATGAAATAGAAATGATAACAAAAGAAAAAAATAATTGGACTGAATGACTGGACAAGCAAAGAAAAAGATCAATGAAGAAACAAATCATTTGCAAATATCTTCCCCCATTCAGAAGGTTGCTTCTTTCTTTTGTTAATAGCTTCATTTCCTATGCAGAAACTTTGTAGTTTGATATAGCTCCATTCATTTATTTTTGCTTTACTTCCGTTGCTTTTGTGGTCACATTCATGAAATTCTCTTTAAAACCAAGGTGCATGGGTTTAGTACCTATGTTTTCTTCTATGCAATTTATTGTTTCAGGACTTATATTTAGGTCTTAAATCTATTTTGAGTTAGTTTTGGTGTATGGTCACAGATAGCAGTCTAGTTTCATTATTTTGCATATGGCTATCCAATTTCCTTAGCACCATTTATTGAAAATACTCTCTTTCCTCCATTTTATGTTTGGCTCCTTTGTTAAAACTGATTTGATCATATATATGTGGGGTTCTTTCTGAGATCTCAATCTATTCTACTGGTCTGTGTGCTTATTTTTCTGCCAATACCATGTTGACTTGATCATTGTTACTTTGTACTATAATTTGAAGTTAGGCAGAGTGGTACTTCTGGTCTTGTTCTTTTTTTTTCCCTCAGGATTGATTCGCCATTCAGGATCTTTTGTGATTTTATACAAACCTGATGATTTTTTGTTCTATTTATTTTTTAAAATATCATTGGGATTTTGATGGTGGTTGCATTAAATTTGTATATGGCTTTGAGTAATGTGGCCATTTTAACTATGTTGATTCTTCCAATTCATGAACACAAGGTATCTTTCTATTTTTTGAGTCTTTTTAAATTTTTTAAAAATAATTCTTTATAATTCTCAGTTTAGGTTATTCACATCTTTTGTAATGTTTATTTCCAAGTACTTTTTGTTGTTGCAATTGTAATCTTTCTTCTTGATATCTGCAATAAAAATTTGAAAACATTTATTTGTAAAGAAATATGCACCTTGATTTTCATTGCAGCATTACTCACTGTGGCCAAGACACAGAAACAAGTGACATGTCCATCAACAGATGATTGGATAAAAAAGCATGTAATAAATTTATACAATGGAATATTACTCAGTCATAAGGCAAGATGAAATACTGCCATTCATGACAACATAGATAGATCTTAAGATTATCATGCTAAGCTAAATAAGTCAGACAGAAAAAGTTGAGAACCATGTTACTCCTTCACTCATACATGGGATATAAAACTGAAAGCAACAAACAAACAAGATGAACAAAAACTTATAGATACAGAAAACAGTCTAGTGGTTACCAGAAGAAAAGAGAGGAGGGGGATTGTAGAGAAGGATAAGAGGGTAAATATATGATGATGAAAAATTTGACTTTGAATGGTGAACACTCAATGTAATATACAGATGATGTATTATTAAATTGTACACTTGAAATCTATATAATTTTATTAACCAAAGTCACTCCCATTAATTTAATAATAATAAAAAAGGTTAATTTAAAATATTTTTTAAAACACAAAATAATGTGAAAAAAAGATCAGCAAATAGGTTACTGATAACCAAAGAGAAATAATGTTTAAAGGCAACTAAAGAAAAAAAATTAAATACAAGAGAAAAATAATTAGGTGATAGTTGATATCTCACCAAAATTAATAGAAGTAGAAACATGAATTAACTTTTTTTAAAGTGTAAAAGAAAAATAAAAAGGGTTAACTTCTAATTATATATCCAGTTATTCACATTGAAAAGTGAAGGTGATATAAACTCATCTTTTAACAGATAGATATTAAAATAATTTGTTGTTGGTAGATATATATTACCTATAAAACTCAAAGAAGTACTTAAGAATGAAAATATGGGTTATCAGATGAAAACTCATATTTTCAGGGAAAAAAATAGTATCACTAGAAGTGTGCAATGTGTGCATAAAAATAAAAGTGTTTTAAATATCTTTATAATGTATATAATTTTATAGATAATTAGATATATACATACATATATGTACACATGAACATTTATTTAATTTTGTTAAAGAATGTTTACTTGTTAAGGTGATAATACTAATGGTAATGCATTTCTGAGTTGATAGAATGTTAGTAAAATATAAGACAGCAAAAACACAAAAGTTGGGAGGGTTATAGTAAAAATACCTACTATTAAGCTTTTATTGCTCTTGTATCCATATGAAAACACATCCATATTAATAAACTTAAGTCCCGCTGTATGACATGGTTACTAGCCAAAGAATCAGATGAGGAATTAAGCCACCCATACCCACAAATTTTCCCTTTTAGAAAACTCTGTGCAACTAGATAACTGACCCTTTGTGTGATCCTGCCTCCACTCTTTCATGCCCTAATTTCTTCTCTTGTGCTTCAAATTAGCCAGTAATGAGTGACCCTGAAAAAAAACCCACATATATCACCCTTAAATCATAATAGAGTCAGAGCCTTAGATCTGCCTCCCCTTTCTCTTCACCTACAATCTTGTTGTCTGGCCCTTGGGCATTACTCTAGAATATGTGAATAATCTTGTTTCTTAAAGTTTCATGAAGGTTTTTGCTGACATGCATCCTGTGATCCTAATAATAACTACAAAAGTAAGCCCACTGGCAACAAAGGTCCAGGTGGGGAATATGTCTATGGGGCTTGCTATGATTAATATAAGCCCAGACAAGTACCTCAAATATTTCTAGCTGGGAACATTACAAACATTAAGCTAGGACTGACACAAGAAGGCATAAGTGGAGTTGAACTCTTTTAAGACTTTTACTTTGTTCAGGAATTTATTTATTTATTTATTTATTTATTTATTTATTTATTTATTAAACAGAGTGGAATAAATTAAAATGTATATATTTTTATATCTGTTATAATAGAAATATTCTGCCCAAAATGAATAAAAACCTAATTGTTTAATTTTATTTAATTGTAATTAATTTTATATAGCTACATGTAGCAGTATTAAATACTGCATTTGAAAAGTACCATTAAAATATAAGATGCATAGTTAAATCACCTGATAGAAGAAAAAAAAGAACAAACAATATATAAAACTATAGAAAACTTTATAACACTACACCATATAACATAAATAAACAATCATATCAATAAGTACATTAAATATAAATAGATATATTTTAATTAAAAGCCAGAGATTGTCATACTGGATTTTTAAAAAATGCAAGATCAAAAACATGGCACAGTGTGAGATGTCCCCATATATCTCCCCTTGAAACAAAATAAGCTAAACATCTAAAACTCAACAACAACAAAAAACACCTAAACTGAACATCAGCATGTCTGCACGAGAGATCTATACATAAGAGCTACCACAGGAATCCAAGAGGCTTAGATGACACCTACTGAAAATCAAAGAAAAATGCCTTTTTGCAACAGGCTAAAGAGAGACCTTATATAATAAGTCTTCTTTTTGGGAAAAAAAGCAGAATATACTTCCATTAATGACCAGGCAGAGAAATAGTCCATTAAACACCATGATTAACCAAGATGACAAGGCAGCTCAGAAAAAAAAAAAAAAAAACACTCCAAAAAATAAGCTTAAAGACATAGAAATATTTGACTTATGAGAATTCAAGATGATACATCTGAAAAAAACTCAATGAGATCCAAAACAACTCATACTAACAATTTCTGGAATTGAAACACACACACACACACACACACACACACACACACACAACACAACACAAATAGAACTTCTAGAGATGAAGAACACACTGAAAAAAATAAAAAATGAAACAGCAAGTTTGAGAAATAGAGTCGACCAAATGGAGAAAAGGATCAGTGATGTTAAAAAGGATCAGTGATGTTTATATCTAGAAATAAATCAGAAGGAAGAAGAGAGAAACCAAAGAATGAAAAATAATGAAAGAGAAATACAAGAACTAGCTGATACCATCAGGAGAGGGAAAATAAGAATAATGGGCATTCTTGAAGAGAAGAAAAAAGAAGCAGAGATTGTAAAACATTTTAAAACAAATAGTTGACTAGAATTTCCCAAATCTAGGGAATGAGCTAGATCTTGGAATTCAAGAAGTCAACAGAACCCAAAAAGACCTTCTCCAAGACACATTGTATTAAAATTATAAAAAAAATCAAAGACAGGAAAAGGATTCTCAGGGCAGCCAGGGGGAAATAAACAGATGAAAACCTAAAATGGAAAAACCATTAGATTATCACCGGACTTCTTAGCACAAACCTTACAAGGCAGAAAGAAGTGGAATCCAATATTAAAACTATTAAATGAAAGGAACTACCAGCCAAGAATAATGTACACAGCTAAGCTCTCCTTTAGATATGAAGAGAAAATAAAGACCTTTGCAAAAATACAAAAATTGAGGAAATTTTTCACTACAAGGCCTGCATTACAGGAATACCAAAAGGGATCATCTCACCTAAAACAAAATGACCAAAAAAAAAAGAAAAATACATAACTATGAGTAAGATGACTAGCAGGCAGATAGAAGCAGAGGAGTGCAACACTTACTAAGAACAAGGCTTATGAGCTTGAACAATAAAACACTTGCTATAGCAAGATAATAATGAATATTCAGCATACATAGGGACAAATTAAGACAACAAGACTGAAAAGGAGAGGATTCAAAGAACTAAATTCTCAAAGGGAAATGGAGATAAGGCATACACAGAAGAAAATAGATTATTATATATATAACTACCCTTTGCATATTCATAATGGTAACCAAATACCAAAGATACAGAACTTAAGTATAAAACATAAAACAAAAAGGACTAGAAGAAAAACCCACATAACCCAATTATAATACAAAAAACAAAAACAAACAACAACAACAACAACAACAACAACAACAACAACACAGGGACAAGGAAGCAATGAAAACACTAAACTACCAGAAAACAAAACATAAAATCATTATAAGAAAAAATCATATTTCAACAATCACACTAAATATAAAAGAACAAAATTCATCAATAAAAAGACACAGAGTTGCAGATTGGTTTAAAAAAACAAAACCAACCATATGCTACTTCCAGAAGACACATCTCAGTTTTAAAGACAAATAAAGAGTCAAAGTGAAATGGTGAAAATGCTATTTCAAGCAAATTGCCTTCAGAGGAAAGAGGGAGAAGTGGTACTAATATCGAACAAAATAGACTTCTAAATTAAAAAAAAAAAACAAAACAGTTAAATAAAGATACCGAGGGACACCTCATTATAATAAAGGGAATCATGCACCAAGAAAACATGACATTTATTAATATCTATGTTCCCAATTGGAGAACTCCAAAATATATAAAATAATTACTAACAGAACTAAATGGAGAAACAGACCAACCACTATTATAGTGGGGTACCTAAATATCCCACTGTCAGATGTGGACAGATCATCCAAAACAGAAAATCAAGAGAAATGGCATGAATAGACAAAATCAGGAGTGAAAGAAGAGAAATTATGACCGACACTGCAGAAATATAAATATCATACAAGAATACTATGAAAAAGTATGTAACACCAAATTTAATAACCTAGAAGAAATAGACCAATACTTAGAAAAATACAACCTTCCTAGACTGAATCTAGAAGAACTGAAAATTCTAAATAGACCAATCAGCAGTATGGAAATTAAACAATCGTCTAAAACCTAAAGAAGGTAATACATCCTTATGAAGTAAATATTACCCTGATACCACAACCTGGTAAAAATAACATAAATACAAAAACCATAGACCAATATCTCTCATAAACACAGATGTGAAAATCCTACGTAATATATTAGCGAACCAAATACAGTAACATATTAAAAAGATTATACACCACTATTAAGTGACCTTTATCCCAGGGGCACAGGGATGGTTTAACATATGCAAATTGAATGATGTTATATATCACATAAATAATTCTAAAAATAAGAATCATCATTATTATTTAATTTAAAGTTGGAGGTTCTAATAAGTGCGATCAGTCAAGAGAAAAATATATAATGTATCCAAATAGGAAATGAAGAAGTCAAACTGTCACTATTTAAGGATGACACGATTCTCTATTTAGAAAACCTTAAAGACTCTACAAGAACACTACTATAAACAAAAACAAATACAGTGAAGTTTCTGGAAACAAAATCAATGTTCAAAAACACATGGCATTCCTATACTCTAATAAAGAAATGTCAGAAAAAGAAATAAAAAAAATAATCTCTTTTGCAATTGCAACAAAAAGAATAAAATACCTAGGAATAAATTTAACAAAACATGTGAAGGACATATATAATGAAAACTATATAATGAAGACCCTATTAAAAGAAATAGAAGAAGATATAAAGATATGAAAAGATATTCTTTTTTCTTGGATTGTAAGAATCAGCATGGTTAAAATGACCTTATTACCTAAAGCATTATACATATTTAATGCAATCTCCATCAAAATCCCATTGGCATTTTTTTAAAGGTATAGAACAAAAATAATTAGATATGTATGGAAGCAAAAAAGACCCCGAATTGCCAAAGCCATTCTGAGAAAAAGAATGAGGCTGGAGGCATCACTCTGCCTGACTTCAAATTATACAGCAAAGCAACAATAATCAAAATGGCATTATATTGGTAGTAAAACAGACACACAGACCAGTGGAACATAATTGAGATTCCATAAGTAAACCTATATTTATATGGGTAAATAATTTTGGACAAAAAAGACAAAAAAAAAAACAGTAGAGAAAGAAAACCTCTTCAATAAGTAATGCTGAAAACTGGAAAGCCACCTGCAAAAGAATAAATTAGACTATCATCTCACACCAAAATTACCTCAAAATGGATCAGGGACTTAAATCAATATAATGCATAGAAGAAAACAGGAACTAAACTCAAGAACCTTAGACTTAATGAAGATTTTATGAATTAGACCTCAAAGACAAGGAAAGTAAACTAAAAAATAAGTGAATGGGACTGTTTCAAACTAATTAGCTTCTGAACTGCAAAAGAAACTGTCAACAAAGCAGAGACAACCATATGAATGGAAATATATATATATATATATATATATATATATATATATATATATATTCAAGCAATGCCTTTGATAAGGGACTAAAATGCAAAATATACAAAGAACTCATACAACTCAATAGCAACAAAAATCAAATGATCCAATCAAAAAATGGGCAGAGGACCTGAATAGACACTTCTCTCAAGACCTCCATATGGCCAACAAATGTATAAAAAGATGTTTAACATTGATAGCTATTAAGAAAATGCAAGTGAAAACTACAATGAGATATTTTCTCACAATTGTTAGAATAGCTGTTATCAACAAGTAATCACAAATGTTGGAGAGGATGAAGAGCAAAGGAACTTTCATATACTGGTGGTAGGACTGCAAATTGGTTCAGTCATTATGAAAAACAATATGAAGATTTTTCAAAAAACTAAGAAATGATCTACTATATAATCCAGCAATCCCTCTATTGGGTATTTACCCCAAAGGCTTGAAAACTTACATTTGAAAAGATATTTGCACACCAATGTTCATAGCAGCATTATTCATGGTGGCCAGAACATGGAAGCAACTGAAATATCCTACAAATAGATGATTGGATAAAGAATTTGCAGTACATATATACAATGGAATATTACACAACCATAAGAAGAGATGAAATACTACCATTTGTGACAACATGGATGGACCTTGAGATAATCATGCTAACTGATATAAGCAATAGAAGAAAAGTTGAAAATCACATGATATCACTTACACATGGGATATAATCCTAAAAGCAACAAACAAATAGGACAAATACATAGAGACTCAGGGACATGGACAATAGATTAATGGATACCACAGGGGAGGAGGTTGGGGAGAGAGGCAGTAGTTGTGGTTAAAAAGGGGGTAAAATAGGTGATGACAGAAAGAAATCTAACTAGGGAGGGTTAAATGTATATATGCCTTACTGTTAAAATGTATTGGTGAAACTTACTGGATTTCATTAATCAATGTCACCATCAAAATAAATTAATTAATAAAAGATATCTAAAACAAAAGAATATATAAAAACTAAAACCTCAATGAAATGCAAGATCTAATTAATGCTTTTTGAAAGAAACAAACTTCAACTAAAAAAATTCAGAAATTATATTGTTTATAAGCAGATATGGAACATTTATTAAGATATATTATTTTTTAGGCCGAAAAACAAAACCTATAAATTAAAAAAAAATGATTGATATCACAAAATATTTGAAAATTAAACAACACACCTCTAAATAATACATATGTCAAAGAGGAAATACCAAAGGGCATTAAAAAGTATCTGAATTGGAGGCTTCAGGTCAAGATGATGAAGTAGGTAAATCCTGTGCTTACCTCTTCTTATAAACACATCTAAATTACAACTAAACTGTAGAAATTTTATTACCTGAAATTTAGTTGAACAGAAGTCCTACAACTGGGGATACACAGAAGAGAACACTACAAGATTTGTAGGAGGGGAAGAAATGTGTAACATGTTGCTTCCAAACCGGTGAATGGCAGTTGAGAATTGGGAGGAATTCTTGGCTATGAAAATGAGAATAGTTTAAGAGAATAGTTTAAGAAGTCTCTGGGACAACATCAAGTGCACCAACATTTGCATCATAGGGGTACCGGAAGGAGAAAATAGATAACAAGGAATTGAAAACCTATTTGAAAAATAATGACTGATAACTTTCCTAACATAGCAAAGGAAATAAACATAAAAGCCCAGGAAGTACAGAGAGTCCCAAACAAGATGAACCTCAAGAGGCACACACCAAGACATATTATCATTAAAATGACAAAGGTTAAATACTAAAAGAGAATCTTAAAAGCTGTAAGAGAAAATCAATTAGTTTCCTACAAGGGAGTTCCCATCATACTGTCAGCTGATTTCTGAAGAGAAACTTTGTAGGCCAGAAGAAATTGGCATGAGATATTCAAAGTGATGCAAAGCAAGGACCTACAGACAAGATTTCTCTACCCAACAAAGCTATCATTTAGAATTGAATGAGAGATAAAGAGCTTCCCAGACAAGGAAAGTTCAAAGGATGAAGGAGTTCATTACCACCAAGCCAATATTACAGATATTAGATTTATCAGGGTGATCACTCTGTAAGTAATGTAAATGTTTAATCATTATGTTGCACACCTGAAACTAATATATCGTATGCCGACTACAATTACAAACTTTAAAAAATTATTTTAAAAACTTTCTGAATTGAAGAAAATGAGAACACATTATATAAAAATGTTTGAGAGGCAGCTAAGACAGTTCACCCACTAAAATAGATAAATTTTAAAAATAACTAATAATATTTCTAGGGTTGTGGAATAATTTAAACTTTGATAAAATTAAATGTAAATCTACCCATGATACAGTGGTTTTACTTTCAAATATTTCAAATATTTACTCAACAAAAGTACAATCATATGTCCACAAAAATGTTGGCCTCAGATTGGTCATAGCAAGTTTAATCAGAACGAACTCAAAAGAAAAAAAATGTTCTTCTGCTTATTAACAGGTAAACAAATTGTGTTATATCTAAACAATTGGATACTTCATAGCAATTAAAAAAAAACCTCCCAAGCAACCCATTACATATATGAATATGAAAATATTATATTAAGTTCGAGGAGCCTGTTTGGCATCATAGAATACATATGATAACAATATCATCCATATTAAATACAGCTAAAAGGAATAATAATCAATGTTAACAAATATTAAGTAGTAGGAGAAGAAGGGTTATGACAGAGTAGAAATAAGACAAAATTTCAAGGGGAATGGAAATGTTCTATTTACTGATTTTGGTAGTGGCTTAGAGGTTTACACAATTGTCTAAAGTCATTAAATATAAAATGTTGATATGTGCAATTTAGTTTATGTTAGTTGTATCTCAATTAAAAATACAGAGTGGTAAGTACTATGAAGATAAGGACAAGGAAATGAAGTAAAAAAGAGGCACTCAGCCCAGGCATGAAGGTGTTAGATACATTTGAAGCTACCCCAGTTTAAAGGGAAGACATGATCTTTTTTGTAAAGAGGTCAGACTAAGAGCTAAGCTGGGTGTCACACTGCAGGAAAACTAAGCTAAAAGTAGGAAAGTCAAATTATTGAGCTAGGTGTGTGTCAGGCTCGGTGGATTGATCGTGCCAACTACTACGCCAATTGTCAGGACTGAGTTGATCATGTCAGCTATACCAAGTGTTAGTGTCAGCAGCATTGCTGATAGAGATGGAAAAGTTTAATGGTGAGATGCCCAGTTGGAAGAGTGCACAAGAGGCAGACATGAGGATAAAATGGCAGGCACCAACTTTATTGTGAGGAGCACACTTCTGTTGGGAAGTGCAGTCTGTTGTGGGAAGCACACAGTATAACATACATTTCTCCTGCTCTCCTTTCTTGTGCTACCCTTCTTTTCTCCTGGAGACCTCATGGCTTCTCACATAGCAGAGTACAAAAGTGGCATTCAGCCACACATATGTGACAGAATAAGCTGAAGCATGTTTACATATTTTCTAAATCTGGGGTCCTATTCCTAGCTGAGGGCCGGGATCATAGCCAGATCTTGGACCAGCCAGACCTTGGGCCAGTCAGGCCTTGAATCAGCCAGGCCTTGGATAACAGTCAGACCTTGGATCACAGCCAGAACTTGGGCCAGCCAGGCCTCGTGCCCACAGTGTGAGTCTCCTCTTTTTCTTTTTCTTGCCTTGCCCTTTTAAATTATTCTAGTTTATTCTCAGCTCTACCACGGGGAAAAAGAGAAGGTTCTTTATCTTCACATGGCCAGATGAGAGTGTCCACCAGAGGCCTGAATGAGTGTTGGAAAATGTAGCAAATGAGGAAGTGCCTTTGGCTGTGCTCTCAAAGTGTGGTCCCAGGAACTAAAGAATCAGCCTCACCTAGGAGTTTATTAGAAACAAATTCTCAAGCCCCAATCTAGACCTGCTGAATCAGAAATTTGGAGTGCCTTATAATTTGTATTTTAAACTTTAAACTTTGAAGTAACCATGCTGTACAGTGAAGTTTGAGAATTGGTATGAAAAGAGAAAAAGTATCCTCAAGAGAAAAATGGTCAAGGTCTCAAAATTCAGAGCTTCCCTCTAGTGAGTAGGCTTTTTTTCTCGCATTCCATTCTAGAATATTAGGATCCAATTATATATCTTTGGTCTCAGGTGGAGTTTAAGTATTTATATTCTAATAAATTCCCATGAAATGCTGATGCAGCTGGAGAGGACATCAGACTTTGAGAACAGTTATATGATTGCAAACAAAATGTCCTTTCCTAGAGGAGCTGACACCTGCAAGAGATTTCAAAAAGTAAGTTTTGAACCCCCAAATTTTAAAAAGATTATTTTTCTAAGAAATATTAAATAATAAAAAAATTTCAAGTCAGTAAGAGTTGAGAAGATATGAATTACTAGAATGGTAAGAAAACCAGTGAGAATAGTAAAGAAATCCACCATTCTTATATCAAGGTGCTATTGAGCAGCAGCAGCAAATAAAGTCTGCTTCAAAGGAAAACAGGGGCGGTTTATTCCCAGTTTATCAGAGCACAACCAATATGGCCTGTCTTCTAGCCACTTGTTTCACAAAATGACTCCAAACTCCTTTGGAATTTGTTTTCTGGTTTGCTGTCATGAAAATCGATCTTAATCAGCATTCTGCTAATCTCTAAAGCTACCACTCCAGTCTCTTCTTGTTTGGTCCTCCTCACCTGATTCTCTTTTACCAGAAAGGGAATTCACTTAGCATACTACACATTGCAAAGCAAATATCATCTTCATAACTGCCACTGAAGTATGGCTCTGCTTTCTAAATAGGGAAACCAAGTGTCCCACCCAAGGTTGTATGGGTTGTTTGAGACAGAACTGGTCCCTGGTAATGCTCCTCACATCCTTTGAGTAGTGATACGTTTGATATATCCTGACTTAAGACAAGGTTTCTGGGAAGTGAGTGTGAGAAAGAAGAGATCACTCTTAGACTTTCCTAAAACATAACTCTTATGGTTTGTCACTGCCTTTTAATCTTCCCCTGCTGCCTCCAATTACTCTTCTTAGGAACTGCATTATTTAACTCTATTAAATATTTAGTAAAGTATGAGAGATGCCATACAAAATAAAGTTTTATTATCCACAGGATGCAGTTATACATGTATATTATTTGCAGAGAGAGATGCACAATCCAGGACAGATTATTCCTACCCCGGGGGCATTTTATCTTCTATCTGAGCTCACACTCCTAACCTTTTATCTCTCTGACTTGAATCTGGCAAAGGCTATTTATGCGTTCTGACCTCCAAGTAGAAAGACTTCACTTCTGCATTCTATTCAGAGAGCTGAATCACTGTATCCAATGCCATAGAATCAAACTTTCAAAAAGAGTAAAGGTCAACAATCACTTCAGCATTTCTAGTTCTATGGCTGAAGACTGCATTCCTTTCTAGAGTGGTTAACATCAACCCATATCCAATGGGACAAAATTAGTATATGGCAGAGGTAAAACTGGAACTTTACATTTACTAACCTCTAGTTGAGCTTTACTTGCTTTTATTGCTAAGCTCCAGGAGTTAATTTTGTCCTCCTTGACTATTATAAGTATAATAAAGCATTCTCAGTAGTCATTTTTTATTAACGGTGATGAGGAGACTCTGGGCAAGAAGAATAGACCATGCTAACTTTCTGTATATAACTTTTGTAGCAACAACTTATAGGACTCATATTTTTCCTCTTTTTGAAGATTTCTACATGCTTACCTTCATTATATAAACATTGAGCCCTGGCAAATAGTTTTTGCAAAATAAAGATTGCTTACCTAGACTGAGACTAGTACAGTAAATGAAAATAACAAGGCTTCCACTTTTCAGATTGTAGTGGAGGAGATGAATATAAATTAAATAAATGTATAAATGAATTAATGTTGCTAAGTGCAATGAGAGCCTGTAATGAAAAGTTTGGAACATGTTGTTTATTGAATGTCTAAATAAGTCGTTGAATCTCTGAAAAGGTGAAAAGATTAACTCTTAGTGCTTGATAGATAATAAAAATAATAGTAAAAGGTAGTTGTAAAGTTAACATGGATTAGAGTTAAATAAAAGAATATGGTGGTAATATCACGGAAGTAGCCAGAGTAATGAACCTCAGAGGTATCTAGGACCTAATCTTTGGAACTTGTGAATATATTATCTTACAGGTTAAAGGGATTTTTCCGATGTAATTTAAGGTTGAGAACCTTACGATCCTAGGTTGTCTGGTTAGGCCCTATCTAATTGCATGAGTCCTTCAAAGTAGAAATCCTTTTTTGGCTGTGGTCAAAAAAAGATGTGACAACTGAAGCAGGGTCATATAAATAGTAGCAAAAGAAGGACTCAAACTATTATTGTTTGTTTTGAAAATGGAGGAAAGTGTTCATAAGCCAGGGAATGCTAGTTGCTTCTGGAAATTAGAATTGGTGAAGAAACATATTTTTCCTTAGAGTCTTGAGAAAGAATATGATTCAGTCCTACAGAAGCTTCCATTTTAGCCCAGTGAAATTAGTGTTGGATTTTTGACATGCAGAACTGTAAGATACTGTATTTGTTCTATTTTGAGCTAATAAATTAGTGGTGATGTATTTCAATGGCAATAAGGAAACATACAATCACCATGATGGTGACTATGAGGTCAATAGAATTATATCATCATTATCTTCACTTACTCCCATTTGTCCTAATTTTTCTTTCATGGTAATACAATATATACTTTTTTTTCTTTTTCAGAAGGTTCTAGCCCCACAATCCTTTTGAAGTATTTGGGGTTAATATATGATATAGATGCGTTGAAACTCTATATTCTTCTTCTCACTGGAAACAAAAGTTCTGTGTGAATACAGGATTGCTGCCATTCAGTAAATCTTGATGAGCCCCAGGCAATACTTTTATTTGGGAAACTAAAGTATTTGAAAACACTATTTTCCCCCAGTTTGACTCTTGAAAGTAATTGTTTCTGTTTTTTTTTTTTTTAAAAATCTTTCTTTTAGTAGTAGCATATTAATTTTTTTTAAATATTTTTTTATTTAATAGATAGAAAGTTTTAAAAATATTTTTTATCTGTTGTGCATAACACAAGATGTGTAATTCCTTTATTTGTGTTAGTTTGCTTGTGTTTTTAACTTCATCCTCTCCTATGTTTTCAGAGCACATTCACCAAATACTGAAGCTTTAAAAGTTAATACATTAATTGGACTTGAAAAATTACATCTTAGTATTGCAGAATCATACATCCCTCCATACTTCCCTACAAAAAGTATTAAATAGTAAAGTAGTATGCTTTGGTACACTTAAATTAGGTCTCTCTTTATATTTTACTGAATAAATCTAATCTTGGTCTTGATAAATGTAACAAAAAAAAACTGTCAGACATTTTATAACTATTTGCATGTGCTACTTATTACTAGAGCTAAGCTATTTATTGATTCTCAGAACACTCTTTTTCAATAATGAACATTAAATTCATAACCATTTGTGTAAAATCTATGTTATTTAGAGTTGTCTTATTTTCTGAACTTGAATTGTGCTTTAGTCTAATATAAGAACACCATTTGACCTAAACTACTCCCAGACCCTCCTAAATAATATCTTGTGACACCTATTACCCTATCAAAGGGGTCCTCCAATCCCCTTTCCCACTCCTCCACCCTCAGCGGTGAATGAAGCTTCGTCTGTATTTGCAGCTGCTGCTCCCCAGCACTAGCATCACCATTTCAGCTCTACCTCAGATCATCAGGCATCAGATTTTCATAGGATCACTGGTCCCTGGTGCCAAAAAGTTTGAGGACCACTGCCCTATCATATACATTGATAGATAAAGTCATAGTTTATAGTTTTAAGGAGACTGATTGAACTATATTAAATCTCTTGCTCTTGCTCTCACTCTCATCCTTTCTCTCCCTCTCTTTCCCTCTTTTTACATATCTATCCACCTATTGTACTTGGATAACTAACCCTTTGTGGGACATTTTCCTATTTTGTTGAGAATTATTAAGATAATTTCTTCCCAGGGCCCAGACTCTTACATTTAATGGATAATTTTTAAGATAATTTCTATTATTTAGGCAAAAATCTTTTTAAAAGCAGTTAGAGACTACTAAAAGTTAAAACAAATTATTTGTAGCAATTATGTGGAGGTAGTGCTGTTTTAGGCATGAATCTGACTCTCCTTATGAACCTGAGAAGACCTTTCTTGAATACCTGGCATCTGTCTGGTCCTGACTGCCTAGTCACTCCCAGTAAAAGGTCCTAAGTCTGATCTTCTGGTCAAACCTTAGGCAAATGGACATTAAATAAGTCAATGCTAGTATGCACCCCTGGAACCCATAGATGAAAGTTCTGGTCCATCTTTGGGCAGAAGGGGATTCCCTTTCTCTATTTTGAACACTTCCAAAATTCATTTGGGATGAGTAAGATCTGTAAATATTAATATTTTTCTCTAGCTACTTATCTCCTCCTTTCTTTTGAGAAATGAAAGGCAATCTTAGTGTGTATTTGGATTTATTTTTTAATGCTCTATGTGTTCATAGAAATGTTTGCTTCTCATGAGACAAAAGTAACTGGTCTAGTTACATAGATAGATAGATAGATAGATAGATAGATAGATAGATAGATAGATAACTATATATATGTGAATAATTTTGTGAAAGAGAAATTATACTTTCTATATTATTATGTCAAAGCTTCATATTTTGTAAATAGTGTTCCCCTGCCTATAGAGGCATAATTTTCTTATGTTCTTTGTAGATTTATAGACATCCATCAAGACTGAGTCTAAATCTCACTCTGTTTTTCTAACTATTACTAAAGTAGCTTTTAGCCCCCTATGCTAAACAGCTCTTTGTACAGACATAGAATTTTAATGACATTCTGTAACTATTGGCTTATCTGGCTTTTTTTTACCAGCAGAGCCTCAAAAGGAGAAGATCCCCTGGCATACAATTTCTATCAGGTAGTGTGTGCTAAATGAAAGTTTGTTAAATATAGGTCTACACAGCTGTATCCCACTTTTAATCCTCTATCTTTAGTCTTTCCTTCAGTGTGCCAAGGAAAAACTTATTTATCTCTGTCCCAAGGTGTTCAGCAATAACAGTATGTGAACAGCTAAACTTGTGCTGGGATCTGGAAATGTGCGTCCTGATGTAGAAGTTGCATTGAGGAAATAGTTATGTTTGATAAATAGTCTACATTTGTTAAATTGACCCACAATTACAGCTCATTTGTTTTTGTTGAACATTTAAAAAATTATAATAGTCACATTTTAGCAAAATTAGGCACAGGTTAAAAAAAATCAACCAAATTCCAACTCCATAAAATTATTGGTTAGTGAGTTAGATGCATTTATATCATGTAGGCATAGATATAGATAGATGATAAAGATAGATATTGACATAGACAGACATATTTGCACATTTTTTTCATGACACAAATAATGGATGTCCTTGCAAAATATTTATAAAATGAATAAAATTACATAAAACAAAACACAAATCACATATACTTAAATCTATAACACATAGTTTTTTTTTTTTACAATCTAGTTCTATTTTTGTCTAGATTTAGACCCATGGAAATTGGTTTTACACACATATACACACACCCACACACATATTAACTAATTTTTTTTCAGTCCATGTGTTCATTCATAAAATAAAACTAAACTGTAACATTGTGGCACCTCAATGCTAAAGTTGTTTTTGTGAGTGAGAAGAGTGATCTCATATCAGTCATTGAAAAATCAGTAGCAGATGCTAAACTCCTTGTAAATTCTCTATGGACGTAACATCTTTAAGCACAGGTGAATCAAGTAAATGAAGAATGGAGTAGCATTGTTGATGAAGATTTTGGATCATTGAACCAAGGATTCATTTGCAAAATGCTGATGAAATAGTCATGGAATATAATGAATTGTGTAATTCTTCAGTTCACTATAGTTTACCTCCAGCAATAGACTAAAGACATAGGCCAAATTTAAGATATTCATTAATAAGGTTAGTGACCTTCATTATTCTCTGAGTTGAAGCATAGGATAAAAGTATTTTTATGCCAGAACCAATGAAAGCCATCATTAGAAATCATATTAAAGAGCATGGGACCCCATGGGGTTAAATTAAAGAGAATGACTTGAGAATGTTAATGAATGCTAAACTTTCACAGGCCTAATATGAATCATAAGAAAACTCGACACTCAAAATTAGATAAAATGTGGAATACTAGATGGTTTTTATAGTATTCTTTCTCTTGCCTTTTCTATCTCCTATCAATAAGTCTTATAATTTATCACGAAGTTGAAATATCTTTAACTGATTTCATTGGTCACTCATTCATTCATCCCCCATCTCTTAAAGTTTTCTAATACCTTATAGAGCCTGCTATATTTTCTATTTCAAGATCGGGAGTATTTTCTTACCATTGTTTATATTCTAATTATTTTATTTAGTATTATGTAATATATATGCAATTTTTAACCCTAATAGAACATTTTGATACAGGAGGATAACAAAAGGTTTTGATATGTTATGATGGATTTAGAAAAAAAATTGTTTGATGATGTTAGGAGGTAAATCTTCTGAAAATCCACATTTACTTATGTATGACTAATTCTATACTATACAATGTGAAGTGTTCTTAATTTTAGCAAGAGTTAAATTTTTAAATTTTCTTTGCATATATAGGATCATAATGATGAGTTATTTCTATTTAAAGCAAAAACTACAGATATTTGAAGACACATCATTTTTTCAGAAACTTCCCTTACAAGAGTAAACATCTTCAATTCATTTAACCTTTCTTACTCTGACATTTCATGAATAATTTCATTATTATATTTACTCTTTCTTGAACCTGTTCCAGTTTGACCTAATTATTTTAAGGTGTAGAACAGAATTTAGAATTTCAAGAGTGTGGACAAACAAGTCACATGAGAGAGGCTCTTCTCTCATGTTCTACAAATGTGCCAATTAATATAAACTGAAATCGCAATAGCTATTACAGTTATAGTATGTTGAACAAATTATTGTCTAGTAGTCATACATATTTTAATGAAATTTTGGTTTCTCTACGTCCTGTCTCTCCTAGACTCTGCTTATAAAAATGCGTATAATCATATGAGTTAAAAAACACATTGTTTTTTTTTTGGGGGGGTAAAGATATGATATCACTTGGTATTTTTACATATTATCGATATAGATAATACACACAAATGCACACATTTTAAATTGGAGTTCCCATAGAGCCCATCTCTCCCATTTTTGCTAGTAAAGCTGAATTTTTATTGCAGGTATGATACTTCTGTTTTATACCTATGGCTATTTTTTATTAAATGTATCTCATTACAGCAATCTTTCAGTATCTGTTTAGATTGATGTGTATAGTCCAATAGAGTTGGTGCCTCAGATGATAATACTATTCTGTCATTTGACAAAATTAAAATCAGAGAGTTGTCGTATACCACTTAAAACACCATTATAAGTCTATTAACTATTAACAATGCTGGTAATTAATCCATTCAATTCTGAATCTTGAAAAATTTATTTTAAGAGATTTTTTTACATTATATAAAACTTAAAAATATTACATGAATCACAATATTTTCAAGAAAATGAGGTTAAGTGACCCCTATCAAAAGATTAATTGAAGTTCATTTGTTCTTTTATCTTTTTCATTGGTTTTTCTGTGTGTCCTGATTATTGTTCCAACTTCCAGGTGCTCATATATTCTCTTTAATATTTTATTTCTTATAACCAGTTCTTTTTTAGACTCATTGTTTGAATTCTTCATATCTCATTTTGTTTTAATTTTTTCTCAAATGTACAAGTCTGTTTTTGTAAATTAATTTGTAAATCATTATCATCACCACCATTATAATGTTTGCTTATCTGTACTCCTCTAGAATCTTTTTTTTAATAGGCTTTTTTTTCAGTTTTAGTATTACAAGAAAATTAACTAGAAAGTAGAGAGGTTCCATATATTTCCTCCACTCATTTCCCAATTAATAATATTTGCATTTTGTAGTATATTTGTTACAATTGGTGATCCAATATTGATACATTATTATTAACTGAAGTCCACAGTTTATTTTAGGGTTCACCCTTTGTATTGTAAATTTGTTGAGATTTGGCAAATATACAATGACATGTTCCTACTATTATGATACAAAATATTTCCACTACCTTAAAAATCCTGTGTTTGACCTATTTATCTCTTTCCCTCTTATCTGGAACTCCTGGAAATCACTGATATTTTTACTCATCCATAGTTTTACCTTTTCCAAAATGTCAGATAGCAGGCATCACAAAGTATGTAGCCCTTTAAGATTGGCTTTCTTTAACTTAGAAATATGCATTTAAGTTTTCTGAATGTATTTTGTGATTGATAGCCATTCTAGCATCTCTTTTCATCTTCTTAGTTCCTGAAATACAATGAATTGTGATTCAATTGCCTCAATAGCAAGTTTTCTCAGTCTTCTGATATTTATATCAGCCGTATTAGTTCTCATAATATCATATCATTTTATATGATATCATAGTATCATTTCATATTAATTTTAATAATACCTCCTGAAATGTTTATCTTTCTAAGTATTTATTTTCTTTTTCTTCCATATTTGCTCTTTAGAATGCAAGTAGGCTGCACATACCCTAGGTTTTTAAAGTAATTTGATTCTACCTGATTTCATAGAAAGTGAATTAATCTACCTATCTTCTAGAAAAGTTATTTCAAGTTCATAGATGTTGGAGAATGTCTTTGAGCTTTCCTAATAAATTTTAACTAGTTTCCTCCACAAGGGAGTAAAACTTTCTTGGGAATAAACAAGGCCAGAAGTTTAACTCTGTTGGCAAAATAGTTGCACTTCTCCATCCTGAAGACTGTAGCAGCCTACCATCAATGTCTGTTGTTTACAATAAGGTAACAAAAATGGTCTGCCTTCATGATTATAATAAATGAGAGGAAGTAAATAGATATAGTTTAATTAATCAAAGAACAGGATGTTATTTATCTTACTAGCATCGGTAACTTTAAAAAAGTAGACAGTGCCTACTTACAACATCAGATTGTAGAAAGACATGTTGCATGAAAGTTTTTCTCAAGAGACAGCATTTAAAGACAACCTTAAATGGAGCTATTTCTTAGCATTAAACAAAAGCAAGTAACAGCGAATAAAATCACAAACTAACAAAAAAAATAACGTTCTTTTATGTGGGTCTAAATTGGGTCAGATAACAATGATTGAACACAGAGTCTGGAATGTATTTAGGTGTGTGATATATGCTATCTGAGTTTATCTTTAAGTAACATAGACAGCATTGTTATCACATTAATTGTGAGAAAGCTGAAACTCAAAGAGATTTTAAATTTTCTGCTAGTCACAAGGATAATAAATAGGTATGTATTTATCCTTTTCATTTTATCTTCTACATTCTCCTTCATAAAAATCTCTACTTTGATCAGATATGCTTTCTAACTGGCCTCTACATACACATTGTGCATTTCAACTGTTATTTTTTTTCTATACTTATTGAATAGAATTATTCAGATTCTAGTAGAAGTTGGTAGGTATCTGCCGTGAGTTAGCTCACATTTTAATAACCTATACTTACTCAACACCCAATGTTATACAGTTTATCACATATAATCTCATTATTAGTACTAAAAGGTAGATAGGCTTAATCTAAATTTTATGAACACGTAATTGAGATTCTAAAATTAGATAACCTGACCAATATCCCAGAGCAAGTAAGTGGTCCAATACAATATTTGATGCCAAGTTCATCTTCTTTTTAGCCTTTCCACAGCAGTGAAGTCATATTGCTAAATATTTCATACATATATAACATTAAAATGAAATAATTTCAATTTATATTAAACTGAATATTTTTACATAGAAGAACATTTTTAAATGGAATTTGTGAACCAAAATATCTAAAATGAAGTACTAATATCAAGGGGCCCTAAAATAAAGTCATGAGGTCATTAGGGAAGCCAGACATACACATACCCACACCTTGATGAAGTTTGAACTTTTGGACCTTTGTATATGCCATAGAAGTACATTTTGGAACCTTCACCCCCACCTCACCCCAGCCTCCATTTCCGTGCTAACAATTACTTCAAAGTTTCATGACCCTGAACATTACCTATTATTATTTTTTTTATTTTTATTTTAGACAAAATTCACATCATGATAAGTAGCCAACAGTAAAAGTATTTTATTTCAGCTAGTGGTTTTAGTCTTTGTAAGCTCTGGCTTTCTTTATCTTCCCTAGAGCACATTTTAGGTATTGCCCTAAATCTGTGTCTACAACATGTGAATCTTTTAGACCCCAAATAAACTTATAAACTGTTTTACAACCCGAGATCTTTATTGGTTGACATTATGTGGTTCAGACATTGGTATCCAAAGCAACTTGCTTCTTCCTCTAGTACTGCTGTGGATTAGAGTAAGGTACCTACAAGAGTCCATTATGCTCTGTTGTCTTCTTAGTGGATCCAAATTGTCTTGGGAAGTTCTTTTGGACCCGAGGCTCCCACCTTGGTCAAGGTTCAGGTTTATTTGGGTGTCATCTGTTGCTGGCATTTGTCTGTGGGACATAACATGTCTTTCTGGTAAGTACTTACTCTTCTGTCTTTATGTCAGAGTACTTTTTCTGTAAAATATAAAGTTAATGTTCTAAGAGCCACCTAATAAAACTCCTGATGTTTAAAAATTATGGACTGCCTCTTGCATATTCTTTTCTCATTGAGCTAGATTATTTAACATCAGTTACAGGAAATTGGCCATTATTGGAAATTCTTGACCTTCCAAACTTGCTTTTTTAAAAAACTAAATTAGAAAACTATGACTCTAAAATAAAACATCCTGAATGATGCACCTATTTTAATTGGTGCCTTGAGTCTTCCAAACCCATTCAGAACTCTAAATTAATGAAGGTGAGCAAACAACTAAAAAAATTTTAAAAACAGCTTCTGAAGCTTCTTTTTACTTTCTTCTGTCTTTTTTTGTCTGAGGTGGGGAATTAGCAGTATCCATCTTTTGCTCTGGCTCTACCTCTAAAACCATTTTTCTCTTGCCCCCTCTAGAAAAACCTGCTCTTTTAAGTTTAGACCTTCTGAGGTTGCTCTCTTTGACTTCTGAACTTCTGAACTTTAATGTGTACACTTGCTTTCTATTTATTTCTGTTTTTATTGTCAATAAGTCTACCTTAAAGGGCACCATTAAAAGAGAGAATCTCAAAACTCTCAGAGATAGTGTAATGCACTCTTTGGTTTATATGTAGAAGATGCTAAAAGACAAATTGTCTTTCAAACTGCCTTAAACAATCCACAAAGCACAGGAAAAATTATTTGGTAAAAAAACAAGCAAACAAAAAGAAAACCTTTGGTTATATGAGCAAATAATCTTAAATTAGTCCATCTGTCAGAAACATAATTTGGATCTAATTATGTTTTTTAAATTTGTACTACTGTATCTAACATATAAATAATGTTTTAGAATGAAAGCTGTGAGATTTTTGCATCTATTTGTATGTTTATGTTTATGTATGTAGTCATTTTTGTTATTTTTTTAGCCTCTGAATGTGTGTTTTTGGCCAAAGTAAGTGTAAAGAATAGATATGCATTTCTGTAGAATGAAAAGAAAGTAATTTTGTCCTAAAGTAAAATGATCATTCTGAAATAAGAAATGAAAAAGGTAGAATAAAAGATGAAAGATTTATGAAAGTTGCAAAAGGTTTGTGAAAGTTTCATAAGAATCATGGTAAAATGATCTTGAAAATAAACACCTTATGTATGATTTAGCTAACTAAATTTGGAATAAATTTACTTAACTTGCTTTTAATATTAAAAGTACACTGATTAGAGGAGATAAAAAAATGATCTATATGATAGAGACTCCGTTTAACCCTCTGGAGACCAAATCAAAGTTGTGATGGAAACAAGAAGCAGCAGCAAGGTCAAATCGCCTGGGATCTAGATGAGCAAGCCATACAACTAGGGAGATATCCAAGAAAGCACCCTGCAACAGCAGAAGGTAGGATGGGGGTGAGAACGTGGGTCTCCCAGGCCCCAGTGGCTGAGAGAGACAGAGGCAGTGGCAGTGGCAGTGGCAGAAGCCTATAAAGGAGCCACATCCATGAGCAGATTTTTTATGGTGACTGACCTGCTCTCTCTGAGCACCAGTGCCCATTTGGCTGTGCACAGGGGGCACCAGGGATTTATAGGGAGACATTTTCAGAGTGAAGGCAGAGGCAAGATTCACTTGGTACAGAAGTGCCACAGTATCCATTGTTCCCTGTTGAGCCCTCCCTCCTACCAGTGTGCCTGATGCAGCGCTGCCATAGCTGTGACATCATCAAACTAGATAACAGAGGTCTCTCTGCCCAGAGAATTCCCTGAAACCCCACCTCCCTTAACTCTCAGCCCCACCCAAGCCACATCTGTGTTTATCCTCAGTGAATCAGGTGCTCCTTGTTTAGATTCACACTGGTGAATGAAGCTGACCTCAATTTCTGGCGTGGTCTCTTGAGGCAAATATAAGCACAGTATCTGTGGATTGCTTGCTGATTTTAACAGATGACCCTGGACAGTCAGAGGCTTGAGCTAAATTTGGCCTGCAGCTGAACCCCTTTCAGGACTGTGCCACTGGACACCTATTTCACAAATCCAGACTAATAAGACCGGGAGACATAGGAGCTTTATTTTATACATAGGAATAAACATGGAAAGGCAGCCAAACTGAGAAGACAAAGAAATAGAAACCATATGATAGAATAGAACAGAGATCCAGATATAAGGAAGTCAAGTAATCTAACAGGTACAGAGTTCAAAATACTGGTCATAAAGGTGCTCGATGTACTTTTGGGAAGTGTAGATAAATTTAGTGAGAACTTCAACAAAGAGATAAAAAACATAAAAATATAAGTAGAAATAATAAAAGAGAACCAGTCTGAAATGAAGAACATATTATCTGAGATGAAAATTATATTAAATGGAATAAACAAAGGAATAAACAAAATGAATAAAGAAGAGGATCACATGCCCTATCTGGAGGACAGGACAATCAACCAGGACAGTCAATGAGAATAGAAAAAAAAAAAGATGCCAAGACTATAAAAATAATTTAAGAAGGATATGGGACACTATTAAGGCTTCAAATATTTATCTGATTGGCATGACAGAAGAAAATCAAGTTGTTGAACAGCTGTTTGAAGAAATAATGATAAAAAACTTTCTTAACCTGGTGAAGGAAATGGTCATACAACCCCAAGAAGCTCAGAGAATTCCAAAAATCAGGGATTCAAAGAGGCCCACAAAAAGACACATTAAAAAAATAAAGAATATTAAAAGAAGCAAGAGAAATACAAATAAGTATATTTAAGGGAACAACCATACTACTGGCAGCTGATTTCTCAAAAGAAACTATACAAGACAGGAGACCTTGGTGCAAAATATTTAACATAATGAAAATCCTGGTACTATAACCAAGAATACCTTATCCAGTGGAGCTATCATTTAGAATCCAAAAACAAACAAACAAACAAACAAACAAACAAACAAACAAAAACTGATAAAGAGCTTCCCAGATTAAACTAAACTAAAAAAATTGATCACCACCAATCCAGAATTATAGGAAATGTTGGAGGGACTTCTTTAAGAAGAAAAAAATAAAAATCTATCAAAAACAGGACTAGAGAATGGTAACAACCACATTCCTACCAATAAGTACTTTAAATGAAAAAGAAGTAAGTGTTCCAACCAAAAGATAGAGTGGCTGAAAGGATAAGAAAATGAGAACTCTACATATGAAAGGAAGGGAATGGAAAAAGATATTGCTTTGATGAATGTAGAAGGTATTTAAGTCAGCAAGAGAAAGATAAACACTATATGATTTTACTTATATGCAGAATTTAAAGAATAAAAAAAAAACAATCAAAAACAGACTCACAAATATAGTGGACAATTTGGTAATAGACAGAGGGAACCTGGGTTTGGGGGACTGGTAGAATGGGGTGAAAGGTTAAAGAAGTACAAATTAGTAGCTGATGGATGGTTAAGGGGATGGAAATCATGGCATAGGGAATGCAATTAGCATTAATACATTGGCTAAGTGGAGGGTGAAGGGAGGGAGGGAGCAATTGGGGGGATCATTTTACTAACTATATCTATGTATAACCAATGTATGGTATACTTGAAACTAATTAAAAATTTAAAAATAAAAAAAGTCTAAAAAATTCAAAAAAAATAAAAGAGGTCAAATATGTGATGACAGAAGGAGATTTAACTTTGGATGGTGAACAAGCAATGCAACATACACATGACATATGATAGAGTTGTACTACTGAAATTTATATAATGTTATTAATAATGCCACTCCTAATAAATTTAATTTAAAATAATATTTTTTAAAAAGTACACTGATTAGAATTAGAATTTGGTTTTCTCTGTTAAAAACACAAATTTTCCTATACTATCGGCATGCTCTTAACAAGAAACTATAAATGGAAGACAAAGCTTCTCTTTGATTAAACTATTTCTGGTGCTATGCATTATCAGATCTCTAATTGCTTGGGTAAACCAAATTTCCTTAATATTAAAAGAACTAAATTTTACTTCCAACCATTTAATTTTTTGTATTTACCTGCAATAACAATTATTGTTTCATGGTGATCTATGGTCCTATTTGATAAAATGTTTTGAAGGAATGATTTAGTTGATAAACTCCCCAAATTTCAAAAAATAAATACATAAAGAGATATTTAACATAAAAAATAACTTTTTTTTTCAGATGGATTTCTGAAACATTTCAAAAGAACTCTATCTCTCTTTATAAAAAGGACATATTAAACTACTTAGGCTTAAATTAGTCTATCTGCCAGAAATATAATTGATAGGCTTTTTGATATGCTAAAATTAGGCTGATTTATATGCTAAAATTTTGAGGTTTGGCATGTGGACTTTATCAAATTCCCTTCCTCTCAGGGAAAGATATACTAATGATGGTATATATTCTCTTTGGATAGATGCTTTCCCGTGTCAGAGGTTTACAGCAAGAACCTAGAGAATCATTACTAAATTTCATAGTGATTGGGGAACCCATTTTCTGGCACAAATTCTACAAAAAAAAATTGAGATTTAGCCGATATTACAGTATTTTTACTAGCCCTCTGACCTTATGGAATAGATGATTGGGGCAATTAAAATTCAATTAGCAAAATTTGTTTGATCTTTTAATATGCCGCAGTCTAAAGTTCTTCTTTTGGTATTCCTTAACATAAGATCTACTCCTAAAGACTTATAAGACTAGGTTAAGGAATGTATCCACCAGCCTTATTAAGGAGACCTTCTGACTTAGTTTTTTAAAAAAATCTTATAAAAGTCCTTGAAATTAAGCAAAGGTTTGTAGAGAAATATTTCCATGGTCATTCCTGGGCAACAAAGACACAAAGCATCATGGCCTACAACCGAGAGAAATGGTCTATTGGAAAATACATCTTCATGAAGATTTTCTCCAGCTTCTCTGGAAGGGTCACACCAGGTGTTGTCAACAAATTGCTGCACCACAAAGTTAAAAGGTCAATTGACTCATGGGTTCATGTTTCCATTTTAGAAAGGCTCCCCGACCTACATTGATTTACTCGATTTGATCTCCCAGCCTATATGATAAATCAAATTAATGTTATCCAGAACAGATAACCACTTAGAACAGAAGCAGAAGACATTTGAAGCAGAAAACTTTTCCCCAAATCTGGGACCAGGCCAGTAGAGTTTATTCCTGATATGCGTAGTCTTTATGTTTATTTTATAGTGTCATAATAATTATATTCCTAGGTATATGAATGATTATAATACTCTTGTGACAAACCAGTCACTTTCCCTATGTTTTATACTGTATATATTGCATACTCCATATTATTAGCCTCTAATTATAGTACTTCATGATTCTTGCTGTTTTGGTCTTTGTAAATGTGAAAATTTTACATAAAAAGATTAAGATACAACACTCTTAAACCTTAGTCTTCTCAAAGCACCTGTCTGAATGCTGCATTTGTTATGCAATGCCTACCTTAACTTTTAGTAGAAACAATGACCTCATAATTATTCCTGTTAGCTGTTTCTCAACTATCTGTAACTTTGCTATTGATTTTCCAAAGGCTTACTGTATTAATCTAAAAGATGTCCACCTCACACTTGTGTCTACTTAAATCCCCTGTACCCTCTACACAATGGTCACCACACATGAATATATTCTCTTCCCTGCTAAGAACCAGCCACCTCTTACAACTAAATTAGTCTCTAACCACTCTTTATCATATGACTTTCTGTATGATAGATATCTTAAACACCAACTAGGCTGAAACTATTGTAACCATAATCACTGTAGAATTTCCCTTAAATAAGGCTCTGATGGCAGAAAGCAAGTCACACAGTTGGAAACCTAACCATTCACCTTTCAGAATACAAAAACACAGGGAAGGACTTATAAAAGGGTACTCAAAATACAGTGAACTCTGCTTAGAAAATATTCAAATTTCTCTTCCTGCAAATGAGTCCATAAATAACCAAATACTTGCAGGCATTTTTTTTTGTGCTCCTGTTACCATTGTGGCGATCAGAGTTTGGGTAACACACACACCGCTAGGTCCTTATCATTGATGAGGAACTGAATTTCAATTCAGTGAATATGAGAAATATTTGTTTATCAAAAATACATTATGAGGTAGAAGATGGGTCAAACCTAAAACTGGCTAACCACGTGGAAATAAGGATATATGACTCGACTCTGGGGGTGGGTGTGAGTTACAGCCAGGGAAGATAGAGAGCTGTAACACTGGGAGGGAGAGATCTACATTATGCTGAGGGCTGTGATGGGTGGTTATATATTATTCTTAGGTGATTGGCAAGTAAGGTCATTTTTATTGACACTTATTGACACTTGGCTGCTCTATAACTCTTTGCCTAGTGTGCATGTGCTTACTTTGAATTCATTGTTATTATTCGATTTGTGAACTTCCAGGCATAAACATAATATTGTAATGAAGCTTAATTTACAAAATAGAGCAGTGTCTTCTGCATAGGCATCTAAAGCCAGATTAAGCTAGCTAAGATTATGATCCTCCTTTCCTTCATCTCTAGAGATACAGGAGGGATTCTCTAACTACCAATAAGGTGTTTTTTGGGTGGTCTCTAGGTTGTGCCCTTTTCCTTTATTCACCAGTCGCTTATGTCTGACTAGCTACCTAATACCCCCACACAGGTTATATTATTGTTTTCACATATTAAAACAGCCTTGAGCCATTGATTGCCTAGGTAGTTGGAGACTAACTGAACAATGCCTTCTGGGCCACCTAACATCTCTTTTACTATTCTCAAAATTATCATAGTCACTACTCTTAACACTCACTCAACAAAAATGTCCTTATCAATAATAGATGACTACCCTAATGAGGATCATTCTGAATGTAAATATATCTCCTGTGGTCTTTCTCTTGGATGTGACTTACCAGCAGGTTTTTCAGGAGATAAAGTTACACTTTCTTAAAATTATAGGTTCACGGGCTGGCTTTGGTATTGATCAGTTAGTTATAATAATGCATAATAACCAGAACTGTTAAAATAACCTCATCAATCTTTAGGGCCTTCAGAGATTAACACAGATTCTTATATTTCCTATATGAAATTATCCTCAACAATGCAGTTACCTTAGATTATTTTTTGCAGCCCAAGGAACAGTTTGCAACATAGTGAATACTTCTACATTAACTGGATAAATACCTCTTCCCAGGTAGAATTAAAAACAGCTAAGTTTCTTAACCTCTCAAAGTTCTTTAAGTAACATTATAGTTTCTCCATGAGCAAACTAACTGGTTAAAATTCAAATTTTCTAATATTTTAAGCTGACTTCCAATTAGACACAAGGCTATTTTAAGATCTGGATTGCAAATTGTTCTACTTATTGTTGTTTTGATTTACTTAATGTACCTTATTGTCAAATTGTTGATGCTTTGTACAGCCAAATGCTTTTAAGTTTCTTGGAAGAACTCATAATGGTTCCTTAAAGACTAGAGGTGATAAATCAAGCGTTCCCACTAGAAGAATAATTTGCTTGAACTGAGATGTTGATTGGGTGAAGACTATGCCTATGACTTACTTCACTAGAACTTTCTTGTTGCTCAGTGTGGATATTGTCCATATGATTATAATTTCTGCTATGACAACACCTCTTTTCCCCTATGTACGTCATGTCACACTGGAGAAATGAGCTTTCCTGTCAATGAGGGACCAAGTATTCTTGGTTAACTGTGTGACAGAGTGATCACTGGTGATTTCCAAGGAAAAATTTCCACCAAAAGGAAGAAACGTAAACTAAAATATCTAAAAAGAAGTACTAATAATAGCCAGCTCTAAAATTAATTCAGTAGGTTATTGGGAAAGTCATATTTATGCATATATATACCTAGATGAGGTTTGGACTTTTGGAATTTTGTGCTTGTCATAGAAGTACATTCTAGAACTTGTCCCACTCCCCCTGCTAAAGTTTGTTTCTATGTGATGCTTACCTGAGAATTTCATCACCTGGACTTAACCAATTCTTTTTGAACAAGCCATCACACCACCCTACATAGCCAATAAGAAAAGTTACTTTTGTTGCAGCATGAGGATTTTTGCTTTATAAATTCTTTGTCTTCCTGGAGCACATTACAGGACTTTTCTTGAATCTGTGTCTCCTTTAGACCCCAAATAAATGTTTAAACTCTTTTACAGTATCAGATCTGTATTGGTCAACAAATTTTATATTGGCTGTTTAGATATTTATGGAATGCCTTGGATTTACCACAATTTATGCTGAGCATGGAGGACACACATATGTCAAATAATGTTTGTGCCCTCAGAAGAGCTAATTATAGAGCAGAAAATAGAGGTGTGAGATTAAATTACTGCAATGATGGTACAGATGGTAGAGTAGATATTTATATTAAAACTCTGCTTTCTGGTAGGAAAGTGAATAACCGAATTTCTAGGTAAAGATGAGAGTAATTTGTTGTCCAATGCTTTTACGAAGAATAACTTCTACTCCCCATGTGTACTCTCCTCATGGTCAAGCTGGATAATTATGATATTTTTTGAATAATTTACTCCATAAATTCATGTCTTTAAAATAATGCAACTTGATGTCTCAGAGGTTCTGGGTGCTTTCTTGTTGTGTCTGCAACTGGGCACTCCACCTACATCCAGATGCCATCTGGTGGTACAAATTGCACAATTCATAGTGGGGGGAGCACTACATGGAGACTTGACTAAGTGGATTCTGAGCTCTGGATCTGGGGAACTAGAGGGAGGATATTAAATAGGATTCTGGACATTCCTCGTGAGAAACCTGAGGAAGATGCTAAAAAGACAGCCACACTTTTTATACTGCCTGCTGCCAAGTTTCTTAAGAACCCAGCTGTTTGAAATCCAAGAAGTTATAAGTGCTTTCTTGTCTACCAACACAAAGATAAAGGTCTAGGAAGACAAGATTCTGTGTATTGCCTATAAATAAGTGTACTGATTATCATTTATTTTATCCTTTGCCTTGACTTCTGAGAGTAAACAAGGAATTATAAATTCAGTGCACCTGAGAATTTGGTTCTTAAAAAAAATAGTAGACTTCTGGTCAACTTGATAGAGTAGATAAATGCTATGCTCACCTCCTCTCATGACCATATCAAAATACAACTAAATTATAGAAAAGTCATGCTGGAGAATTACCTGAAGACTAGCTGAAGAGAACTCTTATAACCGAAGATATAAAGAAGGAGCCACGCATACTCTGGTAGGAGGGGTAAAGATACCAATCAGGCTGGTTGACACCAATGTGAGGTGTCACATTTGTGTCTATACAATATTTGTCTATAAAAATCAGAGGGATTCTATCAGGTTGAGACAAAAGGCTGTTGGAAGCTCAGTTGTCCTCTTTAAAAGACCACATATAGACTCACTAACTCATAAACACTCATTCTAAGCTCTAGGGAAGAGACAATGGCTCAAAAGTCACCAAGGATATTCAGGAAGAAACTGAGTTGTGTGGCTTCATGGCGAGGGCTAGAGGGGACTAAAGTGATGGTAGTCATCATTTTTTGTGTGTGTGTTGAGCCTCCCTCGCCACCCAAACATAGTCTACAGGAGCAGGTGGGTGCCAAATCTAAATCTTCACTAATCTAGGTGAATCCTGGAGTTGGACACCACACAACAGTTTATTTGCAGTGGTCTTGGACAGTCTTCACACCTAGGCAACCTGAGGTGCAACCCCACTCACTGATATGCCAATACCCGATACATAAAAACAAACCTATGGAGGCAGTCAAAGTGAGGAAACAAAGTAATGTTTCAAATGAAAGAACAGACAAAAGTACAGAAAAAGAACTAAACAAGATGGCAGCAAGCAATCTACAAGATAAAAAGTGCAAAACACAAAATTCAAGTTTCATGCATCAAAATGGTATAAAACTTGAAATCAATGATAACAAGAAAACTAAAAACACACAAACACATGGAGGCTAAATCACATGCTACAAAAAAAATATATGTGTTAACAATGAGATAAAAAAATTAAAAAGGTCCTTTGAGACAAATAAAAATGAACATAATGACCCCAAAATTTATGGGGCACAGAGAAAACAGTTGTAAAGGGGAAAATCATAGCAATACAGGTCTACCTCAAGAAAAAAAGCAAAATCTCAAGCAAACAATTTAACCTTACATTTCAAGGAACGAGACAAAGAAGAACAAAGACCAAAGTGAGTAGAAGGAAGAAAATAATAAACACCAGAATAGAAGTAAATGAAATAGAGTCTAAAAAAAATACCAAAGCTTAATAAAATCAATAGCTGTTTCTTTGAAAAGATAAACAAAATTGATAGCCAAGATATGAAAGCAACCTGAGTCTCCATCAATAGACAATCAGGTAAAGATGTGGTGCATATACACAATGAAATGTTACTCAGTCTTAAAAAATAAAATAAAATCTTACCATTTACATAACATGCATGGACCTAGAGAGTATTATGCTAAATGAAGTCAAAGATAAATGCCATATGATTTTACTTCTATATGGAATCTAAAGAACAAAATAGACAAACAAAGCAGAAACAAACTCATAGATACAGAGAACATTTTGAGAGTTGTCACAAGGGAGGTGATTTGGGGGGTGAAGAAGGAGAAAGGATTAAGAAATATAAATTAGTAGTTACAAAATAGTCATGGGAATGTAAAAATAGCATAAGGAATATAGTTAATAATATTGGTATGGTGTCAGGTGGGTACTAGACATATTGAGGGATCACTTTGTAAGTTATATAAATGTCTAATCACTAATCTGTTCACCTGAAACTAATATAATATTTAATATCAACTATAATTAAAAATTTAAAAAGTAATATTTTTAAATGGAAAATTATATTTGACTTTAAAGACCCTTCCCACTGTTACCAATAGTTGGTCCAGTCCATGAATGCTATAGTTTGACATAGTTAAAGAGATTACTGAGTTATATGCTTAGTAGGTAAAATTGATAAGTCCAGTTTTAAATGTTCAGTTTTGTTTAATAAAATATGTTGACTTAAAAAAAAAAGATGCAACTTCAAGCTGAAATATTCTTCTTCCCTGAGACCAGTGTCTTCCAGTATCCACATTACAAATCTCCTTTTTCTAGGACCAATTTAATGATGGTTCTCTGAGCTTCCACCATTTCTGAAAATAGTCATGACACACTGACAGTTTTTCAAGTTTTATTTTACATAATGTAGATCTCCACTAGACAACAAAGTTATTGGGGATAAGAATCAGATGATTAAAACTTCCATGACTCATATGAGTTCTCAGTAAGTTGTTTGAAGAATCAATCAATACATGAAAATCTTTCCATTAGCTTCTTTAACCTTTTTTTTTTGCTTTTCCATTTATTTTAGAGTGCTGTTATTTTTTAAAAGAAAAATATAAACACTCCAGAAAGTACATAAAATAATGTAACATAATCCTAGAAATAAAGTTATTTTTATGTATTCTTTATGGGTTCTACTACCTCTAAATAAAAATGTTATTATTCCTATATTTTTTCACATATTATTTTTGCATAAAATAAATAAAATATTGTAAATAAAGTTAAAGGTACTATGAACTCCTATCATAAAAGTCTCACTTCCAGAGCCAATGACTGGGATTAACTTGGTTTATATTTTAGTATACATTTTACATATGCATAAAACAATATTTATAACCTATTATGTGAAATTGGTCAACACTTTATTTATTAATCCATCACATATGTCTAGAAAATTATTTGCACATTATTTTTGATATATGAATATACTACATTGAATTTATATCTATCTTGTTGGACCTTTAGGCACATATTAGTAAAGGTACTCTTGGTTCTGCTGCAAAAGTATGGACCTTAAAATTGCATTTTTTAACACAACAGATGTTTATTTATGGCTCATTTAAACGCTGATGTGTGCCAAGAACCTCCCCTCATCTTTTAACTCCTCTCTCCAAAAGGCATATCTTCCAAATCCATTTTAGCATGGCAAGAAATAGGCAGAGGAAGCATACTGATAATTTGCTCATATTTAATGGTGATGATTAGTCACATGAACCTAACTTAACTGTAAGACATTCTGGAAAATGCCATGTGTATATAGAATATTGGGACTAAGATATAAGGTGTCTCTAAATTTTCATTTTCTGGTGCTGTGTACACTCATGCCCTCATATTCTTGGGCTTACATGTTAGAGTTTCTCCGGAATAGAAGTAGGATTTGCTGGTAGGGTTTACAGATTTTCTGTTTTGCTGGAGCAGACGATTTGTTCTCCTATGTGGTCATAATAAATTATGTTCTTTAATTAGATCTAAAACAACATAAACCGGCATTTTGACAACCATCTCTCTATGTTGATTGTCCTACTCATATTTTTTCAAGATAGCAACAGAAAATAGCGTTATTTTGTTTTGTTTTGTTTTCAATGGTGCCCTTAAAAGTACTTTTGACCACACAGATTTTGCTTTTTTTGGTGGGGAGGAGGCTCTTTATTATTTTATTAATCTGTTTGTATGTAAGTATTGTGTTTTTTTCTCTTTATTGAAATATAATAGGCAATTAATTACTTGTATTTACATTGAGTTTTTTGTCAACTATAGTTGACATACAATAATATACAAGTTTCAATTGTATAGCATAATGATCAGAGATTCAGATAACTTGCAAAGTGATCACTCCACTAAATCTAGTACCCTTCTTCCTCCTTCCATATTTATTACAACATTATTAATCACTTTCCCCATGCTACACTCTACATCTCCATGTCTAGTCTGTAACTATCTAGCTGCACCTCTTAATCTCTTTGCCTTTTTTTTTGCCATCTCCTAACTCCTCTCTCATCTAATAGGCCTCAAAATATTCTCTGTATCTGAGTTTTGCTGTTGCTGTTGATTTCGTTCTATAGATTCTACATGTTTGTGAAATCATGCAATACTTGTCTTTCTGTATCCGACCCATTTCATTCAGCATGATACCCTCTCTGTCCATCAAGGCAATGTCTTTTTCTACCCATTTTCTTTTAGTCTGTGTGTGTTTTTCAATCTGATGTGAGTCTCTTGTAAGCAACATATGTAGGAGTCTCATTTTATTACCTATTCAGCCACCCCATCTTTTAGTTGGAGCACTCAATTCTTTTCCATTTGAGACACTTGTTGATAGTAATATAGTTATTATCATTCTTTATTCCTGTTTTGATACATGTGTTTTCTTCTTAATGAAGTTCCTCCACCATTTCTTGTAATACTGGCTTGGTGTTGATAAATTCCTTTAGCTTATTTTTGTCTGGGAAGTTCTTTATTTGTCCCTTAACTCTAAATGTTTATTTTGCTAGATAAAGTATTCTTGGCTGTAGACCCTGGGTTTACATCATGTCGAATATTTTGTGCCAAGCCCTTCTGTTCTGCATAGTTTCTTTTGAAAAATCAGCTGCCAGTCTTACATGTGCTCCCTTGTAGATAAATAACTGCTTTTCTCTAGCTGCTTCTAAGATTCTTTCTTTGTATTTAACCTTTGGCATTTTAATTATGACATACCTTGGTGTGGACCTCTTTGGGTTGATCTTTTTTGGGAGTCTCTGAGCTTCCTTGGGTTGTTTGTATATTTTCTTCACCAGCTAAGGAAAGTTTTCCATCATTATTTCTTCAAATAGTTTAATGTCTTGTCTTCCTTCAAAAACCCCTATGACACAGATATTTTTACCTTTAATAGAGTCCCATAGGTTCCTTAAATTATTATTATAGTCTTGGCTTCTTTTATCTTGCTATTCTGATTGAGTGTCCTTGGTTTTCCCATTCTATATCAGCCATTTAATCCTCTTATTTATTAACTTTGTTTATTCCATTTAATATCCTTCTCATCTCTGATAATGTGCTCTTCATTTCGAACTGGTTCCCTTTTATAATTTTCATTTACATTTTTATGTTTTGTATTTCTTTGTTGAAGTTCTTACTGAATTCCTCTACATTTCCCCTAAGTTCATTGATCATCTTTATAACCACTGTTTTGAACTCTGCATCTGTCAGATTGCTTGACTCCGTTATTTCTGGATCTCTGTTCTGTTCTCTCATATGGTTTCTGCTTCTTTGTCTTCTCATTTTGGCTGCCTTTCCATGTCTGTTTCTATGTACTAAGCAAAACTCCTAAGTCTCCCAGTCTTATTAGTGTAGCTTTGTGTAGTCCAGTGGCACAGTCCTGACAGGGATTCAGCTGCAGGCTAATTTGGCCCCATCCTGTGCCACATCCTGTGCATTTTGTTCAGTTTTGTGATATTTCATACCATGCATGTGAATACTACATTTAGGAAATTCTAGGTAAGCACATGCACACTAGGCAAAGAGTTATACAGCAGCCAAGTGTCAATAAAAATGACCTTACTTGCCAATCACCTAAGAATATCTATATAACCACCCATCACAGCCCTTAGTATAACGCAGACCTCTACCTTTCCCAGGGTTACAGCTCTCCATCTTCCCTGGCTGTAACCCGTACCCATCCCTAGGGTTATATATCCTTATTTCCACATGGTTAACCAGTTTTAGGTTTGACCCATCTTCTACCTCATAATATATTTTTGATAAACCAATATTTCTAATATTCAATGAGTTAAAATTCAGTTCCTCCTCAATGATAAGGATCTAGTGGTTTGTGTGTTACCCAAACTCTGATCGCCACAATGGTAACAGGAGCACAAAGAATGCCTGTAAGGGTTTGGTTATTTATGGACTTATTTGCAGGAAGAGTTGTATATTTATATACCTGTAGTTCCCTAGTTCTTTCTACATATCTGAACAATTTCTAGTTTCCTTAGCCTCTGCAAATTATAAGCTCTGTTTTCTCAACTTAGTGATATTTTCAAGCGTGATTTGAGTTCCTCTTAACTTTTGCTGTAGAATGAACTTTATCTCCAGCTGGAAAACCTCTAGGCCGTAGTTTGGTTTCTTCAGTTTCTTTCTCTTTCTTTGTGAATTACAACCCTACACTGCCTGTGGAATAATATCTGAAAATAGTTACTTCCTATATTTTCTAGTTCTTATAGACCAAGAGCAATTTTAGAACATCTTATATCTTCATAGTTAAAGAACAGAAATCTTCCCAAGTGTTTTCCTTTAATTTTTAATCATGATTATATATTCTATTTAGTATATTTTAAAATATTTTACTTTTATTTCTGTGTTAAAGTTGTGAAGGATTATGTGATGCTCACTCTTCTATCTTTTTAAAAATTCCCAGACTGCTCACTTAAATTTTCTTTTTTGAAATATCTTAAAATACTTACTTGAGTCACACAATTAGAACTTAAATGATTTAATGAAATAAGACTTTCTTAGCTATAAAATTTAAGTAATATAAACTCAAACTATATATATATATATATATATATATATATATATATATATATATGCACGTGTGTGTGTGTGTGTGTGTGTGTATGTGTAAATATTTGAATTTTTAATTTTAAACACTGCTGGGCCAGGGACCCTAAAATAAATATTTATCTCTGTTTTTTTTTTTTTCTGTGTATGTCTCTCTCTCCCCCTCCCACTTTATTATTAAGTCTTGACTCTGCTTCCCCTCTTCCCATGGATAGGGGCTTTTCACTCTCTAAAGAGCAGTTCCAGGGAAGTCATTTTATTGAATTTTCTTATTTCTTGTAGCCATTCCAGGATATCCTGTATATTAAAAGGAGTATGTATTATAATTAACCTGGCCTAAGTTATATGACCACCATAAATAGTAGATTTAAAGATAGTTATACAAGGGAACAAATCCTTGTCACACAAGAACAAATAATTCTGTGTTACTTTGTATTTATGTCACTTGTTTTAGTAATATTCGATTTTTGAAATAAAACATACACTCTTTGAAGTCTCAAAACCTCTCAAAGCAGAAAATAATCTCAAAAAGCCCTAAAAACATATGAAAATTCTAGTCATAGCTTTGTTTCCAGCTTTATCTTTTATTATTTTCTCAAGCTACATAGCTGTTAAAATCAAATTGTTCTATACACTGTCCACTGAAACATATCTGTTCTTTCCTATGCCCTATTTTTCTAATCATTTTTCCTACCTGGAATGCTTCCAGATTACACATTCTCTGCCAATGAAAAATCCTGCACATTTTCCAAAGTTCAATATGTAAAGTCTTACTTAATCATCTAGACTTAAAATCATCTCTGTTTGTCTTTTCTCTGAAATTTTTAGTGTGTTCAAGCTATTCTTTTGGCATCTGATAATGTTAGTTACTTTTTCTTTTATCTATATAGTTTATCTTACCTACTTGATGAATTTATTTAAGTCAGGTATTTTGCTTTATATTTGGACTGTGAGTGGTTAGTATAAGAGTCCACAGTTTGGTGTCAGATAACTTTGGGTTTGAATTCAAGAACGGCTTCTCATTCTAAGTAAGACATTTCTTGGTATGTTCCTTAATTTCTAAATATCTCTCTTGTCAAATGGGGATGATGATATTTGTCTTTATTATGTGAAATATCTTAGATCATTTGATAGGGGAATTTTCATATAATAAAAACTTTTTTTTTATCCCTATTAGCAACTATCAGTAGGCCTCATACACATCCAAAGTAGAATAAATACTTGCTGAATGATTACATAGTACAGATTAAGTAAGAATCATACTTCTTAAATTTGATTTTAACATTTATTTAATTTAATACTACTAAATGGAAAGTGAAAATACAGAGATAAAGCAGATTATACTGTGCTTGACTTTGCCTAATTGACAGAAAATTGGAGTTAGGAATTTTTTTCAGATCTATGGTGATGATGTTACTTTATTTTTTCTTTATTTCAAAGAATTTCTGACTGTATGATTACATAATATTTATTAATAGATAGTTGCTAGATATATTTACAAAATCACCTTCTAAGCAGAGTAATCATAGGTTCTTATTTTTGGTCAAAAATAACTTTATTTGAAACAGAGAGAGAAAGAAAATACATTTACATTTTACTAACATCACATGGCAGGAAGGAATCATGTTAATAATAGCCACTATTTATTAAGGTACTTTACTTACACAAATAATCTCAATAACACAGTAAGGAGTTTAGTAAGTCCATTATTCAGGTGGTGAAGTTAATACCCAGAATATAGGTAATTCAAATAGGAAAACTATGGGATTAAAATCCAAATATTTCTGATTTTGTTACATTATTCATACCAATATCATGTTTCCTGTTTACTAGCATCAAGAAAACAGCTTGTCCAAAAACTCTATGAACTCTACTATGAAACAACTTTGACAGACTACCTGTAAAATAACCTCACATTTTTTAATAGAGAACTTTTCATACCAAGAGAATATCCTTATATTGTTCATTCTTAAGCTCTAATGCCTTTTTTCTTTTACTTATTTGAAATCCCTATCTTACATTTGCAACACAAAATTCTTTCCTCAATGATTGTAGTGCTGTCACAAAAGAAAGGTTATAAGTTGAGGAGTAAATGAAGTAGCAAAATAAACTCTTAGAAAATGAGATCTTATTTTTGTAGTAATTTATTATACAATGTATAACAAATCAGGAGGGAGACAAAGTATACAATTTGGTGATATATCCCTTAGAAAATATTATCTCATATAGATTCATTGTATGTGATGTCAATTATTTTTGTAAATACCACATGTGCTATCATTAAAGCATTTCTCACTAAAATTTCTTTTGTTTGGAAATCAAATGATGAGCAGGTTTTAGTCTGAGTGCTGAAACAAACAGTAAAAAAAATTATTAATATTCCTTTCCACCTGAGCTCAGAAGTGACATACATCATTTTCTCCACACAAGATTAGTTAAAAATCAATCATCTGTCCATAGTGACTAAAAAAAGCTGAAAAATATAGTCTGGTTTTATGATTAAACAAACAACAAGTATTGTATATTCGTTCTAGAAAATATTCATAAAAGAAAAAAATAAATAAAAATAAAAGAAAACAATGAAAAAATTTTTGAGACTAGTCAGTAAAAAAAAGTTGAAAATAGAAAAAAAATGTGGGATAGTCATAATATATTGCCACTTTTCTTCTCTTTTCTTTCTTTTTTTTTGTTTTGATTGTCAAATGATCTTTAATTGTAATATTTTCCTTTGTAGTTTTTAACTGGCTAGGCATTCCACTGCACCATTGTTGATGTCATCTATGATGTCATGAGAATGGCAGCCATCAACAGTGCAGCCCACAGACTAGGCAGTCCCTAAAATCTTTTCAATGGTTCCAGAGAGTTCTGTAGCTAAAAATCAGTGCCACATCTGTTGGACAATGTTGACAATGTTATCAAAAGTGATATTTTCACTGTGCTTAATGTTTTTTTGCTTTCTTCTGTCCTTTGGAGTTCTTTGAGAGCTTGGATGATCAAAGCAGAGGCAGACGCAGTATCAAGCTGGGCCTGTGTATTCTAAATGGTCAGTTTCACTGTAATCCTCAGACCATTCCAATCACTGGTTGCTTTGGTGATGTCATCACAAACCTTTTTTGGAGACAAACCCAGGGACCAATCTTGGTGGCCAGGGCAGACATGGCACCTGCTTCCTCACTCTTGCACTTCAGGTATGTGACTTTGAACTCAACCTGTTAAAATCAAACTTGGAGTCAAACTTCTGCCTCATAGTAGAAGTGGCTAGTGTTGGATGAACTGGAATTCAATACTACTGTGAAAAGTTGTACCTTGTCTTCCTCTGAGCCAAAGGGTGAAAGAGCCACATTTCATTTTTCTCATTTTTAACATTTCTCTTCTCTCTGTGATATTCTCACTTAATTTATTTGTTGTCCTCACATTTTATTTTTTTGTTTTTTCTATTTTTTACTTTTTTATCTTCATTATACTCTGCCATCACTTATCCTTCACAAAAATGGATCTTGCTCATAACCTTAGGGATCTTCTGAAAAACCAAACTGAACAAAGCACATTTGTTGTCTATTTCAGCTCACAACTCTTACAGCTAATATTCCAGATCAGGCAGAAGGACAAATTGCTCTTTAGGACAGCCCTACAAAAATACTCAGTGAGGATTGACAGCCTTTCAGGGCATCACAGCCTCTGACTAAAACACAAATTCTAATATAAACTTAGAAACATTATGTCTACACTTTTTTTCAAAGACAATTTTACTTCATCTATAATATAAGTCACAAGTACCTAGCAACTGAGAAATAGATGCTGAATGATACCAGACCAAGATCCTGTATAAAAAAATTCAAAAACATCATAAGTATGAGTATACTGTGATACATTATCATCCCTATCCAGAGTAACTCATTTGTTGATGAAACAGTAGAGATTTGCTCATAGTGAAAGAACACATTTTTTTTGCTCCATGAAATGTACTACATGCCAATAAAATTAATGAAAAAGAATTACTTTTTATTTTTTCTTGTTCAAATTGATGAATTACTTAGTAATTCACTTGTAGCTGTACCTCCTTTCTATTCTGTCATTTTATATTCTACTTAAATAAATTTAGGCTAGTATGCTCAGAATATGATATGTATACATATATGTATTTGTGTTCTTTACAGCTGTAATTCTTTATTGAATTTATTCATTTGATTTCTAATATATAAACAGTGAAAAATGTTAAGTGAATTTAATTTGAGATTATACTTGATAAATTCTAAGAACCTCTACTGAACTCAACTGTTTAGATAATCAGAGATAATGCAGAATCTTCATTTCATTTGCTAGATGATAAAATTGAGACACAGAAAATTACCTGCCTAAGGCATGTATTGTGTAGCAAAACTATATATAATTTAGTACATATCTCACTTATGTATTCTAGACTTCTCATCATATCAGATGTAAATGTACACTCCACAATAATCTTTGTTTGGTGTGTCTGATGAATTTGGTTGGTACCCAAATTTTTTAATGATTATACATAGTCTTTTTCTCCCTCTCAAATAGATATTTTTATAGAAGACCTTAAGAAAAGAATGGTGCAAAGATCATATCTCTTTTCATTTAGCCAAAATATAAAAATTTGTAAAGCAAAATATAAATTTATAAAGGTTATATAAAACTAATTTAATTATTCTATTCTAATATGTTACAGATTGTTTTCAAGTTTTATTGACAAACTTTCTTTTCTGTTTAATTTCAAAACATATTTATTTGTTTCTGAGTATAACATAAACAGAGACTAAATATAGAAAGTTAAAAAAATACAGAAATAGGAAACCATGCACTCACATCTCAGGTTAAATGTTTTATATGAGGTATTATTGCATTAGTATATAATTTACATATCTTGAAATTATATATATATATATATATATATTTATACATTTATATATTTATATAAAATATAATTAGAGTTTACAGAATAAAACACACCTTTACTTGAAATGGAACCTAAGATTATAGAGCATAAATTTATGTTGGTGTCTAAAATATTGAAACAAGAGCTTTGTTTCCATCACTGTAAATCTATTGAATAAAAATAACAGCTATAATACCTTTATATTTTAATAAAAACTACATTTGCTAGTTATTAATGTATCAGTTATTAATTATTAATGTATTAAATGCCACATAATTTATTTTAAGTACTTAACCTAATGTATTACTGTAACATCCTTTCACTCAAAATTTAAGAATCTAAAATATGTATTTTATTGAAAGAAATAGACTGTAAGCATTTTTGTACTATGTTAAAATTATATTTTGTGTGTAAACTTGTTTTTCAGCGCACTTTCTAAGTCTTCTATATCCTTTGTTTATATATTTTGGTAGCACATTACTACTGTAAAGTACATATATGGTTTCAATTTTAATGAAAGTAACACATACACAGTTTCCATTAGGTGCAAGGAATCATTTTTTGAATTCCACATTAATTTATTTAGTCCTCACAATAATTAGGTAACTTTATGTACTGAGATGCTAAATGAATTGACAAAGATCATGAAGCCGGTAAATGGAAGACCTGAGTATCTGGCAGTTCGGCTCCAGTCGCTGATATAAATCTGGATACACTCTATAATGTGCAGTCTTTCTCATAATGACATAAAAGATATTTATCTCTCTACATATGTCATATATACATATTATATATGTATGCATATATATGTGTAGATACACAGATAGATGATAGATGACAGATATAGATAAATGATAGATAGATAGATAGATAGATAGATAGATAGATAGATAGAAAGATATTATAGATATTTCAAATAATTTAACATATATTCTCACTATTTAAAACTTACAATCCTTCCTAAAATAGGTGAGGTAAATATGAATTAGTCTTGTAAACATGCTGCCCCACATTCTCCATTTTCTTAATGGTCATGTCAGCCTTTAATTGCCCAGACCAAAAGTGTTTGAAATCAACTTCTTTCTGCTTCTCACAACTCTTTTTCAAAAATCTTTCACAAATACTGTCTCGTCACTCTCTTTCCAACTAGCAGTCATACATTGTTATCTACCTTTTTGGTCTACCATCATTTTCGCCTAGATTATTGCAAAAGCAATAATTTTTACTGATCTTCTTTTGTCTATCTCAGCCCACCTCCAGACTGTAATCAACACAGCATCCAGGGTGATGCCATCAAAATATGACAAATCCATTTTTTTTCTTCTGTTCAAATACTTCTAATGCTCACTTTAGTGAAACTGCATCAGTACACCATTAAAGGCTTCCAGCTACCTCTCCGACTTCTTTTAATTTTCTTCTTCACTTCCTCTCATTCTTCTGCCTACATACTGACCTTGCTTGTTTCAGAACATTTCAAGAAGGCCTTTGCCCTACTATTTCTTCCACTGGAATGCTCTTTCTAAATTATCCACATTTATTTTCTCACTTCCTTCAAGCACTCATTCAAACAGTATCTACTTAGTGAGAATTTCCTTGGCCATCCTATCTATTTTTTTTCTATCTTCCCTATAAATTCTCAGCTACACATTTATTACTAAATTATGTATAATTTTGTTGTTCTTAAATGTATTGAAATTTGTTTTGTTGACTAACATCCAATCTATCCTAAAGAATATTTTCTGTGCATTAGAATAAGATGTACATTCTGCTGTTGTTGGGTAGAATATTCTATTATGTATGTTAGGTCTAAGTGACATACAATATTCTTTAAGACCACTCATTTAACTGAATTTCAGTATAGATGTACCACTCATTATTGAAAGTGAGGAGGGGCAGAGCAAGGACAAGTAAAAGTTTTTCTACTGCATTCATGTTGATTTTTCTTGATTCAGGGTTTGCTTATTTGCTGTGAACTGTTAGCTGTTTTCTGGAGATCTGACAGAGTTGATTCTGTTAATTGTGTTTTGAAGCTTCAGGGGAAGCATGGGTATTGGAAGCTACCTACAACATCACTTTTCTGATGGTACTCTAAATTATTCTTAAAGCATTCTTTTTAAGAAATATCCTCTTGAGAAAGTGTTAGGGTCTCAGTGTAGTCAGTAGGACCTTCCGTATCCCTGCCTTACAATTTCATGAATGTAGATATATAAGTATACTGATATTGTTAAAGAACAAACTTTAACTGAGTACATTTAAAGATATGATTTACTTTATTAAATGATTCATGAATTGGGCAGCATCCCATCCAGCAATAAATAGAACATTTAGAGGGCTGTACAAATATAAAGCTTTTATAGAAAGAAGGCTGTGGCAGGAAAATTTTTAACTAAATAAAATTTTAAAAAATTAATTTTAGACTAGGACACCTTTTTCTGGGAGGAAGGAAAGACAAGGATTCTATCATGCAGACTGCCCCTTCTTCCTTTGGAAGGTGGAGAAGGCCCATGTGACAGATTACCTTACTGGTGCTTGAGTAAAAACTTTCAGACTGGTTGATTAAGACTACAATTTTGGGAGAGGTTGAAACTGTAATTAAATAAGGTATTAAATCTATGTTTGTTATTATGGACTTTTAGCATGAGTAGCACCATTTGGGGCCTGGAATTGTCTCTTTAACAATATATAGATATAATTTTTAAAGATATTTTATATAAAAAACAGAAACCACCAAATTGTAATTAACCAAATTTACCATGATATTTTTTAATACTCACTGCATCTGTTTCTTTTCATAGCAAACACAGTTTGCTTTATGTGAGAACAGATGCCTGTGTGATTATTTGCACTGAAATACCCAAACATTGGAGTAAAGCAGCAATTTACAATTGCTACCCAAAACTTCTCTTAAGTACACAATTAGCAAGCAATGAAGAACTCATTACCTCTTATATCTTTACAGTCAAGGAAACAAACAATTAAAATCAGTGATGTGAAGATACGTGCAGATAAACACACATCACATTATTTTGAATTTCTTGAAACTAAAATACATCTGGTATCTTATTAGAGACTGTACTGTAGATGAAAATTTTACCCAGATATTGTTTTTGACTTGATATTTTCTATTTTTATTGTTATTTGTTCCAATTACTTACTTATTTATTTTTTGATAAAAGAAGAGGGGGAAACAATAAAAGACACAAGTCATGAGGAGAAAACCACTTTATTTATGATTTGTAAACCTTGGTCCTATTAATCTCTATGTAGTTAATAGACATAATATAATTATTACTTGTTAGCAGTTTCTCCAAATGAGGTGTTGATCTGCCATTAGCTTAATTTATTTTTATGCAAATGGAGGATACACTTGTTTACAATATTTTTCTCCTAATTCTTTTTTTAAAAATACATTTTTAACTAACTATAGGGAATCCAACAACAAGAGGACATTTTAGCAATCTTGTTTCACTCACTGTGTTTATCCATATCATGTTATCCTAGAAGACTTTAGATACCTTCTCCTCTTTCAGTCTTTATTCTTTCCAACCTCACAATTACTTTTAGATGATGACCTTTCTTCCTCCACTGAGATAGTGTGAATCATCATAAGAGAACATCCACTTTCTCCATCCTAAACTTGCCAACTGATATATTCTACCTTTGTCTTTATTGCTATATATGAGCCCTTCCTGAGCCTAATCAAGTTTTATATCCAGACTAAACCTTTCCTATAACTCTAGAGTCATACATACAATCTGCCTCACAGGTGGGTGTCAAATCCTAGTCTCCAACAAACTTACCCCACCCTGGTGATTTCCTGAGGACATACCACACCTAACTAATGCACAAACCAAAACAACTTTCAGTAGCTGTTATTCACAGGGAGCTGTCCTCAGCTCATGCCATGAACATCCCTAAAATATCTGAAAGGTCTACAAACTCAAATAAGCAGAAGTAGTCCTTGATATTTTCTCTACCTTTTTCTATATGGTTTCCAGCCTGGCAATAGCAGCAGTCAGCCTACGTTCATAGCATAGCCTCTCCAAGTGTCATCCCAGCCTAACATAGGCAACTACCAATTGCAGATCTCTTTTCAGCTCCTACCAGGAGTCCTGTGGGCTGAGCACAGACAACAACTGACCTTAGGCTGTACCAAATTGACTCCCAAGAGACCCTGGAACCAATACTCCTGGTGTTCAACTTCAGTCTAAGCTAGAGCACCACATAAATAGCTCCACAAACAACACATCCAAAGGTTTGACTTAGCAGGCAGGCACCAGAGCCTCGAATTAGCAAATCCCACTCTGTGAGGTCAGGCTCCACATAAGTGTTCATTTGCTAAAGTCATGGCCAGTCTTCACATCCAGTCAGCATGGGGGTCAATTCCACTCACTGAAGTGCCAACAGCAATCAAGGTTCAACTACAAAAGGAGGGCACATACAACCCATACAAAGGACACTCCTGGAGCACCATCTCAGGGGACTAGGGAGATGGTGTTACTGGGCCCCACAGGAAACCTAATACTTGTGATCACTCTACCAAGACCAGGAGATATAGTAGCTCTACATAATACATATAGCCAAAATGAGGAGGCAAAGAAACATATCCTAAATGAAAGAAAAGAGAAAAACTAAGAAAAAAAAGAGAGAGAGAAATTAAATAGGGACAAGTAATCTACCAGATACAGAGTTGAAAACATTGATCAACTTTATAAGGAAGATTAACTTAGGAGAGAATAAATGAAGTCAATGAGAACTTACAAAAAAAGATAAATTATAAAAAGAACCAGAAATATAAAAGAAATGAAGAATACAATATCTAAAATAAAGACTAGATTAGGTAGATTCAACAGCAGATTAGATGAATCAAAACATTGAATCAGTGATTTGGTTGACAAGGTAGAAGAAAATACTGAATTGTAATAGCAAAAAGAATAGAGCAAAATTTTTAAAAATGAGAATAATTTAAGGGACTTTTGGGAAGAATAAACTAAAATAACATTCATATTACAGGGATACCAGAAGAAGAAAGCAAGCAAAAAATTGAAAACCTATTTGAAGAAATAATAATAGAAGACTTCCTCTACCGGATGAAGAAAATAGACATACCGGTCCAGAAAGTACAGATTGTCTTAAATAAGATGAACCTAAAAAGGCCCACACCAAGACACATTATAATTAAAATGCCAAAGGTTAAAGACAAAGAGAGAATTCTAAAAGCAGCAAGAAAAAAACTGTTAATATATATGTAAGTGAGCTACTATAGACTGTCATCTGATTTCTCAACAGAACCATTACAGATTAGAAGAAATTGACATGAAATATTCAAAATGATGAAAAGCAAGAACCTCCAACCAAGATTATTCTAACTAGCGAGGCTGTCATTAATAATCGAAGGAGACATAAAGAGCTTCAAGACAAGAAAAACCTAAAAGAGTTCATCACCACCAAACCACTATTATAAAAAATATTTTAAAATCTTTTTTAAGAAGAAGGAAAAAATAAATATTATAAACATAAATAATAAAATAACTATAACTATAACCTATATTTAATTACATTAAATATAAATGTATTAAATGTTCGAATCAAAAGACACAGGGTACCTGAATGGATAAAAAAACAAGACTCATACCTATGCTGTCTACAAGGGATTCACTTTAGATTGAAAGATACACACAGACTGGAAGTAAAGGGATGAAAAAAGATATTTTATACAAATAGATACAAATAAACAAAGAGCTGACATAGCAATAATACTTATATCAAAAAAAATAGATTTTAAAACAAAGGATATAATAAAAGACAAAGAAGGACTTTTTATATACAATAAGAAAGAAATAGATGCAACTTAAATTTCCATCCATAGATTATTGGATAAAGAAGATGAGGTACATATATACAACAAAATATTTTTAGAGCATAAAAAGTATAAAATCTTAGCATTTGCAACAACATAGATGGACCTAAAGGATATTATAATACATGAAATAGATGGAGAAAGACAAATACCATATGATTTTACTCATGTATGAAGTCTAAAGAATGAAATAAATAATCAAGCAAAAGGAAAACAATCTCATGGATTCAGAGAGCAAATGGGAGGGTGCTGGGGGGCTGAGTGAAAAAAGTGAAGAGATTAAAAAGTGCAGAATGTCAATTACAAAATAATCACAGGTATTACAAAATAATCAATTACAAAATAATTACAGGTAAATTATGATATAGCAAGTATAGTCAAAAATATGGTAATAACTATGTATGGTGTATGGTATAGGGTTGGTACTAGACTTATAAAAGAGATTACTTCACAAGTTATATAAATGTCTAACCACTATGTTGTAGACCAGAAACATACTATTAAAAGTCAACTGTGATTGAAAAATAATAAACAAACTAAATAAATAAATAATGTAAACTAGTTACCTCACAAAGTATTTTAAAGTTTTATTTGCTTAAATATAAATAGATAAGAGTATATAAAATATGATTGTACAGTTTAATGAATTTCCAAAAGGACAACACACTGGTAATAAACATCACAGAAAACTCTTTTTTGTCTTTTGACAACAAGTATCAATTTTTAAGGTATTAATATCCTAACTTCTAATATCATAGGTTAATTTTATTTGTTTTATACTTTATATAAATGTAATCACACAATGTGCACTCTTTTTTCAATAGTTTAATTTAACATCATTTGTGCATTTATGATGTCACAATGAGTATAGTATACTCATTGTATAAATATAAAATAAATCAATGATGATCATTATTTAGTTTGCTTCTTGTTTGAGGTACTATAGTAGTATTGCTACATAATTTCTTGCACATGTCTTCTGATAATATTTATACACAAATCTGGTATGTATCTGAGAATGGAATTCTTAGATATCTGTATATATTTTTAATAGACTACCTAGATATTTTTCAACATTGCATAAATTTATCCTGTTTTAAAAAATATGTAACAAGTCTTATTTTACTCCAAATTGAATCATTTTCTAACAGACAGCAGACTAGAAATTAATTGCAGTTTTCAACCTCTCCCAAAAATGTGACCTTCAAAACAGTTAATACAAAATGTTGATTAGCATTAGTGAGGTAACCTGCATGATAAAACTTATAATTTTTTTTTATTTTGTACAACCCTTGGAGTGTACTCCTAGTTGTAAGATGAGTTGCTGCCAAATTCATGAACCACTTATTAAAGCCAATTAGATCTTCAAATTTACTGAATAGAATTTTGTTTTTTAAATAATATTCTTATCAATTTATGATGTAATCTAAAAAATAATACAATCAAAACCAAACTTCTCTTTGTCTCTCACAAACCAGTCTCCTCTAGTGTCATCTGCCATTTAAGTGAAAGTTTATTTTTATGTTTGATCATTCATGCCAAAAAACAATCTTGACATCATCCTTTAACTTTTATTTTTTTATGCTATATATCCATTCCATCAGCAAATCATGAAGCTTCTCTTAAAACAAACAAAACAATTTAAAAATGTACATATACATATATGGTAATATATATGTAAACAGTATATGAAATGCAATGTATATGCAGATGAATATATTAGCGCAATAACTTGATCTAAGCTGCCATTACTTCTCGTCTGGATTTTAATTGTCTACATTTTTTTTTTCATTCTCTCACAATCAATTCTCCACCAACAAACAAGAGTAATTATAAAACATAAGTCACATGTAGTCCTCATGGTTGTCTCATTTCACTAAAAGAAAAAGACTGCTACAATGGTCTATAGATGATTCATCACCTTGCCTCTTGTTTCTTATCTTATCTCATCTCCTACCACTTTCCCTTTTGCCAACTATGGCAGATCCTCTAATAATGTTATTTCATTCAACATCACTCTATTATAATATTGATGAGAAAAAAATATATAAATTTCCAGCTGGGGTAACTGTCTGTATGAAGTTTGTACTTTTCCCTCATATCTACGTGGGTTTTTTCCAAGTACTCCATTTCTCCTCACGTCTCAAATATGTGCATGTAAGGTGAATTGGCATGTCTATATAGTTCCAGTCTGAGTGTGTGTGTGTGTGTGTGTGTGTGTGTGTGTGTGTGTGTGTAAGTGCACCTTGCAATGGAAGAACATCCTGTCCAGTATTTCATTATTAGAAGTGGATGGGGTCTTTATTTAGACATCAGTGGCGTTTTTGTGACCAGGATCTTGATCTTAACTACTATTTATATTGATTAGCCTATGGTAAAACTAGTTTCATTATACATTGTTTTATTTAGTTACAGTTTCAAAAATCTATCGACTCCATTAAATGAAGAATCACTATACATGTTAGCCACACTGGCTTCCTCCATATTGCTTCAATATCCCAAGCATGCTCTTATCTCTAGTTCTTTGTGTATGCTATTATTTCTACCCAGGTGTCCTTCTTCACATAACCTCAAATTTCTTAAATTTCACTTCATTAAAAAGTAAATATGAGCCCTTACAACCCCCTCAGCACTCCCTTTTCCTTGCTTTTGTTTGTCTGTGTAGCAGTTGTTGAAATAATATTTATTTACAAACCTACTAACACTAGAAAATAAATATGGCAAAAATGTCACTTTGTTTTTTTCTGTTTTCAATTATCTAAAACACTGCCTATTATAGATCAAATGCATATGTAAAATGTATTTGTGAATAATTTGTCAACAAGCTCCTTTAATAGTAAGTAATTTTCAAAATAGAGTGGTAACCCAAATACAGCTTTAAGAATAAAAAAATATTTAAAAGACTATTTAATTCAAATTATTTTATTCAAACTGATAATCACAAAACAGATACTCAAAGTATTAAGCAAGATAATGCATTAAAAATATAGAATAACTAGATTTTCTATAAGACTAAAGCATTTGTATTTGCAAAAAGTTATTTAAATCAATTACAAATTAAATAGTATAAATTTCTGATTATTATGTAAACTATGGTTAACATAATTCAATATTTCTAAATATTCCTTGGTTATCAAAGGTTACCATTAGACACAGAAAAAATTGTTCTAAACTACAATAACATTATGGAATCTAAGACTATTTACATTTCTATGCATCTATGGTAGGATGTAGGTTACCAGAGATTTCTGAAGTAATGTGGTCATGGCAATAACATATCTTAAAAATTTCTTTTGTGACCCACATTAGCACACTTAATTTTAAAAATATTCAGTTTAATTGTGGTAGCAGTTAGAAAAATCAATTGAGATTAAAATGTTATTTCTGCATGGTTATTAGTAAATATCCAGGCTGAGTTCTCATTCAATACAAAATGTAATACACTAATTTAACAGAAGCAAGAAGACTGTCATCTCTTGGTTTCTCCTTCACTAATTTTCTAATACAGGGTATTGCATAGTTAACAATGAATTTCTTCCTTTTCTATCAAATATACATTTAAAACAATGAGAAATACATTTATTGGTCTCTGCCCTCTAGTTGCTGACACATAAAGACAATTTTATGATTAGAAGTTTAGAATTTTCAAATCTATTCCTCATCCTTCAAGAGGGGAGAGAGGCTGGAAATAGAGTTTATAACTGATCATGCCTAAGTGAGGAAGCTTCCATAAAATCCCAATAGCATAAATTGAATAGAACTTTTAGATTGGTGAACTGTTCACCTACTAGAAGGGTAATGCACCCCAAATCCACAGAAACTCCTGCACTCAGGACCTTCTCAGACCTTGCTGTATGTGTCTCTTCATCTGGCTGTTCATCTGTATCCTTTATTATATGCTCCACTAAACTGGTAAACAGAAGTAAGAGTTTTCTTGAATTCTGTGAGTTGTTCTAGCAAAAAATAAAATCTAAAGAGAAGAGGTCATGGGAACCTCCAATTGTATCCAAGTTAGATAAAAGTTGTGGTTAACCTGGGGACCTACTACTTGAAATTGGAATTTAAAGTGAAGAAGGGGAGTGGGCTGTCTTACGGGACTGAACCCCTAACTTGTGGGATATGATGCTATCTTGAGTTAGATTGAGTTAGGTTAGTGGACCTTGAGAAAGGAAATACTTGCCAAGAAGGGCTTGGTGGCTAACTGAGCTCAAATTTAAAAGCTACTTTAAACAGAGTTTTGTCATGCAAACTTCACTTCAGGGAAAAACCTGCACAAAGTTGCCTGCCTTTTGAACTGAACTACTAGTCTGCACTGTGTTTTCACCATCTAAGCCAGACCTAATGAAGGAGTTCCTGAAATAGTATTTCAACCACTATGACTGAGGCTTTCCCCCATTTAATCGGAACTGTGCAGCCATCAGCACCTTCACTGACTAGTCAGGGAGGTTTTATTCCAATCGAGACAATGTTTTTTAGAGGATATGCCAATTTTCATGAGGATATGCCAATCAAGGACCAGGGCAAGTCACTTTCTGTGTGAGTTAAGGAGTGCACGGTCCCTTTCCACCAAAGATAGAAGACTGCATTTCCCCAGCTGGAACTGAAACACTAAAAATTAAACATTGGAGATTTCTCAGTGGACCAGAACAGAGAAGAGAAGACAGAACAGAACAGAAGAGAACAGAACAGAACAGAGCAGAGCTTTCTAGAGGGAGAGGGGCCTGATCCCAGGGCCTCCTAACCTCAGATACGCCTCACACCAGGATCTCCTAACAGCCATAATGTTTCACAGCCATGTTGCTTTATACTTAGGTATAACACTATTGAGCTGTTCCATGGCCATTTTGTTCTCATAGCCGTGCTTAACACAATTGAGCTGTTTGCACTGAAAAAAATTTTTTTTACCACACCCCAAATTAGAGATTCATGTTGGTGTTAAATTGACACCAATGACCATTGGTTGACATTACAGGGTCACGCAGATGGTGTGAGTAAAACTCTCACATATTTGGTGACCACATATTTCAAAAGTAAAGTGTTTTGTGAGAATGTAATGAAAAAAAGACACAGAGACAACCTGTAGGTTTTTCTAATAAGATGCAATAATGTATGCTGGCTCAAGTCTGAATCAGAGAAGTAAGAACGAATCCCAGTCTTTGGTTGTAAGAGAAGAATACTAATGGGATGGATAGGATGTCATGGAGACTAGAATATTTAAAGAGAAGAGACACAGAAGGAACTAAAATCCAGCTTTTGTACCTCCTCTGCAGGTAGTTCAATGACAATAATTGCTATGATATAATTCACAACAATTATTAGGTATGCAAAACTGACTCATATTCAACCTTGTCTTCATCAATTCTAAGCACTTTGACTTTGAACAAATTACATTATTTTTGTAACCTAAAATTGTTCATCTGTAGACTAAAAGTAATAATTCTTATTTTATGCTAGGATTAAATAGGAAATGCATTACAGCTCTGGTTATATGGTTGCCATTAAATAAATATTAGCTCTCTACTTTTCTTCTGTAGATGTTTTTTTTAAAAAACAAGTCGTGTGGCATGTGTTCTGAGCCTTTTTTTTCACAAAAGGTAAACAGGGAGGTTTGTTTTGCTAAAATCATAATGTTTTATATCAAGCAGACACAGCCTTAGTATGTAATTTTTTCTTTCTCTTGATATTTCACAGAATAGTGAATGACATGAGACTGATAATGAATTAACACATTAAAGTTATTTTAACCTGTGAGATGAAAGATGGACATGGACAAATCCAAAAGTATCAAACTCCAGCTGAATTTCAAAGCATCCAAAATTAATCGAACCATTAAATATATTTTCAAATATTTTTTCACTTAACTTTTTGTGAATCAAAGTAAATTTTAAAAGAATTAGCTCTATAGTTTGAGTTAATTTACACTTATATTATCAAAATGCCATTTGGCAAGCACTTTAAGCCATTTTGAGTTCTTCTAATATGTTTAAAAGCCTTGAAAAAAGTGTGTTTATATTTAGAGAAAAGGAGATTATATGTATTAACAACAACAACAACACTCTTTCCCCAGGAATGTAATTCTTAGAAAACATTTGCAGTGAGTCTTTCTCAGTGGCATCACAGGTAAATTATGATTGTTCTGCAAAGTTAAACACATACCTCTTCCTCCATAATACAAAACAAAATATTTCCATCATTATTTTTCTCTAAGCACAAAAAGGGTATAATAAAGTGAGAAGAATCTTACAGGAGAAGAATTTAAAAGAAGAACAAAATTTATTAATTAAAAAAAGAAAGTAAAAAAATGTAATAGTGGGAATAAACTCCTGAAAAATATAGACAGTGCTCTGTGGCATTGTAAGATGCTTCCTATTTGTATGTTTTCATAAACGCCTCACAGCTACTGAAGTTCTGAACAGGTATCTAATACTATAAGTCTACCCAGAATCAAAAGGCATAGTCTCTAGATCTACCTCAGTTACAAATATTATGTTTCTTTACTCTTGAATACTTCAGAGTGCTTATTCTGAAACTAAGATATTTATTTTCTTATATAAACCAATGATTATCAAAATTTAGAAATGAACACCAAAAGAATAACATTATTTAATCAGCAGACTTTGTATTAATCTACCAATTGTTCTAATATTGCACTTGATTACCAAAGGAGATCCCAATTAATGTGTTTCATTGAGTTTATCATGTCTTTTTATCCACTTTAAATCTGGATAGTCCCTCAGTCTATTTTTGGCTATCTTGACATTACTTTTGATGAACATTTTACTTTTTTAAAAGAATTTTCCCCAGTTGAGATTTTTCTGATAATTTTCTTGATGTTACATCTTCAGTAGAATTTTTGTGGTAATAGTATGGATTTGCTGATGGCTTTTCTCATTGCATCACATAAAGAGGCACAAGATACTGACTTGAACAAATATTGGTAATGTTAATTTCAATCACTGTGTTATGTGGTTTCTTTCAGGTTTAAATTCTGTAAAAATTTTATGTCTCTCTTTGTGATTAACAGGTAGTTTGTAAGATGACACTATGAAACTATACAAATATCTTTTTACTTCTGAAATTTTCACACCCTAGTTTTAGCATCCATTGATAATACTTATTTGAAATAATTATTATGATGATAGTTACTGATGGTGATTTTCTGACTCTTATTTATTTATTTTTTTAGATTGCCTTTTACCATAAATAAGAGTGCTTCTCTCTCTCTCTCTCTCTCTCTCTCTCTCTCTCTCTCTCTCTCTCTCTCTCTCTCCCTTCCTTCCTCCCTCCCTCCCTCCCTCCCTCCCTTCTTTCCCTTTCTTTCTTTCTTTCTTTCTTTCTTTCTTTCTTTCTTTCTTTCTTTCTTTCTTTCTTTCTTTCTTCTTTCTTTCTTTCTTCAATTAGTCATAATACATCCACCATTATCATTTTATTTTCATGCTCAAATTGTTCCATATACAGCTAATAAAAGCATCTTAAAGCTTCTTCTGTAAACTTCTAACATACTCCTATAATTCTCTGAGATCTTCCTTATTTTCTAGTATAAGATTTTATAGGGTCATTTTGTAATTTTCTTGTTTCCAGTCATGTCAGTCATTTCTTCAAGAATAGGGTAGGTTTTGTTATATTATCTTCCTTTAATATAATATCAACTAGAATTTTATCCAAATCCTTCAGCCAGTCCACATTTAGTCTTACAAAAGCATACAATAGTAAAAAAAAAAAAAAGAGAGAGAGAGAGAGAGAGAGAGAGAGAGAGAGAGAGAGAGAGAGAGAGAGAGAGAGAGAATTTTGGAGATTACCTAATTTAATTCCAAAACTATCTAGATGAGGAAATTGTATTCTAAGGAGGTAATTGATTTAGGCTTCTCAACATAGTAAGAGAACTCTTAGTGCTTTGCCTCACATTTTTTCAAGACTTGCATATTTTTCACTATCTACAGAGATTGATTTAACCCTCACACAGAAAAGGAATTTAGCATTATTTTAAAAATATAATTTATAGCTTCTTTTTCTGAGACTTTATATTTCCAAAGAGAGGAGAGGATCACTTTAGGTCAATATAAAAAGTAATTTTTATTTGAGAATTTATAACTCAGTGATAATAAAAAAAGTATAAAAATCAAATTTAATGATATTTATTCATCTAATAAAAAACATGTTATCCTGTATTGAAACATAATTATATAACCCATAAAAAAGATATAAAGGCATACTCTTAAAGACTTTGTTTTGAAAAAGTAAACTTCCCGGATTTAGAATTCAATGTTCTATAATGCCGAGGAGTGAAATGAAGAATGAATTATCACAATGATTAAACTCTCTCGCTATTCTTTCTATTACTTGATAATATTGAAAACAATAATGAGACTAAATTCACACAGCAGTGTTTCTATTGCTGATTGAATTACTCTGGAGGTGTAGGAGCAACATATTAGCAAAAATAGAAAGAACATCAAATAAGTCATGTGGCCCCATAGGAAGGATCCAGTTTAGGCATGAGTTGGAATCTCAGTCTGTCTTTTAATATCTGTATGATTTAAACATAAAATAAATATAAGCCATATTTTTCTCAGTTACAAAATAAGGGTGATATGTGCTGAACAACAAGCTGTAAGCAGAACCCTGTTGGAGAAAGTCTTTCATTATTTGCTAGAGGAATACATTCAGTGATAGAGAATAGAATGAATATACAGAAACTTAGGCTTAATGCTTGAAGATGGAGTTTTATAGAAGTCAAATGACAGAGAATATTAATGTTCTAGTTTGACAAAGCCACAGCATGTGTTAAGGTGGTAAATTTTATTTGGGGAAAAAATAGGAATAACATTTATAAAAAAATGTTATTAGGTGGCACATGGGATTAGGTGGCACATATATATCAGTGCTGAACTTATTACTTTTTGTAAGTTTTTACAGTGATACCTTGGAAATATTATTTATGGTAGAATTGCATTCATCTTATATCCTTGGTCTTAATGAGCATCAGTTCAAAAAATCCATTTGAAAATTTGAAAGTTTAGTAATATTCCAAATTTGAGCAGAGTAAAGAGATGTAGAATCTCTTAATAATTTGATAGAAATAGATGTAAAATATTTCATTCATTTAATAATATGCCTACTGTGTTCCAATAATTATTCTAGAAACTAGAAATATAAAATTGAACAAATATAATCTTTGGGAAAACATTTTTGAGAAAGGTTAGAAAATATCTCTTAAAATTATAAATAAAAATTTTTTCAACATAGCAATTTCACTGAAAAAAAAAAAACAAATTATCTCCAGATAATTGTAGAAAGGAATCCAGCGTAGTATTATTTATAAAATAAAATAAACGTAATTTAATTTACTGTTTACCTGACTAGTGAATGGCTTGACTATTTTCTGCTGCAACTGTAATGATAGAATATTCTATAGAGAGTAAGAAGAATTAGCTAAATTTTATTATAGGAAGGAAAAATGAACTATATATCTTTATTACATAATGTGAATATATGTGTTTCTGCCACATGTGTATTCTTTTATCCACAAATTTATATAAGAAACTGTGAACTGTTTATAAAATTAAATGTGTGGTCCAAGTAAGAAGAAAGATTTTTATCACAACTTTTAGTACCATTTGAGGTTTTTAATACATGCATGAATAGTATTATTTTTTTAAAAAAAGAAATGTGTTATCAAAAAAATAAAGGTTAATATTTTGTGATATAAAATCCTGTCTATTATTTTATCACATGCCCTCCTTAATAGGAGCTATATGATCACTTTCTTCTAGAATCTAAATGAGCCAACATATAGGAACAAACCTATTCATGTGACTGCCCTTCCTCTGTTAAAATGATCCATTCTGTGTAAGATAATGTAAGATAGAAACCTTATTACCACTGCGAAAAACAGAGTGGCTCCTAAAAGACATTGAACATGAAATGATGTAGATGAAAGTAGAGAAATGAAAACTGGAGACTTACTTATTTAACAGCCACTATTCATCAAACTCATGTGAGAACTGTCTGGGGACTTCTTCTCAGCCCTGTCTAATTTAGACAATTTCTCCTTTCTCCTTTTAAATTAACATTTCATGAGTTAGATTTGTGTGTCAGAAGAAACAAATTTCAAAATTTTTGGCTTCATGAGTTTTTCTAGTTCTTGAACTAAATACATAAATGTAGATTCAAACACATTGTTTAGCCTTTAGCTAAATAAACAGAGTCCATATCTTTCAAATAAATAAGATAATGAGGGGGAGATATGATTAATAAATCCAGAGAGAAAAACTTGCAAGAAAATATAATAAACAGAAAACATAGAAAAATACAGAAAAAATAACAGTACCATGATTTTTTTATTTCATAAGATATATGTGTGTGTGTGTGTGTTAGTTCATATACATATGTAAAAAAGTTAGTTCAATTTCTTTTATGATTGTAGATGTAACCTTCTGAAATAAAATATTATTAAGTCTATCCTAGCATGGCATGAAGTTTCTCAATGTAACCCACAATGTTAATATGTTAAAGAAAAAAAAAGTGTTCTAGATCAGTGTTCCTTGCCAGGAACATCAATTGAAGTTCAGCAGGATATTGCTGTGCATGGCAGAACTTTGGGCATTTCAGATATCTCCTCAATTAATGCAGTAACATTTTCTAATTATTGTAGACACCAGAAATACTGACTCTCTCTTTTCACTATATGTTCAATTGCTTCATATGGGATTTTACTACTGTCTCTGGTTGAGCATCAAGTCTAGAAAGAAACTAAAATAATCTTTTTTATGCAATCTTCCTAGACTGAATTAGAAGAACTGAAAAATCTAAATAGAACAATCAGCAGTATGGAAATTGAAACAATCATCAAAAAACTACCAAAAAGTAAAAGATCAAGACCAGATGGCTTCACCAGTGAATTTTAACAAATATTCAAAGATTTAATACCTGTTCTCCTCAAACTCTTCCAAAAAGTTAAAGAGGAAGCCATACTTCCCAACTCCTTTTATGAGGCCAATATTACCCTGATATCAAAACCTGGTATAGATAACACACACATAAAAAAAAATACAGACCTATATCTCTCATGAAAAAGATGAACAAATCCTAAACAAAATACTAGCAAACTGAATACAGAAACATATTAAAAAGATTACACACTATAATCAAGTGGGCTTCATCCCAAAGGCACAAAGATAGTTCAGCATTCGCAAATCGATTAATGTGATACACCACATAAATAAATTAAAAAATAAGAATTATATCATATCACTAGATGCAGAAAAAGTCTTAAACAAGATACAGCATCCATTTATGATTAAACACTTAACAAAATTAGTGTAGAAAGGCCATATGTGACAAACTTTCAGCCAACATTATACTTAATGGTGAAAAACTACAAACCTTCCCTCTAAGATCAGGAACAAGGCAATGCTGTCTACTATCGCCACTGTTATTCAATACAATTTTAAAGGTCCTAGCAAGTGCAATCAAACAAGAAAAGATATGAAAGGCATCCAAATAGGAAACAAAGAAGTCAAACAGACACTATTTGAGGATGACAACATTCTCTGTGTAGTAAACCCTAAAGACTCCACAAGAACACTACTAGACGCAATAAGCAAATAAAGTAAAGTTGTTGAATATAAAATCAATGTTCAAAAGTCCATAGCTTTTCGACTCTAATAACAAAGTTTCAGAAAAAGAAGTGGAAAAAATAATTTCTTTCGCAATTACAACAAAAAGAATAAAATACCTAGAAAAAATCTAATGAAACATATTAAGGGCATATATAATGAAAAAAATAAGACCCTATTAAAAGAAGTCAAAGAAGATACAAAGAAATGGGAAAATATTCCTTTTTCTTGGATTGGAAGAATCAATATAGTTAAAATGATAATATTACTTAAAACATTATACAGATATAATGCAATCCTCATCAAAATCTCATCAGCATTTTTTAAAGAAATAGAATAACAATTATGAAAATTGTATGGAAACACAAAAGACTCAAAATTACTAAAACCATTCTGAGAAAAAGGAATGCGTCTGGAGGCATCACTCTGCCCAACTCCATATACTACATGGTGACAATAATCAAAACAGCATGGTCTTGGAAACTAAACAAACACACAGACCAGTGGAACAGACTGTGAGTTGGGAAGTAAACCCATATTTATATGGCAAATAATTTTCACCAAAAAGTCCAAAATTAAACTATGGAGAAAGAAAAGCCTCTTCAATACATGGTTTTGAGAAAACTGGAAAGCCACCTGCAAAAGAATGAAGCTAGAATGTTGTCTATTACCACACAGCAAAATTACCTCAGAATGGATTAAGACCTGAACACAAGACCTGAAACAATATAATACATAGAAGAAAACATATGAACTAAACTAAAGGACCTTGGACTTAAAGAGAATTTTATGAATTTAACCTCAAAGGCAAGGTAAGTAAAAACTAAAATAAATAAATGGGACCACACCAAACTAAAAAGCTGCTGTTCAGCAAAAGAAAACATCATCAAGGTAAAGAGAGAACTATCTGAATGGAAAAATATATTTGCAAGCAACACCTTTGATAAGGGCCTAATATCTAAAATATATGAAGATCTCAATCACAACAACAACAACAAAACAATTCAATCAAAAAATTGGCAGAGTACTTGAACAGACACTTCTTCCTAGAGGACATACAAATGGCCAAGAAATATTTGAAAAGCTGTTGAACATCTCTAGCTAGTGGAAAAATGCAAATCAAAACCACAATGTGATACCATCTCACACCTGTTAAAGTAGCTATAATCAACAGGAGAAGTAATAACACATGTTGGAGAGGATGGAGAGAAAAGGAACCCTCACACACTGCTGATTGGATTGCCAATTGGTACAGACGCTATGGAAAACAGTATGGAGGTTTCTCAAAAATCTAAGAATTGATCTACTATATGATCCATTCCAGTAATCCCTCTACTGGATATTTTCCTCAAAGACTTGAAATCCCATATTTAAAAAGGTATTTGCACCCCGATGTTCTTAGCAGTATTATGCACAGTGGCCAGGACATGTTAGCAACTGAAGTGTCCTATGATAGATTATTGGCTAAAGAAGCAGTGGTACATATATACAATGGAGTATTACTCAGCCATAAGAAGAGATGAAATACTTCCATTTGTAAAAACATGGATGGACCTCGAAACAATCATGCTAAGTAAAATAAGCCAGACAGGCTTATGGACATGGACTATAGACTAGTGGTTACCAGAGGGTGAGGGGTGTAGGAGGAGGAGTGAGGTAGATAGCGTAAGGGGTCGAATATGTGATGACAGAAAGAAATGTAACTATGGGAGGTGAACACACACACACACACACACACACACACACACAAACACACACACACACACACACACACACACACACACACACATATATATATATGCCCTATTGTTAAAGTGTATAGGTGAAACATTGAATTTCATTAACCAGTGTCACCATATAAAAAATATATGAGTATAATCCTTCAAAAAGAATTAAAAAGTAAATGCTAATCAATATGCTTTAGAAAAAAGAGAAAGAAAAGGACAGATTATAAAGTTTAGTAACAGATTTAACTAAAAAAAAGAAATTTAGAGTATATTAAAGATTCCATTTTAAATTAGTAGAAAAAGCATACTTTCCTTAAAAATATTTAGGTACATATTTTGTAAAATAAAAGTTCTATGGCTACTTTATAATTTTCACCAAAATATATTGTAAATAGACTATATATTTAAAAATATTAAATAATGTTCTAAATCTACTAGAATAAAATTTAGATTAGAAATACACACACAAACACACACACACACAGAAAAGTTTACAGTATTAAATAAGTTTCTTTTAGGATAGACAGTTAAGTAAAAAGCACAAGAGAAGAAAAAGATAAAAAGTGAGGTAACAAAAGTAATAGGTAATTTGCTCTAATGTTTAAAATATTTGATAGATATTTTAGTATCTTTTTTATGAAAGTAACAAAAATAAATTTTTATGTGCATTTTTTTCTAACAAATGGTTAAGTTGTATGCCTTTGTCCAGAAATGTAACCTCTGGTAGAGTATTCTAAGGAACTTCTAAGAAAAACAGGGAAGTTATATACATAAGTGTGCTTATTGAAATACTGTTTAAAAATGGGAAAAAAATAAAGAGGATGCACAATCTGTTTCTATTGGTCTGTCTCTATGTACACACATGCACACACACACATTATTATTTAATCAATTAGTAGTTATATAAAAATGCTATAACATCATTAAAGTGTCATTTTATATCTTTATTTATTGATACTATAAAATATTCATGATATACTGTTATGAGTAAAAGGTTATGACCAAACACTATAAATATAATTACATTAATTTCAAAAATATTTTTATTTTAAATAAAGTAAAACAATTTTTAAAATATTATAAGTACCCTAGATTAATGCTTAGTATCATTGGTTTTTTGTTTAATTGGTACTTTTTATTTTATTTTTAATACTATTCTATGTTTTAAGTCTGAAATAAAAATGTTATTTTTTAATAAATAGTAAATTATCAATAATTATAATTGTTTTACTAATCAGAAATTAACAAAGCCATTTCCCTAACTCTCTAGGAATATGTAATATTTCTCATATTGAGAAATATTCTATCTTGAAAATATTTTTCACGTTTTTTTAAAATTATTTTCTACTTTTTTTGCTCAGACTGACAAGAAGCTCAGAGGTGATAGTCACTTTTAATTAAAAATGCTATGTTTGTCCTCATGTTTTGCTTTTTTTTAATTTGACGTTTTTATTTTTTTGTTATTTTTGATGTTTAAATCAATTCAATCATCTTATTTTACATATATTTATTAAATTCTGCTGGAAAGTGACAGAATGTTAAGACAAAGATAAATAGTCTAATAGGAAATGGTATACATTTTATATTATTACACATATAAGATTTTATAATTGAATTCTACTTCTTTGTATCTCTCCTTACCCAAAAAGGAAAATAGTCACATTAGCCAAGAAGCTAAGAGAGAAAGATTTATTTTTGATCACAGACAAGTTTGTATTTACCAGCAGTACATTAAGTGCCTCAGCGATGAAATTTTCAAAAAGTGAAATGGTATGAGAAAAAGAACACAATATTCTATGAGTAAAGGTAGATTTAAAAAAAAAATAAAAAGTGGTATTCTCTATTTTCAGATGGTCCTCTTGGCCCTTTTGAATATAGATATACCTTCATTATAATCATTCTGTATATCTAATGATGTTTATAATGTTTAAAGAGCTTTTCTTTTTTAATTAAATCAAAATTCCTATGAGGTAGTCATTGTTATAATTACTTTCCATATGAAGGTAGAGAGACTCAGGTACATCAAGTGACTTGCCCAAGTTCAAACACATAGTAATATTGGCAGAACTTGGTTTTGATGTCAGTTTTTTTTTTTAATTTTTTTTTTACTCTAGCCTACTCACCATTTATCATTACTCATCAGCATCATTTTTAATGATCAGGCTTTAGAAATTCTAAAGAGTTCTTAACAATGCACGATTCTAACTAAAATCCCAATTCCCAACAGAATTATGAAGTTCACACTATTAACTTACATTTTGAGTCTAAGCTGACCTACAACTTTAAATGACTTAATGTAGGACTACACTCAAAAGGAAAGTATGTCTTTCAGTCTGCATATTGATTTTTTTCCCTTTCAGAACTTATTTATCTTCATTCTTTGATATTTCTTAATATCAATTAATTTCCCAGAAAACTTTTTAATGAAAATTGCAATACATTAAAGGTAATTTAAGAGATCTACTTATTTTAAATTAAATACACTGGATGAAGAAGTTCTCTTCAAAAATTTATTTAGATGGAATATGGAATTTGAGGTCACATATACCTAGGTTAATATACTATTTCCAACAATTAGTGGTTTATTTCTGTGAGCAAACCTCAGTTTACTCATTTATCAAATAGGGACAATTTCTATTCATGGTGCTGTTGTATGAACCTAATAAAAAGTGTTTGTTTATAAAACACTTAATCTAGTGTCTGGCATACAAGTGATACAAAACCAATGATAGCATAAAAAATCCAAGTGAATTTAATAAGCATGATAGAGAGATTTCTATCTGCATCAATTCATATATACTCTACTTATGATAGAGAATGACGCTGCTATAGAGTAATATGATGAGAGAAATGATAATGACATACCAGGTAGAAAGAGATGACCTACTGAAAAGGAACATTCAAAAAGGGTTTAACTTAGAAAGAATTCACCCAGAAGAAAGAAAACCCATGAAAATGGTGTCATATCTCTTAATCATATAAAGTCTTCACTGCCCTAATCTGAAGGAACAAGAGAGTGCTTGGTTACCATTAAGAATTGTAGCTAGAAGACAGGGCTACTAGACAGGATTTGTGATGTTGGCATACTACTAAAAAACTACATCCAGGAGGAAGAAAGATAAGGATAATTACTTCCTTTTTGTCGTATAATATAGATTAAATCAATTGAAGGTGAAATGGAAAGACAGCTTGGTTGCATAGGTCCATAGAAAAAAAATTCTTGGACGTTGAACAATGATAAAATATGAATCTTAGGAGTCAAATGGAGAATCTATAACACAAAGGTCTATAAAATTTTGTATGTAAATATTAGTAATAAATTAGAGTTGGAAAGAAAGAAGAAAAGTTATTTACTTGCTCTTCGCTGTGTAGTATTGCCTATGGAAACTTTTGGATAGAAGAGCTAAAGAACTTTAAAATAAATATAAAACAAAATCGAACATTATAAAAAAATCTTAAAGAGGAATTATAACAGTGAGGAAATAAAGAAAAATAAGAAGAAATAGAACCATTATTTAGAAATGACTAGGAACAACAGAAAGAAGAAACAAAACAGAAAGATGATAGCCATGGCTTCTAACAGAATTGAAAAAAAATAGTATCAGGGTGAATTTTTGTAGTTGGAAAAAAAGTTTAGATTAACCTCCAACTTAATTTTTAGTCCAACCCCTTTTAGTGTATTCTTTTTTTTTTTAGATTCATTGAAATATAATGACTATTAGTTGCTCATATTTACATTGTGTCATTCATAAGTTTTGTTCAGTTATAATTGGCATACAATAATATATTAGTTTCAGTTGTACAGCAAAGTGATTAGAGCTCTCTCTATACAACTCACAAACAGATCAATCCATTAAATCTAGTAAACTTCATCCCCCTTACATATTTATTACAACATTGTTGACTATTTTCTTTATGCTAGACTTTATATCTCCATGTCTATTGTGTAACTATCCATTTGTACTTTATAATCCCTTTGCCCATTTTCACAATCCCAACCAACCATTCTACTATCTGGTAGGCCTCAAAATACTCTCTATCTATGAGTTTGTTTCTATTTTTGTTGTTGCTATTATTTATTTTATTCTTTACATTACACATGCACATAAAATTATTTGATATTGGTCTTAATCTGACATACATCATTCAATGCAATACCCTCTAGGTTCATCAAGGCAACATTTTTTTCTATCTCTTTCCTTTTAGTCTATGTGTGTCTTTTAATTTGAAGTCTCTTGTAGGTAGCATATATAGGGGTCTGGTTTTCCTATTCATCCAGTCACCCTATCTGATTTTGGTTGGAGCATCTAATTCTTTTCTATTTGAGGTACTTATTGATAAATATGTAGTTATTACCATTTTTTATTCTTGTTTTTGATACTTGTAGATATTTTTTTTTTAATAAAGTTTCTCCAACATTTTTTTTTTTTTGTAATACGAGCTTGGTGTTGATGAATTCTTTTAATTTTTTTTGTTGTTGTTTTTGTTTTTTGTTTTTTGTTTTTTGTTTTTGGTCTGAGAAGTTTTTTATCTGTCCTTTGACTCTAAATGATAGCTTTTCTGGATAAAATATTGTGATTGTAGATCCTGGGTTTTCATCACATTGAATATTTAGTGCCAAGCCCTTCCGTCCTGCATAGTTTCTTTTGGGAAATCAGCTACCAGTATTACGGGCAATCTCTTGTTGGTAACTAACTACTTTTCTTTTTCTGCTTTTAAGATTCTCTCTTTTTATTTAACCTTTGGCATTTTAATTATGATGTATCTTGATATGGGCCTCTTTGAGTTCTTGGTTTTTGGGACTCTCTGAGCTTCTTAGTGTTTTATGTCTATTTCCTTCACCAGATAAGGGAAATTTTCCATGATTATTTCTTCAAATAGGTTTTCAACTTTTGTTCTCCCTCTTTTCCTTAAGGTACCCCTATGACACAGATACCATTACATTTAATTTGTTCCATAGGTTTGTTAAATTATTTTTATATTTTCTGAATTATTTTTTCTTGCCATTGTGTTTGGGTGTCCTTAGTGTCCCCATTCTCTGTATTAAAGATTTGATTATCTTCTTCATCCACTCTGTTAATTCCCTCTAATTATTCTTCATCTCAGATAATGTATTCTTTATTTCTGACTGATTCCCTTTAATAATTTCCATTTCCATTTTTATGTTTTTTATTTCTTTGTGATGGTTTTCACTGAGTTCATCTACATTTCCCCTAAGTTCATGGAGCATCAATATAACCAGTATTTTCAACTCTGTATCTGTTAGATTGCTTAACTCCATTTTTCCTGGATCTCTATTCTGTTCTTTTATATGGTCTTTGTCTTCCCATTTTGGCTGTTTTGTGTGTGTGTGTGTGTGTGTGTGTGTGTGTGTGTGTGTGTGTGTGTGTCTTTCTATATACTAAGCAAAACTTCCAAGTCTCCCAGTTTTATTAGCATGACTTTGTATAGTAGGTTTCCAGTGGCACAGTCCTGAAAGGGGTTCAACTGCAGGTCAATTTTTGCCCCAGTTTGTGTCCCTCCATGGCCACTTGTTAATCATCAACAAGCAATTCACAGATGCTGTGCTTATAATTACTCAAGAAGCCTCACCAGAAACAGAGGTCAGCTACCAACAGTGTGGGTCTTGGAGCTGTTCAGCAAGTGACACAGGACTTGCCAAGAACACAACTGGATGTTGGTTTAATGGGGTTGCGATTTGGGGATGGTGGAGCTTCAGGGAATCCTCTTGGCAGAGTGATCTCTGTTATGCATTTTGACGATGTCTCAGCTATTGGCAGCATTGCTTCCGAACACTGGGGAGGGGTAGGGTTCAACAAGGGAACAATGGATACCACTGGGACTTCTTCCCAGGAGAAATCTTTGTCTCTGGCCTTCACTCCAACAACTCAGTGTTCTACCTTTAAGTTTATGGTGGTCCTCCTAAGCAGCTCGGAGAGAGTAAGTCTGCCACCATCAAAGTCTAGTTGCGGATACAGCCCCTTTAAGAGGTGTCTGCAGGTGCCATTCTTAGCTGCTATAGCTTTTGTCTAACTCAGCCACTCAGGACTGGCAGCTTCCGATCTTCTCTTCTTCCTCCTACCATGGTAGGATGATTTGTTATTTCTCTTTCTACTTGTAGACCCCAGGCTACTCTGCTTGCCATTTGTTACATGTTTCTGTCATAACTTTGATGTGATTGCAAGAGGGAATGAACAAAGCCTCTGTCATCAATGCCATTTTGCCCAGTCTGATCAGTGTATTCCCTTTTAACACTATTATATCTAATTCACCTTCTTCAGTTTGCTTATTTATTTATTTATTTATTTATTTATTTATTTATTTATTTTCAATTACAGTTGACATTTAATATTATGTATATTAGTTTCAGGTGTATAGCGTAGTGGTTAGACATTTATATAACTTACGAAGTGATCCCTCTGATTAATCTAGTACCCACCTGGTACCATACGTAATTATAATATTATTGACTCTATTTCCTATGTCGTACTTTACATCTTCATAACTATTTTGTAACTGTCAATTTGTACTTCCTAATTACTCTGTCTTTTCACCCATTTCCCAACCTCTTTCTCATCTGGCAACCAACAGTTTGTTCTCTGCATCTATAAGTTTGTTTCTCTTTTTTTATTTGTTCATTTATTTTGTTCTTTAGATTCTACATATAAGTGACGTCATATGCTATTTGTCTTTCTCAGTCTAACATGTTTCACTTAGACAAGCATTTTCTTCACAGTGCACCCTATTCTGACTGTTCTGCTTCAAATTACACTCTACTCTTGATCTCTATACACTGTTAATATTTCCTCAGCACCATCTATATAATATTATATAATTTATTTGTTCACATATGTATTGTTCACCATTTGTTGAGCCAAATAAAGGAAGTTCTAAAAGATCATAGATTTTATTTATAGATAGATGTATGTTAAAAATCCTAGTACAGCACCTAGCATGTAATAGGTGCATAATGAATGTATGAACAAATGAATAAGTAAGTGACTCCCAGAGGCTACCTATATAGTAACACTACTTAAGCAAATTGTTTCACAGTATCTTCCTATTTTGAAGCTTAGGGTCCTCTCCCCAAATCATGTGGTTATAGGCAGATTCTTATCCTTGTGACCAGCTTTTTCCAGGACAGCTAGAAATTCTCTTAAGCTTCTAAATCCTTTTGTTTAGGGCTTATCTGATTAGGTCACACCTATCCTGGATATTCTCTTCTTGATTGCCTCAGAGTTAATTGATTAGAGGTTTTAACTACATTTACATCATCTATTTTTTGTAATATGATAAATACCCAACAGAGTGATATCCCATCATATTCACAGGGTTTTAGATTTCCTGTGAATAGTTTAATAGCATAATTAGGCCAAGAGATGATAAAGAGTAAATGTCTTAAATCACGACACTTGACTTCAGATATTATCTCAAATACTAAGTTACTTAGTATCTTATTTAGATACTTAGACCTTACCTAGGTTTTTAAGTCTTCATTTTCTTTTTTGTAAAATTAGGATAAAATACATTTACATACTAGATATCTTTTTGAATTGTGTGTCCAGAATAGAAAACAGAACCTATTTCTTGCCATTTAATTAAGTTGACCATCTCTTGGCTGATTTATTTAAAATCAGTGCTGTTCCCTTCCCCACCATTAGATAATATATAATATAGTTGCTAATCTTTTTTTTTTTTGAGCTCAGAAATTTATTTTTTAATTAAAAAGTAAAATAAAAAAACTTCATTTTCATTTGTTTTAATAATAAGAAGATTATAAAATCAACATAAACTGGCACCCACTAGAAAGTGATTATTAACAAAAAAGAGCTAAGACCCTAGGCCAAATTTTCTGATATCAAAATCTATTTTGAAAATAAAAGTAAAATAAAGACAAAGACAAAAAAAAATCTCAGAAAGGAAGTTCAGTTGGTGATATAAAAAAATGAACTTTATGTTTTTCTCATTTTAAAAAAATGTTAATTTCCTATAAAGCTTCCCAAATTTGTCTACTTGAGAATTAGAAATATTCATCTAAATTGAATAGGTATATCTGAATTGAAGAATATTTAAATATAAGAATTTGTACAAGAATTAAAATTATAGGAGTTGATCATATCAGCCAGGGTGAACGGGTTATATGAGAAAAGAATGCTGAGGCCAGAATGCAATATTTAATAAATGGGCAGAAAAAGATGAGCCTGCCAAGGAATTAAGAAAAAAGAAAATAAGCACAGTGTTGTGTCACAGAAGTCAGGAGAATGGAATGTTTCAAGAAAAATGGAAGGTTGATATTTTCAGATACTGCTGAAGGATTTAGTAAGGACAGGAATATTCCTGAATTTGGTGTTAGGCTTACTTACAGATTTTCATAAATATTAGTGTAATAAAGAGTAAATTATGTCTACCACTACTTCTCTGACTCATGTGGCACAGCTGTCTAGCTTCTGAGCAAGTTGGTTTACTTTGTGGATACAGCTAGACAACATATTCAAGTCTTCCCAGTTGGATGATGTTATGTGACTGAATTTTGAGAAAAATAAAGCCAAATCATAGACAGAATGAGCAAAAAACATTTATTTATGAGTAAAAAACATTTATTTATGAGTTTGTGCTGTAAGAGAACCCATCCAGCATTACTTTTGTTTCAGTAGTTTTAAAGATATTTGAAAGAAAAGTTAGGTTTATAGAGTGCTTTAGTAAGCTCAGACTGCTATAATAAAATTTCATAGACCGAGGGGCTTAAACAATTGACATTTCTCACAGTTCTTGAGGCTGGCAAGTCTGAAATTAAGGTGCTGGCAGATTTAGTTGCTGATAAGTCTCTCTTCCTGGCTTACAGATAGTCACCCTCTAGCTGTGTGCTCACCTGGCCTCTCTTTAGTGTGTGCTAATGGGAAGAGGAAGAGAAAGTAAACTCTCTGGTGTTTCTTCTCATAAAAGCACAAATCCCCATCCTCATGACCTCATCTACACCTAACTGACTCCTAAAGACTTCACTTCCTAATGCCATCATATTGGGATTTAGAATTTTATTCTATGATATTTTTTTGGGGGGGGGGCACAAACATTCAGCCCATAACACAGAGTAAAAAATAGAAAACACTGAGCCAGTTTTTGATTGGCAAGTAACCTGTGAGTTTGAAATTTGTTATCGAGGAAAACTTTCTAATTTGTCCTCCAATAGATTTAGAAATCTTTGCTTGGTTGCAAAGTGTTAGCAAGCAGTTGAGGTATGTCAAAAGAAGAAAAGTTTGTTTAATCTAAGAGGCAGATAGTTCTCTGTGGCTGATCATTTTCAGGATCAAGTAAAGATCTTTTTGATGTTTTTTTGTTTTGTTTTGTTTTTTGCAGGCAAACTATCATGGGGGTTCTTGAGGGAAACTGAGGTTAGCTAGTAGAATAGGCAGGTACTCAGTTCTAAGCAATGATAGATCATAGAATAAAGTGAGATGCTACTTACAAACTTGGCTTGTGAAAGCTCACAGGCTTGTTTCTCTATGTTCTTTGTTTCTCTTTGCTTTTGTTCCATTACCCTAAAACCTCTGGGCAAGACTGGTTCATTTAGGTCCCTTGGGGGAAAACTTCATTAGGAATATTAGTTGGGGATTTCTGCAAGAGAGATATAAGCTTCTATTTTTTTTAAGTCCTTTGGATTGGAGATTATCTTTTTCCATCATATAATTCTCTGTAAACTACTTTTATAGCATTTTTATCTGACCTTAGATTTTCCTTACCCTTTTAAATTTCTATGAGAAGTATGTATTTTATAAGAAAAAAATAGTTTATAATCTGAAAACAAATTTACATGGAGAAGTTAGTGTTATTGCGTTTTAGTTTCTTCACCTTTCAATTGTTTTTAAGAAAATTTTGCGAAAATCTATATGACTCCTCACATCCCTCTATTCAGGACAGTGCATGATTTTTAAGACCAGCTATCAGAATTATCAGGTGCAGGATGAGCAGAGCATTTACAGGGAGGCTGGCCATATAACCATGTGAGTGAAACACATGCTACTTGCCATGATGATTGTAGATATTACAATAAGTGAGAGACAGAAAAAGTGTGAAGTTAAAAACAAAGTGCTGCACAAGAGGTATCTGTTTTGTTAACTGTGATGTCACATTCTCTTCATGTGACTAATCATTCCCACTGCCTTGGATGGAGTAAATCTGAAGAAATGTGTTTAAGGGATTTGTGTTGTCTTGGTTCTGCATGTCAAACTTTCATTTTTAGTTTTGCAAACTACATCATCACCACAAATTGCAGACTACTTGGTAGCAGTAACTCTTCCTTTTTTTTTTTTTTTTTTTTTGCATCTCTTGCATAATCTGGCTTATTTCTGGCTTAGACACATGAGTCCCTTAAAAAATTTTGTTCAAATAACTTGGATCACAATATAACTATAATTCCAGGGACAGTTTTCAATTACTAATAAATACATAAATTACCTCATAATGAAATTATCAGTCTTCCTCCAGTTCAAAGATTAATTCCAGAAATCTCATTTATCTAAATATTTCAAAAGCTATTATACTAGTAACTAGAATCTATCATATCCATAAATTTTACATGACTATACAATGTTATTGATCATAAATGAAACATTCACTACTTATTAATTAAATTTGTATAATGCCAAGCTACATAAAAAAAACACTGTTATAGAAAATAGGAATATAACAATAAACAAAAATGACCAAAGTCTTACCCCACATCCCACTTAACTTAACTTTGCATGAGAACAATATTTACTGCTTAAAAGATATAATTACTAGTAAACCTGTCCATTTTGTGGAGAAGCATCACCTTCTAAACATTATATGTGAATATGTTGAGGCTGAGAAAAGTGATATAACTTGCTTAATGTCACTCTAAGTGACAAGAGTTCTAATTTCATCCCAGACATACCCTATTTTCAGTAACCACTCTGTACTATGTCCATTGTCTATATACAAAGTTGATATAAAGTTATAAAAAAGACTTTAATGATAGCATAATGCATTATGCTTCAGATTAGTTGACAATATTTATTTCTGATGAACACTCTCATCGTCTTAAAACTATTGTTTCCTTGTTTGCACCTCTAACTGTACTTACTATCTCCATTATAGTTCTCAGGGTTCTTCCCAACATATATGTGTATATATAATTTTTTATTCTATACAACTTCTTTCAGATGAAGTTCATCTATCGGTATACTGTTAATTACTGTGAATATTATGATGGAATATATATTCCTGAATTTCAGACCCATGTGTTAAAATGACTATTGAACATCCCTATTTAGATCTTCACAAGACATATCACAGATATTTTATAAAAATAGAGTTTTTACAACTCCTCACTACTCTCTCTCTCTCTCTCTCTCTCTCTCTCTCTCTCTCTCTCTCTCACACACACACACACACACACAACTACTGCTCTTTCTGTATTGCCTAAGGAATGACATCGATCCACTTGTGGGGGAGAATAAGTTAGACATAACCTTTATTTCCAATAGCTATTTCATTTCCAAGTCATGCCAATATTACTATTTTAATATTTCTTAAATACACCTACTCTCTACAATCTCATTCATATTTTGGACATTATTCTGTGAGCTATAGAGCCATGGGCAAAAACCTGACTCAAAGCCATCAGGAGAACTAATTTCTTTTTAAAGTGTGCTGATTTCACTTTGGTTCCTCTGGATTTCCGTGATGGTTTCTGACAATATTGTAGAGTCTTACCTAAGACTCTAACTGCAGTCAGATTTGATGAGACTGTCATATATAGCAAAGTAGGCTGAAGGACTGAGGCCAATTGGAACTGATAAATGGTCCAACGATTCTTTGCCAGGAGGTTCTTAATAAGGTGTGCTGGGTTGGAGAGATGTTCACTTACCAAAAACATCTAAATTAATTATCTTGAAGTAGAAGAAAACAATGCATCTAAAGATTTGCTGAGAATAATAAATTGAGGAATATTGGGCATGCTATGAGTCGAAAAATGGATTTACATTATAATATAAATTTTTAGCAAGTGACTCAACTTTCATATTTACAATGAAACAGTTCTGAAAGTCAAGCTAGTGAATAGTATTATGAAATACAGATTCTCAAGATGAGACATTTAAAAGAACAAGTATACATTCTTTCATTTTGTCAGATTTTTCAACTAATCATCACACTATTTTTTTTCAAAACAAAAAGAGATGAAAATAATAATGGCTCAGAAAGTTTAATTACAGCCATAGCTATTTAGTGGCAGAGGTGGTATTATAATATTGATTGCTTAATTAATGCTTAACATTATTGCACATAATAAATTTGGAGGAATAAACTTAGAAAAATCAAGTGCTCAATATTTATAATAATCTTTATCTCATATTTTTATTTTGTTTTATGTAGAACACTACATTCACTACTATTTTACATTTTGTGTTTCAGAGAAAGTTTCTTTTTCCTGGACTGTTCAGTTACAATGAGTTTCCTAGTAGTTATAAGAAGACTATTTAAATGCAATGGTCAGAATAATGCCCTCCTCTCACCAAGAAAAAGATACACACATCCTAATCCCCATAATCTGTGAATATGTTAGGTTACATGGCAAAAGGGACTTTGCCAGTGTGGTTAAGTTTATAGACTTTGATGTGAGATTTTCCTGGATTACTCAGGTGTTCAGTAAAAACACCTGGGCTCTTAAAAACTGTGCACTTTCTCAGGTTTCATTCAGACAGATGCAGGGGAAGAAAAGTGAGAGGAGTACTCCATCCACCATTTCTCAGGAACAAAAGGCAAGAAACATAGGTAGCCTCTAAAAGTTGATTAAAATCCCCAGGGGACAACCAACTCAAAAAAAAAAGAGGCTGAATTCTGCCAACAGTCTGAATAAATCTAGAAGTGGATTTTCTCCCAGAATCTCCAGTAAGAAATGCAATCTTGCTTGTACTTTGATTTCAGTCCATGAGACTTTGTAGAGGAGACAGCCAAGAAATGCTATATGTGGGTTTGTTATCTACATAACTGTTAGATAATAAATAGGTGCTGTTTTTAGTCACTAAGTTTGTGGTATATTGTTACAGCTGTGATCAGCGACCAATACGTTGAACCAAAAAATGACATAAATGTAATTTTAGATAGTGAAGTATTGCCCCCTACTCATCCATATGTAGGCTAGAAACCAGTAGAGGCACAAAAGAATGTCGACCATTGATTGCTTCCTTTGAAGTTAGATATTGCTTAAAGTTGGTTATGGTCAATTTTGTTTTTGTCCTGCCATTTATAAGTATTGCAATTATACTTCTTTAAAAATTTTTCATTTTAATGACAAAAGTATTGCCTTGAAAAATATTTGACAATAGAAAAATATGCAAATTTGAAGTCAGAGTGTTTCATCTACCCTCTCAGCTTATGGAGTAATGATAATTTATCCCATAGAGTTTTATTTTATTAATTAATTTATTTAAATAGGTAATATATCATTAAGTTAAAGATTTTAAAAAATATTCTTAAAAAGCCTCTTTCATATCTGTTTCTTCATGACTAGATATTTTACAACCCAAATGAAGAATTACATTTTTATATTTATGTAAATTCTAAAGATTTTGTGCATATATAAGTAATAATATATATTTATTCTCAGTTTTACATATTTTAAACATTTGTATATATCATTCTGTATTTTGTTTTTAAAAAATTTTAATATATGTATTTTAGAGAATGTTTATATCATTACATAAATTTTCTAATTCAAGTAATATTATTGAATAATCACTATATTCAGAACAAAACAGGATCTTTTTCATCAATAGTCATCACCTGATAACGAGGTATAGTGACTATGAAAAAGTCTATGGAATAACATAGATCTTAATAAGCCCCATGAGTGGCCTATAGACACTAAGCAGCATTAAAAAAAATCTTAGGAGCAGAAGGTCATTTCAAAATAGGAAATGTTCTTATAATTTCATAGTTAAAACAAGTAATTTATGATCCAGGTAAAATTCTGGTTAGATGTCTTACTGTCTTATTACTAGGTGATTCAGGAAAGTAAAAATAATTATGTTCAATGTGGGCAGGGAGAGCCTCTCTGAGAAAATGGCTTTGAGTAGAGACCTAAATGAAGTGTGACAATTAGGTATGTCAAGTCTCACAAAAGAGCATTTCAGAGTGTGGGGAATGTGGTGAGATAAAAAGGCCAGTGTGGCTGAAACACAGGGAGAAGGAAGAATAAAAGGAGATGAGGCTGGAGAGAAGAGAGGTCGGCTCATGTGGACAGTGTTCTTCAGGTTGAGTAGTGTGTATTTAATCATACAGAAATTCATTGAAATGTCTTTGAGTAAATATGATGCATATAAAGAAGCATTGTGTCTGGCTCATGGTCAGTATAAAAATTGATAACTTTTATTCTTATTTATTTTATAGAATAGGGTTGGCATGGAAGCCTTTGTAATGGATTTTCTCAGGACCTTGATAAGTAAGTGTAGATTATACAAATAATTTTATGGTGTATAGGACTCAAATCAAGTTTGAAATCTAATTAGTTTAACAGTAGCAGTTTTTGTATATCACTTCTATCCTAGCCGATGAGCTGCTTCAGTAAAGCATATATCAGATATAAACAGGAATAGTATCAGAGTCTAATATAGCATTGGGATTCCATGACAAAACATGCTTATTAACAGTGAATTAGAAGTAATTTTACATAAATAGGTAGGAAAACAAGAAGGTGAGTTGTGAATGTGAACTGTTAGGAGATATGGTCTCAGACATGGGAAAGATCATGTAGACCCTACAGGTGTTTATAAAGAGTTTAGATCTTACTTTGAGTGAAATGGGAATTCACTGGACATTTTGAATTGAAGAGTAAAATGACTTACATTAAAACACAAAACTACCAAAAAAATACTTTGGCTATTCTGCAGCAGAAGGGATGAAAGAAGGGAGATCAATTAAGAAACTCTTAAAATCATCCAAGAGAAAGAAGGTGATAACATGAACCGGGGTGATAGTTGTGAAGCATTGCTAATTGATTTGTCTCTGGAAATATGCCAATGAAAAAGCCAATGGGATTTGCTAATGGACTGGCTGTGCATGTGAAACAGAGTGGGTATATGATGTGACAAAAATAATACATTACTGTTTTTTTCTCCCAAAAACTCATAACCCAGTCTAATCAGAAGAAAAACATTAAATTCTAATAGAAGTATATTTTACAACTATCTAACCATGACTCCTCAAAATTATTAAAATCAGGCACAGCTAAGAACAGTCTAAGGAGTCATGACAAGTGAATGTTATGTGTATCTTGGATTGGAATCTAGAACAGAAAAAGACATTAATTAAAAGAAATATGAAAGAAGTATAGACTTTAGTTAATAAAAAATGTACCAATATTAGTTTATTAATTGTTATAATATTACCAGACTAATATAAGGTGTTAATATAAGAGAAACTGGGTGGAGGGTATGTGAGGTGTCTCTGTACTATCTTCACATTTTCTTTTCTTTTTCTTTTTGTAAATGTAAAACACTCTAAAAAGTAAACCCTATTTAAATGAAAAAAAAAGTGAGTCAAGGATGACTTCAATTTTTATGTACTAAGCAACTAGAAAAGTGCGGTTGCCATTTATGAAGGAAGAGAGACATGGAGTCCTATGAAGCAATAAATATGAACTGCTTCTGCCTTCTTCCCGACTTCCATCTTAAAGATAGAGTGACATTCTTCACTTCATCTTTAAGACACACAGACACAGGATTTATTGCCACATGACTGATAGAGGAAACATAGTCTGAGTTAGAGTTTAAATTGCCTGAGAAGGCAACGTAGAAGAAGTAATGCTTCAGAAAAAAATATTGGAAATGAAACAAGATTTGCAAATGTAGAGAGGATAAAACCCTTCATTGTAAAGGACTTAATTCCTTTTTTTTTAATCTCCATATTTTTATTCCACACATTTTGTCTCTTTTGCTGATGCCTTTTGCCATTTTGTAGATGTTTAGATTAACTTTTGCTCTTATTTATATTTATTTGCTTTTATTTTTTTTCAAATTATGTTTATTATTAAGTAGCAGATAGCCCTTTGGGGACTCACTGATCTTAAGAATTCTTTCTCGTGCTATGCTGATGTTCTTTATCTTCTCGTTCTATTGAGCTACAGTCAGCACTCTTTCCTGTCTCATAAAATGTCTCTGATGAATTGCATTGCTCTTATTGCTATTATTACAAATAGGAGATGTGATTCCCCACCATCTGCAGTGTGATAGTGCTTCCAGAGACATATTGTCTGTATTTAAAATAATAACTCTTTTATAATATTCTAGATAACTCTTTTGACTCATAGGAGTAAGTTATTCATTCCCATCTATATTTTCTTCAAGCAGCATCAAAGTGAATATATTACAAAGGCAGAGGCATAAATACATGTAATATATATTCTTATCAATCTTACTCATTTTTAGGGATTAGCCAGTGCCTCTTTTAGTGTCTCTTATGGAATAACTAGAAAAGTAAACAATTAGTTATAAATGATATTATGAGGACTAATTCTTTCTTCTTTAAATTTCCATATTCTTCTATCAGTTGTCAATAGGATGGAAAAAAAGATTCTCTTTTTACTAATTTTGTCATTTTTCCCTTCTGCCAACTAATTTTACTCAATAAAATTGACTTTAGGTAGTTTATTAACATATGTGGTCAGGTATGGAGACAAATGATTCAGTGACTAAAAATAATCATTATAAATATTAGCTGCTGTTTACCCTTAACTAGTTTTCTTCTCCTTTTTTAAAGGACTTCACTGTCCATCTAAATATCAAATTGGGTTGTGATGGCCATAACTTGCCCTCAAGTGACAGATGAGCTTTTAATTTTACCTTTTGTTAATATCCAACAATAGTGAAATGGTGCCTCTTTAATAAGCAGCCTTAAAAAATAGCAATTAATTAATTAACTAATTAATTAATTTTTATTAAAATTATTGGGGTGAAATTGGTTAATAAAGTCAAATAAGTTTTAAGCTATCTGGCTTCTAGCACCCCCCATACTTCAGCAGAAAAAAGTGAGAGATAAAAGTGAAAGGAACCCACAGTTTTTTTTTTTTCTTGAACTAGCCCTGAAAGAGATTTATACAATGTCCTTCTATAACCAATTGTCCAGAATTAGTTACAGACTAACTAGGGAGAAGAGAGGAAACACATTCTATACCATAGATCATGCAATAAACAAGTCGAAGAATACAGGCTGGACAGAATATTCACTTTATATAGAGAGGGGTATTAAAATAGAAAAAAAAAATAACTTTTCTAACTTTACCATGTTGCTTTTCACACATTTTGACTTCTAGTAGCAGGTAATTTTACTGAAAACCATTGAGTCCAATAACATAATTGATCTTATTAGAAAAAAATCTAAATTTTCAACCATTGGTTGATTTTCAACACTTTTTATTTGTGTTGCATATAATTGCAAAGCATTTATTGTATTCTAAAGCATTCATTCCTTCTAATTACACACTTAATTTTCTCATATATTCCATATTATATGTATGGCATGAATTATTATCAGAAACTTAAAAGTAAAAAAAGTCAGAAAAAAGTCTATTTAATGAACGTGTTTTAGAATTCATTGTATAGCCATGCTACCCTGAACAAGCCCAATCCCATCTGCTCTCAGAAGCTAAGCAAGTCAGGCCTGGTTATTACTTGGATGGGAGACCATCTAGGAAGACAAGGTGCTATAGGCATAAAAAAATATTTTTAAAAAAAGGGATTGTAAGCTGAAAAGGTCCTTGCAATCTGTAAGGTCAACCAAAGATTGCCTCACCTAAAAAAAAAAATTATAAATACATAAATAAATAAATAATTAAATAAATATTTATAAATAAGAACACAATTTCTTTATTTTATAATAGAATTAGTAATAGTTGAAAAAATAGGTATGATTAACATAAATTTTTGACCAAATTATTATTTAAAACAAATTATCAGAGACCAATTTGCTATCAGTGTAGTTGTAGTGATCAAATTGTGTTAGGGGCACATGGCTATCAGACTACCAATTTAGAGTTTGAACTTCATGCTTATTAGGGCACACAAACTCTTAAATATTGAAATAAAATACTCATGCATATTTTAATATTATGTCACATTTCTAATTAGAGAGCATAATTGGGAGATTGGCTTGATATTATTTAGTGCAAATTTATTTTGTCTTGTTTACACTCTCATGTCATTTTGTTTCTATTGAACCTGAAGGTATCAATTTAATTTCTCTCTGCTTGACTTTTTTGCATGCCTATGATATGTTTTCCCTTACATTGGATCTCTATATAGACCTCCTTATGGGGGCATTAATTCTGAATCTTGCCCATCATGATCTTCATTTTTACATTTTATATCTCTTTATTAAAGTTCCCACTCAGTTCCTCTATTCATCCCCTAAGCTCTTTGAGCATCCTTATAATCAGTGTTTTGAATTCTTCATTTTTTATTTAATTCTTTTCTGGAGCATTGTTCTATTCTTTCATGTAAGACATGTTTCTTTGTCTCCACATTTTGGCTGCCTGTAAGAGTTTCTATGTATTAGTTAGGGCTCCTAAGTCTTTGGTCTTAGTTGAGTGGCTTTATGTATTATGTATCCTGTGGGGCCCAGCAGCACAGACTTCCCTGGTCACATGAAACAGGTGCTCATGGTGTGCCCTTTATGTGGGTTGTGTGAGCCCTCCTATTTTAGTTGAGCCTTGGTTGCTGTTTGCACATTGATGGGAAAGATTGACCCTTGGGGTAATTTGTTGTGAGGATTGACTGATGAAGAGGGGCTGACCATAAAAAGAAGAATTCATTTTAGCTGGGTTCTAGATCTGCCCAATCTTCTTTTCAAGTGGGTTCTACTAAAATGCTGCTCTCAGTAATGCTTAAGCTTCAGCGCTAGTTGAAGCAGGCCACTGGATGTGCCAGCCTTAGGGCCTCCTGGGAGGGACCAGCTACAAGTCAAGTTAGCAGTAGCCTGTGCATGTCCAGGGCAACCTGATAAGAGTCTGTACGCAATACAAAGATGGCTGCCATCTATGCTGAACTTATAGGTGCCTTGAGAGTCCAAGCCAGAAATTGAGGCCATGTGCCACTATTGTCAGGTATGGGGCTGCTTAGCAAGAAGTGTAGGGCACACTGAGGTCAAATGTTGCTTTTGGAAATTTTGTGAGATTTTGAGAGATTTTATAAAAGTCAACAGCATAAGCCAAGAAAGGCCATTTGTATAGAATAAACCACTGAAGGCAGCATGGATGGGCCCTCAAGTTAGGGGAGGTGGGGGCTGGGTCTTAAGAAATCACCTGGGCAGAGCAACCTGTGTTAACTGGGTAGACAGACTCAGATGTGGTAGCCACCTGTGTCTGCACACTGGGAGGGTGGAGGGCTCAACAAGAGAATAATGGATAGTGTCAGCATTTCTGTCTGGGAGAAAGCCACCCCTCCAGCCCTTGCCCTTTAGCAAGATAAGTCAGTTCCTCCCCATGTGACCCTGATGACTTTTGAGCTGCTGCTCCAGCACTGAAACTCAGAGAAAGTGGGGTTGTCAGTGAGTAAGTCCATATATGGGCTATTTAAGAGGAATGTTTGTGACTACCCTGTGTCTCACTCAGCCTTTCTCTCTGTAGGTTTTCACAGCCAGAGTTGTGGGAATTTCTCTTCCCAGCACTAAAACCCTGGGCTTTGGACCCTGGTGTGGAGCCAGAACTCCTTGCTCCTCTGGAGGGTGATGTGCTTCTGCAGATGAGCTATTCCTCCTGATACTCAAGTGTCATGCTCAGTTGTGGGACTGTCTGTTTCACATCTCCATTCTTCCCACCAGTCTAGATGTATTCTCTTGTGCATGTTCCCAGTTGTAGGACTTCTGTTCAGCCAGACTTCAGGCAACTCCCAATAATGTTTATTCTGTAGTTTTGTTATAATTTTGGTGTGGTCATGTGAAGAGGCAGGTAAAGCATCTACCTTCTACACCATCTTGACCAGACATCTCAAGTGCATACAATTTTATCTCACTTAATACATGAGTTGTATTACATAATGTCAAATGTATTTTGAATACACACACACACACACACACACACACACACACACAAACACACATATGATATATATGCTTCTTTTCATGATAAGAGTATATTTACTATCATATCTTTCTGTATTTGAACAAATACATTGTAAAAAGATATATGGCACATGCTAAGTTTCAGGAAGTTAGTTTAAGTAAAAAGTTAAGAAAAAATACTACTTGGTACTGATAACATATGGACACATGATTCTGTATTGAGCGGCAGCCTTTCTTAAGGTCTTGTTTTTATTGTCCCTTATAACCTTTTTGTAAAATGCATTAATATAAATCATATAGTGAGGGCACACTAAGATCATGAAAGAGGAAGAATTCTGTTCATTTGTCTAGGTTTTCAGATGAATTGGTATAAAAAAGCCAGGTAAAAGTTGGGAGGTTCAGGTAACTAAAACTAAGCTCAGTGTGAGCAAACATAGAACTCATAACTAACTGCTCATTCTTTACGTACCAAGTCTACTCCATAAACAACCTCTGATGTGAATATGCAATTTTCAGAGTATGCTTTTAGGTATCTGAAAGAGTAATACAGCACCTACATTAAGTATATGATATTAGGTTGAATAAAATTATAAATACTTTGAATCAAATGAATTTTTTTACTTTCATCTTGTTCATCTATTACCCCAACACCATTCCATGTGCCAACCATCAGTTGGTTGTATCTTTGAGTTTGTTTCTGTTTTGGCTGTTTGTTTATTTACTTATTTTTAGATTTCATATAAAAGTGAAAATATATGGTATTTGTCATTCTTTGCCAGACTAATTTTATTTAACATAATGTCCTGTGGTTCATCCATGTTGTATCAAATTGCAATATTTTATTTTTTTTATAGCTGAGTAATATTTTGTTGTATATAAGTACCACTTCTTTTTCATCTATTTGTCTACCAGTGAACACCTAGGTTGCTTTCATATGTTGACTATTGTAAATAATGCTTCAATAAACATGGGGCTGCATATATCTTTTCCAATTAGTATTTTGGAATTTTCCTGAAAAATACTCAAAAGTGGAATTGCTGGATCATACAGTAGTTTTATTTTTTAAATTTTTTTTTTAAGGAAACTTCATACCGTTTTTCATATTAGCTGTATTATCTAAATAACATTGAAAAAAGGTTCCCTTTTACCCACATTTTTATCAAGCTTGGTTTTTTTAAATTTATTGATAACCATTCTTACAGGTATTAGGTGATACCTCATTGTGATTTTAATTTGCATTTTCCTGAAGATTAATGATGAGCATACATTCATAGATCTATTGGCCATCTGTGTGTTCTCTTTGAAAAAATTATCTATTCAGCTCCTCTGCCTATTTTTTATTTGAAATTTTTGGTTTTTGGTGTTAAATTCTAAGTTTCTTATACATTTTGGATATTATACTAAATTATTATAGTGGTTTTATTTTTTTCCTGCTGCATTCCAGATGTATCAATGGTGAATCTATTCTTTTACTCTTGTCTTTTGTCTTTTTACTTTTGTCTTTTTATTTTGTTGGTAGTTTCCTTTGCTGTGGTTGTCATATGGAAGGGGAGACCAGTGTGGGGCTAGGTTCCCTTGCTCCTCAGGGGGATCCTCTAAAGCTGAAATATCCCTCGAATTTCTTAATTGCAACACCATGATTATGTGACTTTCTTATTTCACATCTCCAACCTTCCTACAAGTCTCAAGGTGGCTTCTTTGTATCTTTAGTTATAAGAATTCCATTCAGATAGTCCTTAGGTGGTTCTCAATAATGATTGTTCTGTAATTTAGTTGTTGTAATGAGAGGAGGCCAGTGCAAGGTTTACCTTCTTTACCAACTTGATCAGAAATTTGTATATCTGTATATCTGTATTCAGTATATCTGAATCAAGTGATTTTTATTAGTTAGGGTAAATTTATTTATTTAAAATATGGTGCTAGAGGAGAACTCTAAGACAAACAAGTGAATCTTAGAGCAATCTAAGCCTGAAATATAATTGGAGGTAAAAATGACAAAACTGGAGCTGCTCTAATTTGGGCATATCATGAGAAGCAGAGTTCTTTGGGAAAGAATTATGTTATAAAAATGGAGAGCAGCAAGAAAAAAAAGAAAATCATATATTAAATCGATTGACTCCATTAAAGAAACCATAGGCATGAGTCTATAAGACAAGACACTGGAGGCATTACTAATTCATAGAAATACCAGGAGTCAGAGCTGACTCAATGACATATAACACACACACAAATGATTCAAATGTTTTAAAAAAGAAGAAAAATATAAATAAATAACCATTCCTCCTCAAAAAGCTAGTTTAAATTTAAGTTTATTTATTAACATGGCAGTCTAATTCATTAAAGATAACTGGGCAGTTTGTTCCACAAAGTTATTCAGCATCCCAAGTTTCTTTCAGGTTATTTCTACAACAACCTCTAGATAATTGTATTTATGTATATGATGGAAAGTGAAAATTTGAGATATCTATGATCTAGAACATGGGAAGAAAGAAAATGTCAAAGTCTAAAGAAGAAGTCCTCGTTTAAAGTTTGAGGTAGCTGAGAAGTTTCTAATGTCCTTTCTACTCAAGTTTCATTGTCTCAAACTTAGTTGCATCATCCTATGCAGCTGCAAGTTAAATAAGAACAAGAATGTCACATGTCTCAAAAAAACGGACAAATATTTTCTGAGGTATACTAGCCTGCTGACATAGAACTGTTTTTTTGTATTATTTCTCCATTTCTAGCCTCTTTCATCCCATCTAAATGTTTATTACCATGTGAGAAACATACTCAGCAGTAATGGTTAGTGCTGGATTAACTTATAAACTGTGGGTTTGAGTTTCTATCTACCTCTGTATGTCTCTGTACTTAGAATCAGTTAGATTGTTGGCTTCTCTAATCAAAATCAATAAATCTATAAAAAAGCTACCCAAAATTGTAGAAACATAATGATTACATTCTTTATAAAGTAAGAGTTTGCCTTGCTACCCAAGGATGGGATGTTTAATACTATTAGGACCATAAAGATTTATGGATTTGAAGGCTGAAATGAGATTTTAAGACTTTAGATACTGAGTTGTATTTTAAAATTCACAGTATAATTTATTTAAAACAGAACTATTGGATAAGATAATAAACCAAGTGTTTGAAAATTAATAAAATAAAATCTCTAACACTACTCAAGTAGCAAGCAAAATATCTGTCTTTATCAAATTCTTGTCAGAGACTTGATGAGATCATTTTTTACAAAATGTCCTTATAAATTGCTATGTGATTAAACTCAAATCATTTATTTACAAATTCTAATTTAAAAGGCATCTAACATATGTTTTCTAGTCTAATTTTCTTAAATACTCTCTTGGACATTTTAGTATTAACAAGATATTTTTTTCATTATCTCACAGGCTTGAATAATTTTTCCATAATACAAATGATTAAAATATCTAAATGGAGATTGTGTACACATGTCCTATATGAGCATTATCTATATAGGAGTTGTTTTCACCTGAGATAAGGGCTCCCTGAAGAACAGAGATTTTTTCTGCATAGATTATTTCAAGAGTCAAAGACACATTAATGAACCTCTATCAAGCTCTCTGTGAGAACATAGAGTATATTAAATATCTTTCAAAAAGTACCTCAGCCCAGTCTCTCAATACTCACATATGTCTTCTCAACTGTCAAAAAAATCTCTTAATTTTTTACTAGTCTTTTTCTTATAGTCCCTGGGTAACCAGAACAAATAATGATAAAATACCTGTGTCAGATACTCAAGTGTACTCTATCTGATAAGCCTTATGGTAAGTCAGGCTTGTATATCCTCCCTTTGTAAATATCTCTGATTTGCCTTCTTCTTCAAGGAACTACTGTATTATCGAGCTGATGAGTTGGTCTAATGACCCAGGGAAATGACAGCCTTAGAAAGATGGGTGGGTAGGAGAAGCTTTGCAGTTTACCTGCTATGAATTCTCATTTGTCCATAAGCTTTGTGGTTGCTTGGCTTCTCCAGTGGGAACTGAAGGTGCAAGTAGGGAAACATTGTGTGATAGGAAAGTGGGAAGCAGTATAGAAAAAGAAGACTTTATTTGATTTTCTTGTGTATATGTGTGGAAAAAAACTCTTGGTGTAGAATTGAGTTTTTAATATAACTGTAAACATTAAGTTGGAAGAAAAACTAGGTAATCTGACAGTAAAAAAAATTGCATTGAATCATGCTCTGTTATTTATTTTGGCTAAGGATAAGATATGCACAGGATTGACAAAATTATCTTTAGTGTTGTTGTATAAAGTATTTCCTTTTAGAAACAAGGACAGTAGTTTTTACTCTTTTTTTTTTAAGTTAGCAAGCCTAACATGACTTGTTTCAATCAACGAGATAGAAGAGACCAAAGCATAGAATGCTGTAATGCCCAGTGTTTGAAAAAAAATCTCTTTTCATGCTCACCAAGAAACTTTTATTTTTTCCTCATTCTATTTTTAAAGACAAAGAAGCCAAGATCTTCTTCTCTTCCATCATAAATTCCTGGTAGAAACATGCATCATCTGAAAAAATTTCTATTTATGCCAATTGCCAACCTCTTCCTCTGTCTTATCTCTGGTGAATCAGAGAATATATGACTAGGAAAATAGTTCAGTTGGTTTTACACTAAGCTCTGCTGATATAATAAAAGACATTCACCTCACTGAGTTTTTAGTTGTGTATATCCCATAACAGTGGTGACCTGTGACTTAGTAAGTGATTTCCTGAAAACAAAGGGCCATAATTCCAATTTGAACCTTTATGGACATTTTGAAGGGGAAGGAATAATAAAGCAGCCTAATGGGATACAGATAAAATGTAGACATCTGGTCCAAAAGAGAGCAAATAAGAATGTAAAACATGTAAGTTCACAAAAATAGTTATAAGTGGTAGGCAGAAAATGGCACAGATAGAATATATCATAGGATTTTAATAAAGAAGGGGTGTTTAGGTGCCCAGGGAGATAGTATGTGAAAAGTGTATGAATATTTGACAGTAACAGTCATTACAGATAATTTTCAAAGTGGCTTATAGTATATCTTTAACATAGGAGAAACTGTTTTTTTTTTATAAGAAAAGGCTGATAAGATGTTTACTAATTTTTTTAAAATTGTAAATGCAAATATAGTTGATTGAATGAGAAAGTTCAGGAATGTCTTCAGAAAAGAGAGAAATGTATTTAGTTCTCTAAGGAAAGAAAAGTTGATATAGGCAAAGAATGAAGAGGTAAAAAATGAAGAGCAAAATGATAGTAGTTAGAAAGCATAAAATGGGCATTCAGAAACATAGCAGAGTGATGTTCCCATATCTCTCTCCTTGAAACAACAATGAGCTGAACATCTAAAACTCAACAACAACAACAAAAAACACCCAAACTGCACACCAGCACGTCTGAGGTTAGGATCTGTGCATAAGAGCTACCACAGGTCAGAACCCCTGGTGTTAAGCAGTGGACTGGGAGAAATATAGAAGCTGCCACTTGCAGCTACCTGGAGGAGGAGGGGGAAGGGAGAAAGTGAGGTGAGTTCCTGTAGCAAGATCCCTGAACAGCCTTGCCTGCGAGAGTTGTGAGTTACATGTTGCCGATGATAGGCCCCAGGCATCAGAGCAGAAAGCAGAGAAGTGGGGTGGTTGATTTTTACCGGCCACATTTGAAAAACTGAAGCTGAACCGCAGCCCATCCCCCAACCCAGAGGGACTCTCCCCTCATACCCTCCAAGACCAAACACCAAGGAGCCCCAGAGAAATCTGAGCAAATACTACCAAAACTAACACTGAAAGAGACTGAAACTGAGGGTAGCGAACATGATTAAATATCTATAAGAAAATAAAAAGATATGTTTAAGGCTTTATATAAAGCAGGGATCCAAGAGGCTTAGATGTCACCTACTGCAAACCAAAAGAAAAGTGCTTTCTTTGAAACAGGCTAAAGAGAGAACTTTATATAATAAATCTTCTTTCTGAAAAAAAAAAAGCAGAATATATTTTTATTAATGCCCAAGTGGAGAAATAGTTCATTAAACACCATGAACAACCAAGGTGACAAAGCATCTAAGAGAAAAGAGAAAAATCTCCATAAAATAAACGTATAGACATAGAGATATGCAACTTAAATGACAGAGAATTCAGGAAAGTACTTCTGAAAAAACTCAGTGAATTCCGACAAGAGTCATATCAACAATTTCAGGAACTGAAAAAACAATGAGATGAGAATAATGAGTTCTTTAACAAGGAGATTGAACTTCAAAAAAGAACCAAAGAGACCTTCTGGAGATAAAGAACACACTGCAAGAGTTGAAAAATGAAATAACTAATTGAGAAATAGAGTAGATAAAATGAAGGAAAGAATCACTGCTATCGCAGACAGAAATCTGTACATAAATCAGAAGGAAGAAGAGAGAAATGGAAGGATGAAAAATAATGAAAGAAAAATTCAACAAATAGCTGATACCATCAGGAAAGGAAAACAGAAGAATAATGGACATTATTGAAGATGAGAAAAGAAGTAGGGACTAGAAAGCATTTTCAGATAGTTGATGAGAATTTCCCAAATCTAAGAAATGAGCTGGATTTGAAATTCAAGAAGTCAATAGAACATCCAATATCTCAACAAAAAGGCCTTCATCAAGACACATTGTATTAAAATTATCAAAAATTGACAAACAGAATTCTCAGGGCAGCCAGGGGGAAGAAAACAGTAATGTATAAAGGAAAACCCATTAGATTATCTTTGGATTTCTTAGCTTAAATCTTATAACCCAGAAAGGAATGGAATAAAAAATTTAAACTATTAAGAGAAAGGAACTATCTGCCTAGAATATCCAGCTAAGCTCTCTTTTAAATATGAAGAAGAAATTATGACCTTTTCAGACATAGAAAAATATAAGAAATTCTCCACTATGAGATCTCACTTCAGGAAATACTGAAAGGATTCAGCATATATAAAACAAAATAACAAAATAATAATAATAATAATAATAATAATAATAATAATAATAATTAGGAATAATAATTAGGAATAAAGTGATATAAAGCAAATAGAGGCAGAGGAGTGTAACCCTTACTAAGAACAGAACATTATAAGTTTAAATAATAAAAAGAGAATTGCTATAGCAAGATAGTAATGTATGTTCAGCATACATAGGGACAAATTAAGATAACAATGACTAAAAAGGAAGATTCAAAGATCCAAATTTGCAAAAGAGCAAGGAGATAATGCACATATAGAGAAAATGTATGACTGTACATATATAACTATCCTTTATATATTCAAAATGGTAAACACACGGAGAAAGTTTAGAGTTGAAATATATAACATAAAACAAGAAGAAGCAGAGGAAAAACCCAAAATCAAACCAAAATAAAGATAACAGAACACAAGAACAGGAAGCAATGGAAACAGTGAGCTACAGGAAAACAAAAATAAAATCACTATAAGAATATCTTATATTTCAATAATCATCCTAAATATAAATGAACTGAACTCACCAATAAAAAGACACAGATTGAAGAATGGATCAAAAAACAAAATCTAACTTTATGCTGCCTCCAGGAGACACCCCTCATCTCCAAAGACAAATATAGATTCAAAGTGAAAGGTTGGAAAATGATATTTCAAGTAAATGGCATTCAGAGAAAAGCTCAAGTAGTGGTACTAATATCAGACAAAATAAACTTCAAAACAAAACAAAAAAAGATAAAGAAAGGTACTGAGGGACACTTCATAATGATAAAGTAAATCATGCACCAAAAAGACATAGCACATTAATATCTATACTCCCAATCAGGGAGCCCCAAAATATGTAAAGCAGTTACTAAAAGAATTAAAGGGAGAAACAGACCAAAATATTATCCCAGTAGGGAACATAAATATCCCACTGTCAGATATGGACAGATCATCCAAACTAAAAATCGATATGGAAATAACATCCTTAAATGACACATTCATCTAACTAGACATAATTGACATTGACAGAGCCTTTCATCCCCAAACAGCTGCTTATACATTCTTCTCTAGTGCACATGGAACATTCTCAAGGACTGATCACATACTGGAACACAGAGATAGTCTCAACAAATATAAGAGAGTTGAAATCATACCAACTATATTTTCTGATCATAACACTTTGAAACTAAAGATCAACTGCAAAAAGAAAGCATGAAGAATCACAAATACATGGAGATTAAACAACATGCTACTGAAGAATAACTAAGTCAAAGAAGAAATAAAAAGAGGGATGAAGAGATACATAGAAAGAAATGATAATGATAATACAACATATCAAAACATTTAGGACATGGAAAAAGTGTCCATAAGAAGAAAGTTCATATAATTACAGGCCTATTTCCAAAAATAAGAACAAGTCCAAATAAACAACCTAACACTTCATCTTAAAAACTTAGAAAAGAAAGAACAAATAAAGCCTAAAGTCAGCAGATGAAAATAAGTAATCAAAATTAGAGCAGAAATAAGTGAAATTGAAAACAAACAAACAAAAAATAAAACAATAGAAAAAAAATAAATGCAACGAAGACCTGGTTCTATGAGAAGCTTAATAAAATTGAACAATCCCTGGTTAGATTCACTAAAGGAAAAAGAGAAAGGACACACATACAAAAAAATCAGGATGAAAGAGAGAAAATTACGACTGAGATCGTAGAAATAGAAAGGGTCGTAGAAGAATACTATGAAAAAGTATATAATACCAAATTTAATAACCTAGAACAAATGAACCAGTGTTTAGAAAAATGCAGTCTTTCTAGACTGAATCAGAAGAACTGGAAAATCTAAAGAGACTGGTCAGTAATATGGAAATTGAAATAATCATCAAAAACCTACCAAAAAGTAAAAGTTCAGGACCAGATTACTTCATCAGCGAATTCTATCATACATTCAAAAAAGATTTAATACCTATTTTTCTAAAAATTTTCCAAAAAATTGACGAAGAAGCAATACTTTCCAACTCATTTTATGAAGCCAATATTACCTTGTAAAGATAACACAAAAAAGAAAAAATATATATACTAATATCTATCATGAACACAGATGCAAAAATCCTAAACAAAATACTAGCAAACTGAATACAGAAACATATTAAAAAGAATACACACTATGATCAAGTAGGCTTCATCTCAGAGGCACAAGGATGGTTCAATATATGCAAATTGATTAATGTGATATATCACATAAACAAATTTAAAATAATAATTATATAATCCTATAAATAGATTCAGAACAAGCCTTCAACATGATACAGCATTAATTTATGATCAAAACAGTTCACAACATCAGTATAAAAGGACCATATATGACAAACGTTCGGCCAACATTATACTTAATGGTGAAAAACTAAAAACCTTCCTTCTAAGATCAGGAACAAGGCAATGCTGTTCACTATCACCACTGTTATTCAATATAATATTGGAAGTCCTAGCAAGTGAAATCAGACAAGAGAAAGATATAAAAGTCATCCAAATAGGAAACAAACTATCACTATTTGAGAATGACATGACTCTCTATGTAGAAAACCCTAAAGAATCCACAAGAATACTACTAGAAACAATAAACAAAGTTTCTAGATACAAAATCAATGTTCAAAAATCCATAGTGCTTCTATACTCTAATAATGAAACATCAGAAAAAGTAGAAAAAATAATTCATTTTGTAATTGTAACAAAAAGAATAAAATACCTACAGATAAATCTAACAAAACATGTGAAAGACCTATATAATGAAAACTATAAGACCCTATAAAAAGAAATGAAAATATATTCTGTGTTTTTGGTTTGAAAGAATCAATATAGTTAAAATGACCATATTACCTAAAGCATTATACAGATTTAGCAAAATCCCCATTAAAATCCCATCAGCAATTTTTAAAGAAATAGAACAAAAAATCATCAGATTTACATGGAAGCACATAAGACCCCAAAATGCCAAAGCCATCCTGAAAAAAAAGAACAAGCCTGGAAGCATCACTCTACCTGCCTTCAAATTATATTACAATGTGACAGTAATCAAAACAGCATGGTATTCAAGCTAAACAAACACAGAGACACAGAGACCAGTGGAAGAGAATCAAGAGTCCAGAAGTAAATCCATATTTATATGAGCAAACAATTTTCGATAAAAAAAAGCCAAAAACATACAGTGGAGAAAGAAAAGCCTCTTCAATAAATGGTGCTGGGAAAACTGGAAAGTCACCTGCAAAAGAATGAAACTAAATTGTTGACTATTACCACACACCAAAAGTAACTCAAAATGGATTAAGACCTGAATATAAGACCTGAAACAATAAAAAGTATAAAAGAAAACATAGGAATGAAACTCAAGGACCTTGGACTTAAAGAGAATTTTATAAGTTTGACCTCAAATGCAAGGTAAGTAAAAACTAAAATAAATGAATGGGACTACATCAAACGAAAAGCTTCTTTCTGCTCAGAAAAAAAAAAAAAATTATCAGCAAGGTAAATAAACAACCATCTGAATGGGAAAATATATTTGCAAGCATCACCTCTGATAAGGGCTTAATTTCCAAAATGTACGAAGAATTCAAACAAGTCTATAACAACAACAACAACAACAACAAAACAATCCAATAAAAAAATTGGCAGAGGACCTGAACAGACACTTCTATCTAGAGGATATACAAATGCCCAACGAATATTGAAAAGATGCTCAACTTCGCTAGCTCTTAGGGGAATACATATCAAAACCACAATGAGATACCATCACACACCTGTTAGAATCACTACAATCAATAGGACGATTAATAACAAATGTTAGAGAGGATGTAGAGAAAAAGGAACCCTCATACACTGCTGGTGAGACTGAAAATTGGTACAGCCACTATGGACAACAGTTTAGAGGTTCCCCGAAAAACTAAGAATTGACCTACCATATAATCCAGCAATCTCACTATTGGGTCCTTACCCCAAAGACTTGAAAATCTATATCTGAAAAGATATTCGCACACTAGTGTTCATAACAGCATTATGCAAAGTGGCCAGGACATGAGAGCAACCAAAGAGTACTACAATAGATGATTGGCTAAAGAAGCAGTGGTACATACATACAATGGAATATTACTCAGCCATAAGAAGAGATGAAATACTGCCATCTGTGAAAACATGGATGGATCTTGAGATGATTATGCTAAGTGAAATAAGCCAGACAGAAAAAGTTGAAAATTACATGATATCACTTATATGTGGTATATAAAACTAAACACAACAAATGAATAGGACAAACAAACAGAGACTCCTAGGGATGGACTATAGACTAGTGGTTACCAGAGAGTATGAATTGTGGGAGGAGGGGAAAGTTAGACAGGATAAAGGGAGTCAAATATAGGAGGAAGGGGGAGGTTGAAGTGGTTAAAGGGGATAAAATATATGGTAGCTGAAGGAGACTGGACTTTGGGTGTTAAACACACAATAGAATATACAAATGTCAAATTATAATGTATACTTCAAAAGTATATAATTGTATTAACCAATGTTACTCCAATAAACTTCATTAAATAAAAAAAAAGCATAAAATGTACATGTGGTAAAATAATGGCTAGAATCAACCTAGTGCTTAATATGTTTCAATATGTATGAAACATTTTGTATAGACTAAACCGCTTGTTTCTCAACTAAATGTAGTAGTTCCTTTACTTCCATTTTATAAATATAAATGGCAAAATTAGATTTAGTAACTAGGGAAAATATAGAGTTGTAACTGGAATTCTCAACTTACCTAGTTATATTTAATTTCATAAGCCTAACTAAATGAAAGTTTGTCTGTGTAAGGGTCCATCAGGGTATAAGGAATACCCTGAACATAAAAATGAAAATATAAAGTCTGCTAATGGGAACACTTCAAATACTAGGCCAAAGAATTTGCATAAATTTTAAAGTAATTAATTCTGCTTTCCAGATATTTACATTACTATTGAGAGAGGTAAGCATTAGTAAGGATTAAAAAAACAGTGTATAGTAAATGATATTTTGTATATATAGATATACAGACTAGCACAGAGCATGTATTTGGAGGTTACTCACCTTCAAGTTGAATTAAACATATTCTATTCTAGCTTTAAAGACCTTAAATTTTTTAAATGAATTATTCTGTACTCTAAATTGGTTACAAATACCTTGGGAAGCTTATTTCTGATGGCAAAGAGATTACAGCAAGTTCAGTCTAGCAGCATTTAGATGTTATTTTCTCAATATTCACTGTTTTAGAGAGGAGGTATTAAAGTACAGTTTTCACCCATAATAGAGTATCCCTTTTCTGATCAAAAATGTTTTTCCCTATTTGTTGAAAAAGCTTAGATTTACTTCTAGCTATGGAAAATAGATGATTACATGCTATAACAAAAATGCAATCCTATTTCCTGTTTGTTCAAAATTTCTGATCTTAAATAAAAACAAACTCTGTGGATTACCTTATAGAATATAATCCTCAGTATTTGGAGCTTTTCATGAAACCTTACTAAGGATAACCTTTTCTTGCTTCTCATAAAGAGATTAGAAAGGATGGTGAACCATCTAATTCTATCTCTCTATTGTAAAAACATACATTGTATACCTATGAGATAGAAGGAATAGATTCTTCAGCTTTGATCTCTTTTTGGTCATTTTCTTTTAGGACAATATTCTTTCATATCCACATGTACCAGACTATGTATGGGTGGTTCTTGCTGGAAATTTGTGAAAGTACTCAAACTAGGTTGAGAGGAGAAAATGATTCCTCTATGCAGGTCTACTCTATGATATCCCTGTTATAATGCACAATGTGATAGGTTTCCCCTCTGTAAAGATTTTATTGTTGTTGATGGCTTCCCTCTGCCCCACCACCCCACCCCAGCATCTTAAAAAAAATTAAACTATTCAGCTTCTAAGATATTTAATTTTAGAAACTCAAAATAGTATGGTGAGAAGATTTGTAATTATACCTATCTCTCAGGGCATAATGACTTAATTAATATACCCTTCATGAGACTTTGCACTGTGGGAAGTGCACAGCTGCACCAGCTGATGGAAATTAAGGTGTCCTTAAGTGCAGAAATCTGATAGTTTTGATTGTGTGTGTATTTAAATGTTTAATACAAATCTTTTTCTTCCTTTTGCTTTAATTTGTGCACAGAAGTTGGCCCTCCCTTTCTGAGCCTGCAGATGATAAATGCGGAGGACGAATGTATGTGAAGTTGAAGCTACTGAAGTTGCTAATGACTAAAATCAATCATAGCTCTATCGTCCTGACCCAAGGATATTTAAAAACATGCATTTTATTATATTTATTATTTTTTGCTTAATTGTTAATTCAAAGGCATTTTAAAGTGTTTTAGGGGTATTTTACTTTCAGTGTCACCACCTGCAAGGATTCTTAGGAGCCATATATTTCATTTTTTTAAAATTCTAATTCATGTGAATTTATTCTTCCCCTCTCCCAAAAAAGTTACTATATCACATTGTATTTCCAAGTCTTTTTACTTATTAAAAGTGAGTGCTGCTGAGCCATTTGAGCTCTACCAGGAAAACTCAGAGTCAACGAAGCTCAACCAGACTCTTGTACATTTTGATGGAGGAAAATTGATTTGAAGCAGCCCCCTATGGAGGCTAACGAAGTATTTGAACATAGTCTAGATATTTTAAGTCTCTCTACTCTCTTTCCCCATGCTCCTCACCACCCTTCTCATATTATCTTTCTCCAAAGTATTGTTAAAAACTTTGGAAAGAGGCAAATATATATTTTAGAGAGATAGATGAGAGAGAGAGAGAGAGAGAGAGAGAGAGAGAGAGAGAGAGAAAGAGAGAGAGACAGAAGATAGAGTTGTCAGGGCTAACAGTGAATACTGTACCCCAAGTTTATTAGCACAGCATATATATACCCTTGGAAGAGCATGAGAAGCAACACCCACACATATGCAAATGTTGCTGACCTTTACATAAGTTCTCTCAAAACATCCTTGTTCCTGTTTTCATCTCTTACTCCCTGGGGCAAGGGACATTCAACTCTTTCCATTAAGCCAAACTTCCTCCTTCAGTAACAAGCTACCCATTAACAAGCCCATCTGCTCTGCAAACTTCTAGCTTGCAGGCAACTCAAACCCTTTCTGCAGGGCATTCATCAAGAATGGCTCCCAGCAAACAGTGATACTTTTAATACCTTCTTCTTAGTTTTGCCACAAGGGTTAATGAGTAAACATTTGTAAATTGCCATGTAAATATTTATTATAATAATTTTTTGCCAGCTAATCTTGAGTAACCCTATTAGTATATTCTATTATTCCAATGTCTGAATTCAGTGTCAAATATGTCAGCCCTTCCTCTCAATTATTCTGACTTTTACCTGCAATGCTCATTTCTACATCCTCTCTGATGTGGTGACATCCTGTAAAATCATTGCAGTCTTTCTCAGTTATCTTTCTCTATAAAATTACACATTTCTTTTCTCTGTGGTGCAAAGCATTTTCTTCACACATATGTTGTAACAGCTAATACAGTATATATATATATATATATATATAGATATATATATATATGTATATATATGTATATAACATGTATATATATATGTATATTATATATGTATATAATTTCTCTTTGATATATATATAATTTATATATATATAATTTCTCTCTGATGGCCTGGTACTTCAAGGGCATTTAAAATTTTGCTTTCCAGTTTACAAATTGTGTGTGTGTGTGTGTGTGTGTGTGTGTGTGTGTGTGTGTGTAATCTCATTTACGTCTTACAGTGATTCTATGAAAAATATTTTAATTCTGTTACCAATATAATACTTGAAGAAAAAAAGTCTTACATAACAAATAATCTAACACATTCACTTAGCTTGCAAATGATGAGGCCATGCCAAATATTCTTTCTGGCTCCGTTACTTGTTAGATGACTCTTCTTAGGCAAATTCATTGTCTGGAGCATTTGTAAAATAGGATCATAATATCATTTCAAAAGTCTGTCGTGATACTACAAAACCATTACCTATATAAAGATTTGAAACTGCCTCAGAGAAAACATTTAAATTACTATAGACTGAATGTTTGAATCTCTGCAAAATTCAAATGTTTAAACCTAATGTCTAATGCAATGGTATTTAAAGGTGAGGCCTTTTGAAGTTAATTAGGTCATGAGTGGTGGAATCCTCATGAATGGGATTAGTGCCCTTATAAAGAGGCTGAAAAAAAGCTGCCTTGTTTCTTCTACTATATGAGAACACAATAATAAGATAGCTATCTATGAAACAAGAATGAACTCTCACCAGACACTGAATCTGCTAGCATTTTGATCATTGATTTCTCAGCCTCCAGAACTGTAAGAAATAAATGTTCGTTGTTTGTAAATTACCCAGACTATAGTGTTCTGTCATGGCACCCTTAATAAACTAAGACAAGAAAGTTTTTTCTCTCCTTTTTTGAGAATGAAAGTGAATGGTGTGTTTTAATCGCTAATAAAATACACATTCGCAAATAATGAAAGTTTGAGTAAGAGAAAACAAAGAGAGTATGCTAATTTAAATTTTAAATTGTTAATGTAGAATATTTAATGGCACATAGACTAGGTATGCCTTCCTTCAATAGATTAGAAGGTTTCACAATATATTACTAAACTCTTATACAGTCCAAAGATCTTAACTTTTCCTTTTTTTTTCTTTTAAAGAAAGGTATAGTTTAGGCTTGAAGGTTAACTATTGTTTTAAAAAGTTAGGAAGTGTTGGTAACTTATTCAGAAATTAACAAAATTATGATTTTTTAAAAGAAATAATGGGGATATAATGTACCATATAATAACTATAGTTGGTAATACAATATTGTGTATTTGAAAGTTGTTAAGAAAGTAGATCTTAAAAGTCATTACTATACACACACACACACATACATATTTGTGGTTATATATGGCTATGAATATTAACTAAACTTTTAAAAATGTAAGGAGAAAGGATTTTAATTTAGTTTAAATTGTGATAATTAATAACAGCAATTCTACCTAACATTTAGTCATGTAGTTTACAAAAAGAATATTTTCCCCTTTTAACATAACTTATATATTTCAAATAGTATACATCTCTCTGCAACTTCTTTTCAAAGATATCTCAAATAATATGAAATCTAAATGAACAGATTTTTTCCATCCTAGTGTAATGATGATGTGTTTATAAATAATGGAAAATAACTACTTATTCATTATATTGACCCTAGATATACAAATAAACCTAGTATTTTTATAGTCAATAAGTATACTTATTAAAGCTAGAAAAATTATGGAAGGAACAAGCACAAGTTTTGCACTTAAACAGAACTTAAATGAATATTCTTCCACTTACTCTCAGAATAAACTTAACCATATCATTTTGTTGTAACTACAAGTATCTTCATCTGAATACTCAAAGTGTTGATGGACATATCACAGGACCTTTCTAAAAATTAAATTAGATAACACAGTTATTATCTTTAATACTAACTATATGGTACATAAATCAGTATATGCTGGTAATAAGGTCCGATGCATAAAATATAAAATAAAATATTCAAATCATAAGCACTAATTGATAACTATTAACAATTCAGCTTATAGTACAAGGAACAGGTTTTTTAAAGAAGCTTATAACAGATTTGAAAAGATGAGACATACATTCCTAAAATAACCTTTCTTATTTTGAAATTCATATAAGCAATGAAATTCAATTCATCCTATTTCCATGGATATTGGACTCATAGTGGTAGACTACAGATATGTTGGCAAAGAAGTGATATAGTATATATTTCCAAACTTCACTAAAAGACTTGCTATCAAAATGCCCTAGTGTTTTTGGAATCTAAGAAACTTTGGCTGAAGGAATGAGCTAGCTTTGCAGATTAAATTAGAATCCAGAATTCTGTTTTCCCGCAGGCAATATGCTCTTGGAACTAGGTTTTAGTAGACTACAATTGAGTTTGTAAGAGAGAGAATTTTCAAGTTGAAATAAGTTCTCCTAGCATGTGGCCTTACAGTGATGTGCTGGCTAGAAGAGGCTGACTGGTTTGGTATAACAGCACCCCATGAAGTGGTAGTTCCCATGGTGAAATCTACTATCTGCTGGCCTAGAGTCCCATAGGTTCTTAAACTGAGACTTGTCAGTACTCATTTTTGATAGGATTTGAAGATGCCAATTCATGCTAACAAAGTTCATGTGACCAATATTTGACTAAAGTTTCAACTAAATAATTCACAATAAAGAGAAAAAACTATAAAATACGCTGAAATTTTACATAGGAGAAACTAAAATATTCTTTCTGCAGTGGCAGATTATATGGAGGGGAAGATAGTTTGAGTTAGGTATTTCAATATTAATTTTCCCTACTTCTCTATATATTCAGAACCCCAAGTTCCAGTGGGACATACAATCATTTAACTAAAGACTTTTGTGCAGCATCCATTCAGATTCTTACTGATTTTCCTACTGATGTACTTGATGAGTACTTCCTAAAGAAGTTATCCCATGCAATGCTGTCTGGGCTGAATATGTGGTGGCAGGAGCCAGAATAGTCACTTTACTCCAAAAGATATAAGTCACATACTAAGACTGGTAGATCAACACATTTAAGAATTTCTAAATTCTAACACATGGAGACTTTATTTTATCCCTATACTCGACAAGCATCTATCCTTTTAGCTCCTGATATTTTACCTTTTGTTGTTATAAATAACCTTATCAGTTTCCTAATTAATCACAATGACAACATTTCATGTCTTTGAGGCAATGAGCTTTTGTCCAATTTGTGTAGCTTCTGTACCAATTTAAGTGCAATTTAAGTGAAAGAAGTTTGTAGTCGATGAGTTTTAGAGGGATCAGAGAATTATACATAGAAGAATTTAGCAAGAGAGGGCCATGCTGAGCAGAGGCTAAAGAGGAAATAAGAATGGCATGTAGAAAAGCAGTGGGAGCTTATTATGTCTGAAACAATAAGGTTAATTTAGAAAATAAAGTCAGAAAAATAAGAGAAGTGTATAATAATTATTAGTTGAATGATTTGATTAACTACATTATTCTGTTTTTCCATAATTCTGAGACATTTCCAAAAGCCTATGCAATAAATAAATTGAGAAATCCATTACATATTGTCTATATTCTTATGATCTATTTCACTTATCTGTTGTCTCATTTAACTATTTTGATGCTTCTAAGAAATAAGCCCAGAGAGAGCATCTAGAAGCATAAAGACAGTAAAAGGGATATAGAATTTAATTGCTCAGTTCCTTTAAGCTCCTAAGAAGAAACTTGTATAAATCTAACCAAAAATAAAACAAAACAAAATTCAAAAATAATACATGCGTAAGCTTTATGCTCACCATTTAGAGATGATTCATAATTTCAGATAGCTGTAGCATGCTATTTTTTTAAGTCTGTTTTCCCAATGATGATTAGTTGTATTTACAAAGAGAAGAGATATATAAAAATAGGAGAAAATGAAGAATAAAAATATTATAAGTGAAAAAAGTATTTTTGTACAAGAATTGTTTAGAGCTGTTCTTTAAAGCAAAGTTCGTAGGGTTAGAGGGATTTTGTATTTCTCTGTCTCTACCTTTTTCAAGCTTGTACCTCTAACATAGTTATTTTATGCCTGCCCAAGTCTCCACTGAATTTGCATCAGAGAATAGAAAACTCAGGAAAAGAAAGTTATGTTTCTTTTCTCTCTCTTATTGCTTTAGGACTGCTTTAAGATAATCTCCTAATGAAAATGCTGCCTTTGTTTTATAAATTCATTGCTTTATACAGTTGATAGCTATTTATTAGATGATATACTAGACTTGTACAATTTGCTTTAAATTGTACAGATAACCTAATCTCATTTAATATTTATGAGATTACCCTATCATGTAATTTTCTCAAAATTTTTCAGCTACAGAGTTACTGTGAGACTAAAGGCACGGTGTGTCTATTTCAAAGCCCCCCAACTCTAATAAATCTGTAGTCTAGTAACCACAAACTTTAATTTTTCTCCACTTTAAAATGTGTCACAGAATATAAGAATCCACACTCACCCAATTAAAGTTACTTAATATATGACTTTTCTCCATGCTCTATCTACAAAAAACATATATTCTCTCTTAAAGGGTTAGAGAATAGCAACTGTGGGTGAAATAGGTTAGTCATCATTAAAAGGTTTTGAGGTTTCATGATATTATCTAGCCTTTATTTAAACACAATCACCATAGCTGATGGCTTGCGAATAGACTTGAGGAGACAAAGATAGAAACAGAAAGATGTGTTAAAAAGCTACTTCAATGTCTCATGTATAGCAAGACAGACAGTGAGAAGTAGTAAGAATGTGGATATATTTTGAAAAAAAAAAGAGTTAAGAAGCTTTTCCAAAGATTCAGAAGTTTTGTTATGAGAAAATGAGAGGAGTAAGAAAGAATTCAGCTATTTCCCTGGATAAGTGGAAGGCTGCTATTAAATTAGATGGAGAAGGCTCAAGGTGAAATGTGTTAGTGTGTCAGGTGGCTAGTGTGAATCAAGAGTCAGATTTGAACAGGTTGGGTTTCAGATGTCATTTGCATATGCAAATGAAAATGTTGAGTGTGGAGGGTGGATATTTAGACTACAGTTCAGGAAAATGGTCTAAGATGAATATATAAATTTGAGAATCCATGTAAAATAATATTTAAAACCATTGAACCAAATGAGATCATCAGAGTGTAAGTATAGTTAAAAACTAGAAGTGGATTTGTGACTAAAACTTTAGACACACCGATATTAGTAAGTTGTGGCTAACCGGAGGGAACAGCAAATGAAACTGCTGTGGAATATACTGTAAAAAAAATTAAATAAACAAAGTTTCACATAAGTTTTATACTGACTACATATGCTCTAAATAAATGTTATTTTGACAGAGACAAAATTATGTTGAATTATTATTTTAGGCAGTAAACAAAAATCGAACACTTATTTACATTTGCAAAACAAAAACAAATTTAAGTAATTCAGTACAGAAAACAATTGCATAACATAAAAAGTAATTAAAATTATCAAAGTATTATATCATCGATGTAAGTCAAATGCTGTGCTCCAAGACTCCCAACTAAAGTGACTCTTCAACTTTTATCAAGTTCAAGAAGAGAAGTCATGTTTGCTAATGTAAAAAATGGTCTTGTAATCCTAGCTTTGAGTTCCCTTTTTGTTTTCTGTCCTCATTTAGAAAGACTCTTAGAGAACTTAGATGGTCCTGCAACTTTCGTATTTCACATGCGGGCATTTGACTTACAAAAAAGAACATTTGGTTAATATGGAAAAGTTCTGGAGGAAATCTCAACCACTTTCTTTTCTGAAATCACATGAACTTCAATCTATCCCTTTTTATAAATAAAAGGGAGTTAAATTATCTTAAATGATACAAACAAAAATATAACTTTATAAAATAAAAATAGTTAAATATTTTCTAAATTCTACATAGTTTTGGTGAAATACATACAAATATTGTGAAAAACCTCTTTTAAATATATTGAGCAATATGCTAAAATCTTCAGAATCAGGAATCTTATACTGAAAGGACCAATAAAGCTCTATTATGTGAACACCCAAGTTTGGAGAGTATCAGAGATGTAACTGTGCCCCTAACCACACTGCACACCTCAGAGATACACAGTGGACAAGCCTAAGGGAAGCATCACACAGAAATGTTATCAGTGCACTTGAATTCTATAATACATCATATGTACAGTGCATGGTGTGTTCACTACCCAAATTCAAATCTCCTTTTGTCACAATATATTTGACTCTCTTTACCCTTTTCTTACTTCCCACCCTCTTTTCTCTCTGGTAACCACTCTACTGTCATTTGTGTCCTTGAGTTTTTGTTTGTTTGTCTTGTTTTTTTTTTTTTGCTTGTCATTTTTAGTTTTATATCCTACATATGTTTGGAATGATATGGTTCTTGTTCTTTTCCACCTGACTTATTTCACTTAGAATGATATTATCAAGAGCCATCCATGATGTCATAAAAAGGTAATAATAATCTTTGCTTATGGCTGACTATACTAGTAGCTGAGGATTTGTCATATATGGCCTTTATTATGTTGAGGAACTTTCCTCCTTTACTCATTTTGTTGTTTTAATCATAAACAGATGTTCTATCTCGTCAAATGATTTTTCTGCATCTATTTATATAATCATATGATTTTTAGAAAATAGCTGTTTTATAAAACATATTTCACATATTAAAGATGTATAAGATAAGAGAACTAGAGTGTAATAGATGACTATGAATTACATGAAAAAGAGAAATAATAGCAGCTAAAGCATAAAATGAATATAGAGCAAATGAAAAATTATATAAATAGGTATCAAGAAGCATTTCTATGTCATATCTCTTAAAAGACAGCTCAATAATACATCAGAAGACTGTTGAAATCCAGAAAATAATTAAATATAAAAATTAATTCATGAATATAAATATTTACCTCACACACACAAATGTAATAAGCCACTGCTGAAAATAGCGTTTATGATATGGAAAAAAAAATGCCTTGTTAACATCTAGCATATTAAATTAGAGAAAAAAAATCATAGAATGTTAAAAACAATAAGAATAAAACTTGTATATGTGTATATATGATAATTGAACACATGTTATCTCTGAAATGAAATAATGCAACAAATAAAGCAAAACTATTAAAAGTATAGTAGAAGAAAACTTTTGATAAAAACATAATACTTGAATCTCTAGGAAGAAAGCATGTATCATACAAAAGAAAGAAGAAAAACAATTAACCTAAGATACATGTATTAGTAGCTAAAAAAATATGCTAAAAAATATTTCTCAATTCAGACCAAAAACGTATATATCAAATAACTTAGAAAAGAGAGCAATTCAATTTACCTATACACTTTCCAGCAACAACAGAAAACAATGTAGAAAACAACAGAAGAAAGTCCACAAAGTCTTCATGAGAAGAAAGGTGAGTCAAGACTTTGAAAGTTACAACATAGTTGTTCAAATGTAAAGGCACAAAGAGCACTGTTAGTATGCTCAAGAACTGTTCAAAACTGCAAGATTCAAAGAAACACAGTATGCATAATTGTTTTAAACTGGCTTTAAAAAAAATCTAAATGACTATGTTTATATAGAAAAGTGTATTGAAAATAGTGTAAATTTAAATATATAACTAAAACACAATAAAAATCTGTGGGAATTATGTTGATAAAACACCTTGTATTTTTTTTTGTTAAAAAAAAGTTAAACCAGAAAGTAAAAATGAAAGAAGATGGACCTAGTGTAAGTTATTTTATTGTCTCATTTTTCATTTCAAAGTCAATAAACACTACTTAAAAATAAATTAAGAAAAAATATGCTTAAACATATAGTGCTTTAAAGTTATAAGAAAATTAAATAAAAAGTGAAAGAAATAGATGGTAAATCCTCCAAAGTATACAAATATTAGAAAATGTAAAAAGCAAAAATTAGGTAAACTATAAAGAAAAATATTTAAAATATAAAAGAAAATGAGACATAAATGATATACAAGTATGCCTTTCAATTCAAGCGCAGTCTTGGGCAATTGTTACAGATACCATATGGCCCAAAGAACCTAAAATATATACCATCTGGCCCTTTATAGAAAATGTTGTTAGCTACTGCTTTATTACAGTAAAACATAACTATTAAAAATTTAAATATCATCAATCTTTATTCTCTATACATCATTGCATTAAAGCTTGTAAGTAAAAAAAAAACTAATAAATTAAAAGAAAAATAGTAAAAAATGCAACTTTATAATGAATAATTAGCTTGCCTGTCTAACTCCATGATGAATCAAGTAGCAAAGGATAAGTAAGCATAAATAACAGAACTAATATAAATCTAAAAGCCTAAACTAAAACAGAATGTGAATACAGGCACATTATATATTGTTAGTGAATATAGAGGGCAATGGAGGGCAATTTGTTACCCATCAACAGCTTCAATTATGTTTCTACAAATGTGTTCTGAATATCCACTTTCATGTAATACAAAAATGTGTGTATGAGAATGTCTTTTGAAGTATTGCTCATAACAGTAAATACAACAATTCAAAATTAAAAAATAAAACAAACACAACTTGAAATTATTTAAATATTAACCAAGAAAAGTAGTTAATATATAAATTTGATGATAGGTATAATGCAATCATAAAAAGTGAGTATTTATATGCTTCCAAAAATGCTAAGTGAAAATATAAGCAAGAAGAAAACTAAAATATCAACATATATATATGCTAGTACATGTGTGAAAATTTCTGAGAGATTTCATTAAAAATATTAAGTGAGTTTCTTTCAGAATTAAACAGAGAGATAGAGTTGGGAGGGGAATTGATTTATTTAGTTTATTTTTATTATTCATTGACAATATTTTCATAATAGTAAAATATTTATTTAACATTAAAAAAAAAAAACTTGGGTGTCCTAGGGAAGTAGTATAGTGATATTGGGCTGGATTTCCATTTTTAGATTAACATGAAATGTATTAGAAGCAAGAGAATGACTAGATTTATTCTAAGATGTCACACAAGTAAACTTGGATATGGCTTCCCATCCCTAGCTTCTCTAAATCCTGGAGTGAATATTTGCCATCACAAACATTAGTGAAAAGAAAATTAATCATCTACTGCTCCTCGAGAAGTTATTTGGACATAGCCGAAAGCTTCAATTTCCCACTTTGCTCCTGGGATATCGTGACCAAAGACCAGAACAACCTGCTTATGTAATTTTGTGATATCCGAACAATTCATATTCAGAGACAGTGGGCTGAAGGTCTTTACTTTCTCTCATTTCCCTTTAATGAGATATCCAATTTGGGTATCTAATTTCACACTTGTTTTGTCTCACCGCAGGTGATGTGGTGCTCATCACATGTTCATATCCCTAAATGTAAACACATCAGCACCTACTGTCTATTCTTATACAGTATTTTCTGTGATTTAATACAAGTTTATTTTTATGTTTTGTATTTGTAGAATTTCCTCCTTTTTTAAAAGTTAATCCAAAATCTATAATTAAGTTTTCTCTCTTTTTTTTTTTTTTTTGCTTAAGGTAAATTATAATTAGGGGGCAAAGTCTGTAATTTAAAACCTAATTTAAAAAAATATATTTATTTAGTTGACAAAAAGCAAAATACAGTTTAAGTATTACATCTTTTGACATATATAAAAACTCAACCCATAGAAATTATAATTTTGGTTGGTTTCTTTAATCTCTGCATATTAGACTGCTAGTACTGAAATACATGTAGGTGACAGGTGGGATGTCTTCAATCACATGTCACCAACTAGAATAGCATGGAAGATTAGAGCTGAAGAGACACTGCAGTACAACTTCCCCTCCCATTTGGCAGATGATAAGATGGTAATACACCAATCTTCTCTTTCATGTGTTGAGTATTTTCTTTACCACCTAGACTCAAGTTTCTTTAAACAGTGTTGGTCCTTCACAAGAATGACCTTTTATGACTCTGCAGCTTCCAAGTCCAAGGTGTACTTCTGACTTTATTATATCTAATGAGATTATATATTTGGAATTGGTACCCTGAGGTTTGGGTCAGTTGGTTATTGATTTAGAAAAGTAAGATACTGCAGTTCTGGAACATTTTACAACATGTGCATGAAAGAGCCAGTAAGCTCTGAAAATAGAAATAAATAAAATGGGTATGAAAAAAGAAAGAAAAAGCAGAGATTGTGTATCCTAGGAAGGATAGAGAAGGGTTCCTGATGACTTTTTTCTCTAATACCACTTGACTCCGAATTATTTATATGTGGTTGAAAAATTGGCTAACCTCAAATTCCTCAAGCTAAAATGGGAATTCTTACTATTGGAACTAAAATATCAAGAGTAATATCAGTTAAGTTTTAATCTAAAACCTGAATATTTTCCAACATTTAATATTTTTCTTTTTCTCCTCCTTGATCCCACTTCCATAAAATCTACTTCTCCGTTATGAGACAATCTCATATCATATAGTGTCAAAATTGTTGCCAGTATTTCCTGATGATAAGTTCTGGTTAAAGTACAAAAGGAAAGGTGGAAAATATCTGTCTTTTTCTTTGTCCAGAATTCCATTGAAATTCTCATCTTCCCAGCTCAGACTGAGTTTTCAAGCTCAAATTCTGTACCCAGCATTGTCATAGACTAAATTTTGTTCCCCAAAATTCATATATTGAAATCCTAACTGCAAATGTGATTACATTTGGATATATGGCCTTTAGGGAGATAATTAAGGTTAAAGAAGCCCTCTCTCTCTATTCTCCCCCTCCCTTCTATAGGAAAGGTTAACTGAGGATACAGAGAGAAGGTGGCCATCTACAAACTATAAGGTGAGGTTTAAAACCAACCCTGATGGCATATTTTTTATCTTGCACTTCTAGCCTTCAGAACTATAAGGAAATAGATTTCTGTTCATTAAGATATTGGTCTGTGGTATTTTGTTATGGCAGCCAAGCAGATTTAAGACAAGGGTATTATGATGCTCTAATAGAACTATGTCTGCTTTGTATGTTTCATAAAATATTACTTAATGAGTATCAACTTTTTGTGAACTCCTGAATATTAAATATGAAATGTTTATTTTCTGAACTAGCCTGACCATGTACACAAAAAAAGTACATAGCTTTAATCAAATACTCAAAATATCTGTAACCAAAACCAAAATTTCTATCAGTAGAAATCACATTTTAGTGTTTATTATTACCACTTGGAGGATTTATTAAAGCATAGGTTGCTGGGTTCAACTCAGTGTCACTGGTTTGGTTGGTCTGTGCCTGGGCTAATAATTTACATTTTTAAACAAGCTCTCTGGTACAGCTCCTGCTGCTAGTCCAGGCACTAGAGTTTGAGAACTATTGGTTTATATATAATTTTTACTCAATGTGAAGGATTTGATATTTTCTCATGATCTCTTAACTTACCAAAGACTTATGACTCTCAAATACAGCTTTTCCATCAGCTCCTTATTCTTAAAATGAAAGTTGGCTTTTGAACAACTCTATTTAGATATCCCAAAGGATCTACAAAGAGAATGCATTCACAATTGAAATAATAATTTCTCTTAAAAACTTATTTTTTCACTTTCACTCCTCTATGACTTCCTTTCCACCCACCTCTCAAACCTGGAATCTGGAAAACATCCTTGAGATACATTTGATATCAAATTATCCTATCATTAATATGTTTTAACTCAATAGATTATTTTAAAAAATCTTCTCTGATACTGTTTAAGCTCGAGCACTAACCTATCTCACTAGTAAAACTATGACTCTGGAAGCTGCTCTCAAAAACAGTCAGCATTAGGATATCAGAGATATTTGATTATGTCATTTTCCTGCTGAATACTCATCTATGATTCTATGTTGCTTATTAAATACATATTCCTAAGTATGCTGGCAAGTTCTTTTATAATAGAGACCCTAATAGCCTTTTCTTCTCTGTGTCTACTTACTTCATATCCCACTATCTATCAAACTGAATTCGTCCTTCAATTCGGGTCCATTATTCAGAACTGATTTCAAGGGTGACCTTCTTCTGAGGGCTTCTTTAGCTATATTCTCCCACAGTTTTGAATTAGCCAGGCCTCTGCTGTTCATGCAGACCCCAGTAATACCACATACCTTACTTCATTAAAGTTGTCTTTTGCCTTATTTGTCTCCCCCACTGATTACACAGTACTAGAAGCCATAGTTTTGTTACTGCTTTTGGTAGTATTTTAACTTTTTATATCCATTCCCAGAACCCAGCATAGCAACTGTCATGCAATAGAGGCTCAATAAAGAGAACCTTTTCCTTCTGCATCCTCAGACCATGATAGGGAAGTAATAGCCATATCCAAGGAAAGTTTGCTACCTATTGACTAATGTCCTACATCGTCATACTGAAGACTATGCATATATTAGTATATATGTATGCATGGCCTATTGGTCAATCTCTCTATAGTTTGTCTTCAGAAATCTCAAAGTGAAGTGTGAGATATCATATATCTTGCTCAAGTTCAGACACACATTATTAAGAGAATTTACCTTAATGCTCTTTTAAAGATCTTATTACTAGAATAATATAGAATGCTTTGTATTAGCACTGAGATGATCGAGAAAGGGTTTCAGTTGTGAGACTCCTAGTTGAAAGAACACACGAGAGTCCAATATTAGAATCAAATGGCAAGCACTAACTTTATTGTGGGAAGTGTGCTTCTTCTATTACGGGAATGTGCTTCTGCTTCTGCTCTTCTTCTGCTCTGGCTCCCCAGGGGACCACATGGGCTCTACATATATCAGAGTACAATCATGACATTCAGCCACACATGCATGATATAATAAGCTGAATTATGTTTATATATGTTAGGCAAAGATGTCCTACTACACTAATGTAATATTCTAAATCTGGGATTTTATTACCAGTTGCGAGCCTGGATTACAGACAGACCTGGTACTACCCGGGCCTGAGATCCACACTCTACTTCTGAAGGGTTGCAATGTAGGGTTTGACCTGGAGAAAACTATTTTGGGCCTACAATCTACTTATTATTCTTGAAGTGGCTTAGCCCCATGGGGTATTACCTCAGGGGTACTCTTTACCTGCCATCTCTCTGGGTGCAGCTCAGCAAACCAGGGGCATTGTGACATAGCAACTTGTGCTTGTGCCTGCATCAACAACAGCTCCCGTTATTTTACTACCTGTTCCATGGTATGAGCCATCTGTGTACCAGGCATCTTCAAAGATAGGAGTCTGACTCTCTACATAGAGACTTGGTATGTCTCCCATCTCAGCAGGCTCTGCCAGGAGCTCTGCTTGAAATTGTAATAAGGAGTGCAGTTGATTTGACTGGGAGCTCACAGAGAACTGAATAGAAGTAAAGAAGTATGTGTAATTTCTGTATGAAGATTCTTTACCTAAGACCATAGCCATCCTACCACTGTTGGGAGCCATTCTTGCTGAATGCCCTACAGATAGGATTAAAGTTGCCTGCAAGCTAGAAGTTTGCAAGGCAGGTAAGCTCTTTACTGAAGGAGGAAGATTGACTTAATGGGTAAGCTAATTGGCTTATTGGAAAGAGTTGAAAGTTCCTTAACCCAAGGAATAAAAAAAGGAAAACAGAAACAAGGATGTTTTGAGAGAACTTACGTAAATGTCAGCAATGGTTAGAATATTTGTGGGTTTTGCTTTTCATGCATTTCCAAGAATATAAATATTCTGTGCTAAATAAACTCAGGGCGCAGTATTTACTATTAGCCCTCCCGACTCTATCTTTTGTCTCTCTCTCTCTTTTTTCTTATCCTCATTCGCCCTTTCAGAAACCATTCGCGCTTGAGATTAATTCACTCATGGCCAGCTGGCTCTGACACACCACAGGGCATGTGGACTACACAGTTATTGGGATTAGTGCCAGTGATGGCCTCACTGGCCAGAAGGGTTGCATATATGGCAGCCTGTTGTTTCTCTATCAGAGAATACCGTGCTTCTGCGCCTATCAAAGAATATCGTGCTTCACCCCTTTTCTACAATTGAAACTAGACATCTATTGTCATCTTCCGGGAATCCTGCTTCTGTTACAAGCCCTATCTAAACTCTGTATTATCTACTTCCTCTGTAAGCAGGAATGGGAGAAATGGATCTACTATGTGTAGATGTACAGCTTACTCTATAGACTTAAAGGCCTCTTCTACCTTGGGAGTCTAATTCTACTGGGCAACCAGTCATACTAGACAGTGCAGAGGTAACATTAAGAGAGCTAAATGGGAGATGAACAATCTCTAAAATCTTAGTAGTTGCAAATAGGTTTGGAGCTGCTTCACCATCTCATGTCGGAGATATGCTTTTATCTTATCAATTACTGCCTCTGGCATTAGTTTTGTCTTACCGGACCAGACAGCTCCTAAGAATTTGACCGAACTCAGGTACCTGGACCTTGTCCTCATTGACTGCTCAATCCCAGCTGGCAAGAGCTTCTCATGGGCTGGTTGCCTCTGCTTCTGGTTCTGTAAGAGGTTAGCATTGTTTCATCAATGTAATGATACAAGTGCACTATGAGTGGTCTTTTCTATATGGCTAAATCTTGAGCTACGAGACCATGCACAGGGTAGGGCTGTACAGATAGCCCAGGGGAAGGACAAGGAATGTCTACTGTCACCCTTTCAGGTGAAGGCAAACTATTCTCTATGGCAATAGAGAAAAAGGTGTTTGCCAAGTCTATCACATAATGGTATCATGCAAGTTCATGTGACAATTGGTCTATAATGTCCATGACATTCAGCATGGCAGTATGCAGGGGCAGCATAACTTTATTCAGCTTTTCCAGCCTCAGGTCAACCAGCACCCCCACCATCTGGGTGCCCCTGCTAAATCCCTAATCAGGGAGAGAATTGGCCAGCCATATCTCACAGATTGTGGCTTCCCATGAATAAGAGTGAATTACTGGTCAGGGCGCAACTGATTCTACAGTGCCTGTTTAATCTTTTCTGTATCGACCCCTGCTGCGAAGAGATCACACTACATTTGCCTGCAGCTCACTCTCACAGCCCAAAGGGCTGGAGGCTATTCCACTCCACTTTTTGTTCATGCCTCAGTCAATGCACTGGCCAGTCTGAGAGTGCCGGGTGGTAGTGCATGTACTTGGGTGGATTGCTCCTTGTATTACACTTCTACATCCCCCAACCTAGCTATAACTGATGTCACCTCGTGGATACGCCTATCCATGTAAGGGGCTAGCAGTGCTGTCATGGTGCCAAAAGTACCATCCAGGAAGAAATCAAAATTAAGTCTTTCATATGGGTTGTAAATACCTCTTCATCGGGGCTTGTATCCTGGGCATGAAACATCATCTGTAGCATGCCCATTTTCTGAATTATCTGGACCAGATCTAAGTATGTAGTCCATCTGCTTGCTGTCTCTGGCAGCTCCCCAGGGTCAGCCAGCATTGTCAACGCAGCAAACATGAGCCAGTTAATCAGGAAGTGATTGCCTGCACCCTGTGTTGTATGTGCCACATTCTGGAGGCTCTGCTTGAGGGACGGAATCACTGTTACAAAGGCCAGCTGACCCATCTGGTCCAGAGATAATTCAGTCTCTTTGTCCCCATCACTCCCCAGCTGCAGTAATCACCCCTGACCCATCTTCCTGGATCTCTGCTGTACTTATTTCATCAGGTCCCAGAGTTTGGTGGGGGTGTACTGCATAGAGGTGGTTTGCTTTATAGCCTGGTGGACGATGACAGCTTACCCCTCCAGAGCCAACGGCGATTACACTTCAACCTGCTGCCATATCACCGGCTGTGTGCCATGGTATCGTCGGCGGGCTCCCAGACCAGGACAATGGCAGCAACCTGTCAGGGACCTATGGCATGCCTTTAACTGATGCCAGCTGCCTTTCCAGCGATACCTCCTGGCATCATAGCTACTGCACCTGCTGATTCTGGCCCTGAACCTCCAGGCTGACCTGCCGCTGCACCACCAGGAACATCTAGGACACCCGACCCGTTGCCTCCCTGTGAGCAGTCAGGATAGTCAGCTCCAACATATCCAGGGCTTTCCCAGACATTCTTCAGATGTGGCTTCACTCTGTCACAATTCTCCAGGGGCTTCCATGTAGCCAAATACATGGCTACAGGATATCAGTGAGAGGTGTCAGGAGCAGAGACACACATGTCCTCTACCTGAGTCTCCTCTACCCAGGGACTGTCGGGAGTGCTGGAGGCTGTACACACCCCATCCTACCTACTACATCATGTGTCATTGCCGAGCTAATCAAGAATGGAAGGTTTTGATGGTGAGACACTTGGTTGGAAGAACACATGAGGGGCCAATATGAGATTGAAATTGCAGGCACTAACTTTATTGTGGGGAATGTGCTTCTGTTGCTAGGAGTGTGCTTCTTCTATTACAGGGAGTACGCTCTACTTATGTTCTTCTCTGGCTCCCCAGGGGACTGTATCGGCTCTATATATATTCGAGTATAATAGTAGCATTCAGCTACACATATGTGATATAATAAGCTAAATTATTTTTACATATGTTAGGTGCAGGAGCCTTACTACAGTAACATAATATATTCCAAATTCGGGGTCCTATTCCCAGCCATGAGTCTACATTACATTCAGATTTAGGACTAGCCAGGCCTAAGACCCACATTTTGTAACCCATATAATTTGATGACTTCAAGGATACAAAAAATCTCTGAATTTATGCATACTTAGTTCAATTGTAGGAGCTTATTCCTGAGGCTACTTTAAGAAGGATAATCATCTGTAGACAAATTTAATTTTGCAATGAATAAGGCTCCTAAGATCAGAGAATTCAGACTGACACTAATTATACACGTCATTATTATATTTATAATCCTTGGTTAGAGAGAAGAAAGACATATGTAATGACGGTTAAATTACCAGTATTTATTCAGGTTACAGTTAGAGATCTCCTTTCTCACATCCTGAGGAATACCATATGGCTTGAAATATTAAAGCTTACTAAATGCTCTCTAATAACAAGAGTACATTGAATTGATTTAAAGATATTTTTTTTCTTTCCTAAGAGCAAAAATGAAAGTAATCTTTGTAACTAATTATTATATTAGCTTTTTGTAAATGGGACAGTTTTCTTTCAAATCTCGCTCACTCTCTCTCTAACTCTCTCTTCTGGGGGAATACATATTTCATCCAAAGTGAACATCATAATTTAATGTCCATGTTATCTTTTGCATGCCAGTCTTTGTGTAATGTTTCTGACATTTTGTCATATTTGATGTTGACTCATTGATATGCCACAATCATTTCAAATGTGTACATAATTATCTGGGTAAAAGTTCAATTTATATCTCTCTGGAAATTTTTATGGTGATGTGGTAGAGTGGAAAGGAACTGCATTTAGAAAGAGAAATGTTTGCTTCACAATGGTGATGTCATCAGTTAGCTCCCGAATCTCCATGTAGCTGAACTTCCTTATTAGCTAAAAAGAAATAAAACATCTTCCATCGTTTTTCATAGCAAATTTTAAGCTTTGGGAAATATAATATATTACATGAAATACTTTCTATTTTCTCTTCTCAGAACTTGCAATAGTTTCAAATTTTATATTTATTTCATGACTATTTTACAGAGATCTTCCTCACATTTTGGGTGTGATCTCCATGACAGCACACATACATCTACTTTATGTTGTAGCTCTACATTCCAGGAGAATGCCTGGCACATGGTGTAGCTCATCATCAGCTGTAGACCAATATTTTGCTTCATCAATGGATGAAGAAAGTACCCTTCAAAGTTTTCTGAGAAGAGACAGTGGAAGAAAGTATGGCTAAGGATATGTTCAGCATTTCTAGGTGGTGAGATATACAACAATATTATGAATATTTACAATGAAAAATAGTCATCATTTGCATTCAGAGCTCATTGCAGTAGCATTTATATTCTGGGAACTCCTTATTTGGAACCATGAGGAAATGTTGAAATCAGAACTTATATTTAAATTGTCCTACATTTATGTCCCTGCAAAACTATAATATCAGACAATTTTTTATAAAATAAAGTCAATGAGAAGTTATTAAGTTAAACCCTTTTCTTTTAGAGATTGGATACCTAAAATCCTAATACACAAAAAGATTTGCCTATCACAAGGAAGTAGTTGAAACTGGACATGTGGTTTTAGAGAGTTAGCTGTCTCAAAGATTACTCTCCCTGAGAGCATGAGTCAATTTAAAATAATGTTTGAAGCAGAGGAAATATGAAAGATAAGGTGCAGTGCAGCCAACTTAGTAGAGTAAGTTGCACAGATGACATTTGCAAAGTGAATGAAAAGATATTAATTTATTTCATAATATAGACTAAATGTATCACCTTAGCTTTAAATATCTAGCAACTTCCCCATCTTTCTTAAAAAAAAAAAAAGAGAAAGAAAAAAATATATATTGTTCTTGGCTCCACAGTTGTTTTTGTTTTGTTCTGTTTTGTTTTTGATGTAAATCTCTGACCCAGAAACCAATATATGATTTTGAAATACCTTATTTAGAACAGATGAAAAATTTCTGAAAGTATTCTGTTTTACTTTTAAATTAAAATAATAAAAAGCAAAATTTACCTTTCTGTGGTGTTCAATTCTACAAGACTTCAGTTGATTAGCTGTAATAGAGGCATTATGATCCTCAAAACTTAAAGCATAAATTATTTTCTACATGTTCTAAAGATTTTTGACCTTTGCTCTAGGATAAATAACCAGGTGTAGGCTTGCTAGATCTTATGGTGTGGTGGACAGACTGTGAAGTGGGTCTCAGCAACCGCTGCTTTGAGTATGGGCAGGACCTCTGACTGGATTCTCACTAGCAAAATATGACAAAGATTTCACTTCTGTAATTATGTTCTGCTAGAAAACTCTCTTTGCTAATTTAATTAAATAAACAGCCAGATATGGAAATTCCATTGACAAGGAGCTGCTCCAAAACTTCTAGAAACTCAGGAAGCCTTCAGCCATGACAAGCCAGAAGCCAGTACCCTTGGTCCCAGAGCTACAAGGAAATAAGTTGTGCCGAAAACCATGGGGATTTTAAAAATAAATTCTTTCTCAGTTAATTCCAGATTAGAACACAGCCCACTGACACCTTGATTGAAGTCGTATGACATCTCAAGCAGAATACCCAGCTAAGTTGTACCTGTACGCTTGAACCACAGAAACAATGGGATAAGATGTGTTGTTTTAAGCAAGCACAAATAGTTACACGTACTAAATAAATGTCAGACTTTGAGTCAAACTGTTTTCCAGAGTAACTACCATTTTGTTTTCTTATCAGTAAAGTGTGAGATTTTCTTGCCCTTAATGATGTTGGTGGTGTGTGTATATATGTTTAAAGATACTATAATAGATGAAAAGGGAAATCTAATTTTGTCTACAATTTGAATTACCTTATTGCTTAATAATGTTGGTCATCTTCTCATTTTTGTATTTGTCATCCAAAAATTGTTTTGATGAAATATCTGTTCAAGTATATTATTTTTCTTTTAAGGTTAGTTGCTTTATTATAATTGCTCTTTGAGTGTCCTTTATAGAAACTAGATACAAGTTCTTTACAGAGTGTAATTTACAAATATTTTTTCATTATATATATTATTATTTTATTCTCTAAATAGTATATTTTATAGAGCAAACATTTGTAATTTAATAAAAATTATCTTTTTCTTTTTATGTCATGCTTTGGTATTGTTAAAAATATTTACCCAAGATTAGATTACAAAGAGTTTATTCTGTTATTTTTTATGCTTTATAGTTATATCTATGGTCAATTTTGAGTTTGTATTTACATGAGGAGTGACGTTTATCAAGATATCTATTTCTATAGATAGATATAGATATAGATGATATAGATATAGATAGATATAGATAGATATAGATATAGACATAGACATAGACATAGACATAGATATAGATATGGATATGGATATGGATATGGATATGGATATGGATATGGATATGGATACGGATACGGATACGGATAGGGATGCGGATACGGATAGAGAGAGAGAGAGAGAGAGAGAGAGAGAGAGAGAGAAAGAGAGAGAGAGAGAGAGACATAGAGATAGAGAATGTATGTATTTGGATGTCTATTCTAGCACTATTTGTTGAAAGGTACCATAGCTCTATTGACTTGTTTTTGCGCCTTTCTCAAAGCCAGTCGATTATATTGGTGCAGGACTTTTCTTCAGTTATTTGTTCATTGTCATCAATCTATATGCCTATCTCTTCACAGAGATCCCTATATCTTGATTGCTGTACTTTTATTGCCTTAAAATCATGCAGCATAATTGCTCCAGTTTTATTCTTCTTCAAAATTGGTTTAGTTATTCTATTTGTTTTGCTTTTTTATATAAATTGTAGAGTGAGCTTGCCTATATCTATAATAACTTATTTAGGGATTTCGATTGGAATTGAATTAGATCTATCAATAAATTTATGCATAACTGACATCTTTTAAAAATTGTGTCTACTAATAAGAAACAGGAAATGTCCTTCAATTAGTGAGATTTTTTAATTCTTTCATTAGCTTTTTTTTTAGTTTTCAGCATAGAATCTGAATGTTTTCTTAGATTTATCCTAAATATAGATTTTTATTTAGATTCAAAACTAATATTTTAATTCTATTAAAATATTATTTTTATTTATTTCTAATTGATCATTACTAGTAAATATAAATGCAAAAAATTTTTTGTCTATTGAATTTGAATCTTGTATTTTTTAAGTTTTATGAGATAGTTAATGTGCACAATCTATTTTCTGCTAATAGACACTGTTATTTTAGTTGTTTCAATTTGTATGTCACATTTTATTTTCTTGCCTTATTATATTGACTGGGATTTACAGTATGATGTTGCATAGTAGTGAGAATGAACATCTTTGCCTTGTTTTTCCTCATGATGTAGACTGAACATACCTGAAATTTGCATTCTCTTTCTACATATGTGTGTCAGATTTAAAATCTTTGTATTATTTTCTACTGTAACAAACTTGGCTAAACATCTTGAAATCTTTAGTTACTTATTCTGCCTTCTAAGAGCACCCCCTAGAGCCAAGTGCATGGTCAAAGAACTCTGCTAACTCAATCTCTTTCCCTTCAGCATTATTTCCATGGCTTTTCTGAGTCACTCTTGGGTGAAGGAATAAAAATGCAGCCGGTTCTGCCTTAGTACAGCAACAAGAAAATGCAGAAAGATTCATTTTAAGGACCTGCATTTATCCTTGACTCTTCTAGAACTTTCTTCTCTAGGTAGTGATGTGAGGCAATAGAGGTAGAAAAGGCAACAATCCAGAGTCACATTCAGATGCAAGTGAGAGCAGAGTACATAACAAGCAAATGCAGTCAACGACCAATAGCCCTTCTTCGTGCCTCAATTTCCCTGATTTAAACCACTCCACTTTCTTTATTATTCAGTTTATTTTAGCTTCCTGCCTTCAGCTTTAGAGAATTCATTTCTCTCTCTTCTCAAGTCAACTCAATATATTTTCTTATAAATCATTCTCCTAATGAATAAATCAGGATATAACTATTGAATAGCCATTCAACCTTGGCTGCATGCTGGAATTGCCTGGGGAACACTGATACCAACTGTGAAGATTATGATTTAATTGTCCTGCATGGGGCCCAAGTGTTGGTATATACTAGTAGCTTTCCAGATTAATTTAATACGTAGATAGGGTTGAAAAACATTTGTGTAATGCCAGTCAGGGTATAGGCCTAAAGAAGTAATGTTTGGGAACCTGGCCACAGGCTTTCACAGCCCACTTAAGGGTTATTTCCAAGTCTGTGGTTGCATAGACACCACAGGAAATGCTTGCTAGATATACACTTTTCAGGTCCCATAAAAACATCTATAGTTGGTGAAGATTGTTGAGACATAAATGAACCCTTCTGGTTGCAGGGCAAATGTTATTTAATTATAGTTTCCTCTTTTCTAATAAAATTTTCAACTATATTTGTAATAAGATTCTGGTGAATCCTTTGGTCTGACCATTGTTTGGGAACTACAGATAAATTATTTGGTAATATATTATAAAATATAGACTAAAGAGTCCAACATTAGAAAAAAGGCTGGCATCACAAGTAATGAAGAAAAGTTTGTTGGAAGAGCTGAGACTGAACTAAGACTGTAAGTTCAGGTTGGTATCTGAGAAGCAGAAAGGGCTAGGTTTGTGTCAGTGCCAAGATGATCGAGGAGGGAAGGTTTCAGCAATGAGACACCCAGTTGAAAAAACACACAAGAAGCCGACATGATAATGAGATTGCAAGTTAAACCTTTATTGCGGGGACTGCATGAGCTCATATATGCTAGAGAACAATAGTGGCATTCTGTACACATGTGCAGTACAGCAAGCTGAGTCATTCTTACATAAGCTAGGTGCAGGCAGGCTACTACATTTAGTGTAACATGCTAGATCTTGGATCATGTCCTTAGCTATGAGCCTGGATTGCAGCCAGGTCTGGGACAAGCCAGGACTGGGGCCCATGTTTTGGAATATACAAGCCGTATTCCAGGAACAATAACAGAAAATTACTGTTTACCTTCAAGTCCTAGCAAACCTCAGAATAACATATAAGAAAGTAATTTCTTTTAATCTAACATTATGCTCAGAAGTTACAGAGAACAAAATGTTCTGCTTTCATTTTTGACATTCTCCCTAAAAAGCGGATGTTAAATCTCAGTTGCTCTTCTTAGTTTTTCCTAAAGAAAAATGTTATATTCTGAAGAACTACGTTCTGTGTTTTAAATTATTAAATATGTCTATTTTAGATCCATAAAGTTAATATTCTTATTTCCATTTTACAGGACAGAAAACTGTAACCTCCCAAAATATATAGTTTGCTTAATGGTGTTCAGCAAACAGTAAGCTAAGTGAAGACCTGAACCCTAATGTGACTGATTCTAAAGACAAAAAAATATATATATTTTCTTTGAGAAAACATTGCTGCTTGAGAGTGCAAATTAAATTTAGAGAGCATGTGATCCTTTAGATTAATTCAGTATAATGTAATTATATTAAAATATAGGAAGGTACCTAAAATATATATGGAGAAATGTGATAAACCATGAAACGGAGAAGGTAGGTTAACAAATTTTGGTCTGGAAGATTTCATTCGTCTTTCCGCCAAATCTTGAGACTTAAATGGTCAAATGTCTCTACTTTAAAGATAAGATAAAAGCAAACCAACACTAGCAACAACAAAAACACAGAAATAATAGTTGGGCTTCCATACTTGTACATCTCAGGCAGTGGTTAATGATGTGCACCATGGACAAGAGAGAGATTGTAGCATGATGGGGCTGCCACACTGGTCCACAAAGTTAAAGTAAATGGAGACAATGCAGCAGATGCCCTTTCTAAATATTAATGCAAGAAAAAGAGCAACACACTTATCACTTTCTGTTCAGATATATCTTATTTATTTATTTATTTATTTTTGCTTCAACTCTATGCCTTTAATCTGTCTGACCCACCCACTGAAGGACTCTTTTCCTTAGTTTTGAGGTTGTGCCATTCTCATGGACATAAAAGTAACTGTGGCTTGCCTGTTTGGACCAACCTTGAAATTTATGTGAGCAATTTGGCTTTCATTCTCTATCTTTTTCCACTCTTGGATTCATCAAGAAGGATGCCTCATCCCAAATATGGAACCCAAAACTCAGGATTTAAAACAGACCCAGCTGAGGAAGAGTTACTATGATGATAGTAATGATAAGTTTTTACATTTGTATTTCCTTCTCAATTAAGTCCTAGAGGTAGGGAGAACAGATGGGTGAGCTCCATCTTGTGTATAAAAAACTTATGGTATAAAGGACTAATGTTTACTATTATTTAGTGACTTAACATCTAGGTCACTGCTATTTTTGTAATTAAAAGCTGCTGAATAAGATTGGAACCCCTACTGCTAACTCATCTTTCTGGTGGATTTTACATCTTCTTTGTAATAGAAAAATGTCACTATCACCTTTAACTTATATTCAGTAGAATTTCTAGAATTGGTGGCATTGTTGGAGGCTTTATAACATGACAATTAATTGTACATCCAGAACGAACTCTTTACCTCTGCACAGAACATGTAATTCAATTGCAATAACATTTTTCGAGAAATACTTTCGAGTAGTACTTCAGCATGAGATTACTTCGTTATCATTAATTAATGCATTCTCTCAAAGATGTGCATCTTTACACTCCAAGTTTTTTTCGTCTAACTGTCTCTTGCAGTTTAAGTAGATCACTCAGCAGAGCAATTCTTCTTGGCACAAATATCACAAATAAAAGCATAGAGTCAAAAAAAAAAAACAAGAAAAGCCATTTTTTCTAAATCTATTTTCTATAGCTTACTTTTAATTGGAGATTAAAACTCAGTGAGTAGATTAATTTTAATTCCACTCAGATGTAAACAGTTACTTACTCAATCTATTCTGTCTCCTGAATTCCTGTGTCCTAGACTAGGTATATATTGATCAGATCCACTTTATTTTTAGTTTCTATTATATACTAAAATACTGTAATGCAGAGTTCCAACAAATACTCTGACTGAAATTGTAAAATGTTTCACCACTCTCCAACAAAGAGACTAGAAATGCACATCTCGGGGGAGCTTTAGATTCACACTGAGATGGGTCTACAGAGGTAATGCGGTGATTCAGGGAAGTAAAAATGTTATGCACAATTTAAAGAATATTAATTCAAAGAGATGAAGATAATAAAAAGGTTCTTGTGAATTGAGCAATGGATTTAATGTTTATATAAACAATAGAATGCTGCTATTGATCTACTTATATTGAGAATATCTCTATCAGGATACATTTTCCCTGAGTCTAATATCCATTAAGAACTCACTTTACTTAGCACTGAGTTGGAACTTACAAAGCTAAGGGCTCCCAAAACTCACTGATCATTAAAATTATACATGCCTTTAAGTTTCTGTTTATTGTTTGCTTGAAAAAAAATCTCAGTTTTTTTCAGCCCTAATAATTCAGAATCTGAGTTGGGGGGGACGGTTGGGGCAAATTTAGAATTTTTCAATATAATAAACTTCCCAGATAATTCTGCTGAGCCCAGTTGGTCTTTAAGAACTCCTGCTATTGAGACAGAAGAAACAGGGCATCCTGATTGTTATTTCTACCTGGTTATATAAAAATGTCTCATTTATTACCTGATGCACTGGGCACAAGGGTTTACCCCAGGGATAAGCAAAATAAGACCAGTAGGCCAAACCTGGCACTGGCTCCTGAATTTTTATTTTCTAAAAATTAAGAACTTTTTAAATATTTTTCCTTGCTTAAACAAAATTTTAAAAAATAACAATATTTTACGACACATGAAATTCAATGTGAGTGTCTACAAATAGAATTTAATTGAAACACAAACATACCCATTTGTCTACATATCGTACATGGCTGTTTTTATACCACAATATCTGAGTTTGCTATTTATAACAGAGACTGTATGTGAACTACAATGACTAAAATAATTAAAATCCAATCATTTACAAATTTACCAGCCCTTTATCTCATATTTTTAACAAAATATTCAAAGTGTATGCTTCACCAAAGCATTTTAGTGAAAAATAGGAAGTAGAAATACATCTAAAATCTAGTACTGAATGTGTTATTTGTCAGGGACAGAAACTTTAATACTTTATCTTTCATTTCCAAAAATCCACAGCAAGAAAAGTATCCCCTAGGACAATAGTTCTCAAAGTGTGTCCCTGGAAAAATAGCAACAGTATTTCTTGAAAACATGCAAGAAATGCAAATTCTCAGGACCTTCCCCAATCCTACCCAGTCAGATCTTCTTAGGTTTTACTAAGCCTTCTAGGTGATTCTCAGATATGTTTACAGTGTGTAGGAACCACTGTTTGAGAATAACTGTGTTAGTGAACACTGGTAAACAAATCAGAAAGTAGATTCCACCAGGTGGGCAGATCCTGTGTAACCATGTGCTCAGGTTCATTGTTCTGGTCATTGCATGATGCTGACAGAAAGACATTTTTAGAGAAACACGAAAAATAAAATAAAATTGTATTATATGTGGTGGGATACACATTTTACAGTCCTTTATCTGAGATTTCAGGATAACAGTAGCTCTAAATTTTATGATGACATGAAGTTCCTGACAAAGATTAAACACTGAGTGAAAATGAACGTGTTTCTGATATCAGATGTAAGAGCCAATTTATGAGAGATAAACTAGGTACATTCTAGGTTCATGCAAAAGTAAAACACAAACAAGGAAAAAAAAAACAAAAAACAGAGTATCATTAATGTAACTATTCTTCCACAACTACTTTCTTACCTCACATTCTCAAGAAATCTAAATGATTTACTATGAAGTTTCTTACTTCTTCAAAGCACTTTTTTTTTTCAGAGAAACTTTATTTTATTATTTTTTTATTATGGTGACATTGGTTAATAAAATCCAGTAAGTTTTAAGTGTACAATTCAATAGTAAGGCATATGCATTGTGTGTTCACCGTGCATAGTTAAATTTCTGTAACCATTTATTTGACCTCTTTTACCCCATATACCTTCCCCTTTGGTAAACACTATTCTATTGTCCATATCCATGAGTCTCTGTTTGTTTGTCCCACTCATTTCTTGCTCTTTTGTTTATGCCCCACATATAAGTGATATCATGTGTTTTTTAATCGTTTCTGTCTGGTTTATTTCACTTAACATGATTATCTCGAGGTCCACCCATGTCACAAATGGCATTCTTAACAAGTTATCTCACCTTCTTTGAAAAAATGTCATTCTGAAAAAGACTTGAAAGAGAAAAAATAGTGAAGAATTATAACATAACACTGAAAAGTCTCTTCAGATGCCTTCGGGTCATTCTCAGGCTGTGACAGATTTTTTTTTTCCCTCGGGATTCTTGACTATGTTATATTTTAGTTTCTCATTAAAAAAAAAGAAAGAAAAAAGAAAAGAAAAAAAGAAAAAAAAAAGAAAGCCACACAAAATTGAAATAAAGAAACTCACAAATGGGTTTTCTTGGTGGTAATGATAATCACAATATAGTGTTGAGAATACATCCCTCATTTACTGAGCACTCTCTGTGTGTCATGCACTGTCCCAGAAATTCTCCATAGAGTATCACATTGTATCTTAACAGAAATCTGGTGAGGTAGATATTAATGTCTACCTCTTAAAGATGAGAAATCTCAATTGTGTTTGAGCTACTTTAGGAGAAGTATAAAAGACTAGTCATATAAAGAAATTCTTCTGAGAAAAAAAAGACAAAATATGCCAAAACTATCTTACCCCTTAATTTCTTTAACAGAGAACACAGCACAACTTTGTCTCAAGCCCCATTTTTATGTCTTGGAAGCTTTGAGTAGATATACTAATTTGTTCTTAGTACAGACATTGATGGGCCTACTCTCTGATGGTACTGTCAGTAGCTCACGGACCAAAGAGAAGCCAAAGCAGACTCTGCAGAGCAAAACAGAGTCAACGTGATAAGAAGCTGATGGTGGAAATAGTGAGCTGCACTGAGAGCTTCTCTGACTTCCTCAGTGGAATTCTCAAGAGCCAGTGGATATGTGGGATCTAATCTATCTTTCAAGATTGCATTGTTATTAATTTAAAAATTGAAGGTGGTCTCACCAAGTCCTTTTGCACTATAATTTAGTAGTTTGAGATATTCTAGGATTGAAATTGAAGGTAGATTTTATTCTCCAGTCACAAGAAACAAAAATCTCAAAATTATCTATGGGAGCAGAAAGAAGACTTCCAACTTCGTGACCCAGGGTCAACTCAGAAGTCTGAAGAATAGAATGGCTATAAAAATAGTGTTTTCTACCATTAACATGCACCATCTCTATTAGAAATGTGGACATGAGAGAAGCTTATGATGGAGGAGAAAGCCAGATCATATTGCTAGCCTACTTAACCAACATTTTCACAAGAAAGCTGATAATGTTCTCTACAAAAAAGGCTTTCTGTTTATAGCTCTCTCATATACACACTCACACTCAGAGGTAAACACATTCACACTAACATTCAGATTTATAAAGAGAATATACTCCTGAAATCAATTCAAATATTTTACTGCCAGTGAACTGCTTTGCCCTTTACATTATCATTGAAGAGCCTACTTTGTGCCCCTGCATATGAATTGTCACATTTAATTTGCAACCTGGTCCAGTAAATATTATTATCACTGCTTTTCAGAGGAGAATACTAAGTTCACAAAGTCAAAACAATTTACTCAAAGTTATTCCTAGACTTGACTTTGAATCTTTTTGGCAATGCCTGGCAATGCTTTTATGTTCATGATTACATGTCTCCTGTCTCTAGATGTGCTTCTTAAAACTGATACTGAAATAAATGTTTCCCTCACATGCTATTTCCACTTTACTGAAGTCATTTGTGTGCTCTCAATTTTTCCAAAATATTTTCATGCTGGTCCTGTCATTTGAAATTTTAAAATAAATTATTCCCTTTGAGCAAACCAGTAACCCAAATTAGAATGAACAACTAAACCATTTTGTTTTTAAGACTCTAGTAGATTGGATTAAACATGGCGACATGAGAGACGTACCCAGATCTCTCCTCTTGAAACAATAAGCTGAACATCTAAATTTTAACAACAACAACAACAAAACACCCAAACTGCACACCAGCATATCTGAGTGTGGAATTTATGCATAAGAGGTACCGCAAGTCAGAACACTGAGTGTCAGGCATTGGACTGGGAGACAAAAAGAAGTTGCCTCTCACAGCCAAATCTTCCTGTAGGAGGCAGGGGAGAGAAGAAAGTGTGGAGAGTTCCCTGAAAAGCCTGAGAGTACTGTGATACACACATACACAAATTAAAAATTAAGAATCATATGATCATATCAATAGATGCAGAAAAAGCCTTCAACAAGATACAGAACCCATTTATAATCAAAACACTTAACAAAAACAGTATAGAAGGAAAGTACCTTAACATAATAAAGGCCATATACGACAAACCCTCAGCCAACATTACACTTAATGATGAAAAACTAAAAGCTTTCCCTCTAAGATCAGAAACAAGGCAAAGCTGTCTACTAATGTCACAGTTATTCAATATAACATGACAAGTCCTGGCAGTTGCAATTCTGCAAGAGAAAGAAATAAATGGTATCCAAATAGGAAACAAAGGAGTCAAACTGTCATTATTTGAGAATTATATGATTCTCTATATAAAAAATCCTTAAGACTTCATAAAACTAGAAACAATAAGCAAATAGAGTAAAATCTTTGAATACAAAATCAACATTTAAAAATTCATAGCATTCCTATAAACTATTACCAAAGTGTCAGAAAAAGAAATAGAAAACATGTTTTTTTCGCGATTGCAACAAAAAAGAATAAAATACCTAGAAATAAATCTAACAAAATATGTGAAGGACTTATATAATGAGAACTATAAGTCTCTATTAAAGAAATCAAAGAAGATACAAAGAAATGGAAAAACATTTTATGTTCTTGGATTGGAAGAATCAACATAGTTAAAATGACCTTATTACCTAAAGCATTATACAGGCTAGAAACACCCCCAGCATTGAAATCCTTGAGTCATCTTACTCCACTTAAAGTGGTATTTTTCATATATTATCATAATTATCCCCCAAATATCTTTATGAATTAGATATCTTGTGCTTATATTACAAAGAGAAATTTAAGGCTCCAGCTATCTGCCTAGTGTAGGATTGCTCACCTATAGTTTCTCTAAATATCTTAACAATCCCCCAAAATGATTTTTATCTGCATTTTATAAAAAAATAACCTGTATTTCAGGTGTTTCTAACCCAGTAACACAGCTCTTAAATCAAGTGTGATGAACACAGCTATTCCTCTTTCCTGAAATAAACCCCATCAGTTGCTAAAGGTATGACATTCTTAAGCAAGTATCTCCAAGAGATACATGGAATAAGATGTTTCCTAAACTGTGTTTTTTTGTGTGTTTGTTTCTTTGTTTGTTTGTTGTAGAACCCTCTTTCTAGCACAACTGTTTAGGACATAGCCTTGCTGTCCTTGGAGCTATGAGAATCTTCTAATGAGATTAAAATGAAATAAATGAACATTATTTTCTGAAATTTAAAGGGTTTTTCAAGATTTTTTTTTTGAAAAATGTTGAGTGAGGGCATTGTTTCAATACTTACAAAAAATAGTTATTGAAATTAATTTTAGGGTTCTATGAGTATTACACAATCACTATTAAAATTTTCCAATAATCATGATTATATGTGCAAATGGGTTGATGTAGATATTTTTAAAAAATGAGCTGAACTTATATTTTGTCTTTCTATGTAACATCCTGTAATTTATTTGACTAGAATTGATCATTTATAACTTCTTTCTTGTTTGATCATTATGTAGAAATATCTCAACTGACCTTAAACTGAGTCTGTGCTACTTTACATTTCACAAAGTCTGCCTTTTTGAAAGTGACAGAACTTTAGCTATTATTTTTAGACAATACTCACAACTCGTTTTAATGCTCAGTATGTTTAAAAATTAAAAAAAAAAAGAAAAGGCGATGATGAAAAAAATAATATGAGAAGGACAGACTTCATAGAACACAGAAATAAGACCTAACTATCTTCTGAAACCAATTTCCTAATCTTAACATGAGTATTGCTTCATTACTTCCCTTGATAGCACCCTGTAAATCATGCTCTCTCCTTGGTGTTGACAATCTTCAAGTGCCATATGTCATTTTCTTTATTATAACTTGCCTGGGGCTGTTATTGTAAGAACCAGATACATGCAGAAATGGAATGGAATCAGAATACTCAAGGATAATTTTCCCTAGCTATTGCTAGGTCATAATAAACATGTTAATTCTTTCCATTTTACTTCACAGACTTAATCCCTCCAACTTCCGCTCAATCATTTTTTTTTTGTGTGTGAGTGATCATCAATGCCATTACCATGCAAAATCATTTACTGGATGTATGCATGTGAATGTAATTTGTTATTCAAAGCAAATTATAAGACCAGGACTATTCCTCTTGCATTCTAATGTTAGGAGGGAGGCTAAGGGCAGGAGGGGGCATCTTCAAACTACTCTTAGCTAGAAAAGAAAGGAATGTTAGATGGCAATACAAGTTAAGATGATAGATGTTCGGTCTTCAGGTCCATAGTTGAAGTGATATAAAGTTGTACAAGAAAACCTTTGTAATTTTATATAGAGGTTAAAGTAGCAAAGTAAATTATTTAGCTATTTATCAAGCATTCATTTTATAACTTAAAATTGGAGTTACACTGCAAATGACCAAAAAAAATTACCTCCTTGAAAATTATATATAAGTGAAATGCAAATTAAACCCATGAACACACAGACATTATCTCACTTGCTCCACATAATCCACATTTAATCCATATAATTTCTCCATCTTGGAGATGAAAAATTAGGCTTGGAAAGCTAATTAGAAATCTAATAACAATGTAGCAAACATTTCACGTTTTTAAAATGTTTTCTCTGCTGTCTCTGTGCTGATGACAATTCAATACGGTAAGTGAGAAAGACCTTAAAGAGTAGAACACATTTTACAAATGGCATTCAAAGTCAAAGAGAAAGAAATCACAAGGCAGAAGAGATAAACAGAGGAGACATAACCTGGAGAAGTTTGGACAATATAGAGTTTACAATAATATATTAAAAGAGAGAATCTATAGGATTCTAGATTAAAGAAACAACTCACACAAATATGCATGTAGGAAGGAGCAGAATCCTTTTGAAAATAGGGTATGTGTATTCTCGTTCTATTAAATTTGAAAAAAAAATGGTATTGACAAAGATGTACAATTTTTTGCCAAGTAAGTACAAACCCTTATATATTCCTTATAGCTTGACACTATATACTGTTGCTATCTGCAGAGCTTGCTGAGTACAAAGAGGTTGTTGAAATTTCATGTTTTTAAAATTACTTTAGAATTGACTTCACAGGCTTCTACTCTGCTTTGAGTACCTTTAAAATTATAAAATTTAATTCAAAGCAATTATCTTCATATCCATAGATATAATGTAATTTTGTGTGTAATTTAAGTATCTCTCAGTTTCCTTAATCACTACACAAATTTTTGTGTGTTTCTAAGTAGAAGCATAGTTAGAAGCTCATAAGAGTTACTTTAAGGATCAGATGAAGAAAATAAGAGCAATATTCTCAGTAGATTTTAGACAAATAAAGACCAATTCTATACTTCAGCCACCACAGACTGAATCCTGACCTCCCTATCAGATTGTCTATCCTCTGCCTTTTAACATTATACAGTCTTTTAAGCTGTCACCTATTTAACCATGAATGAAATAGCTCAGTTAAAATTAGGATGACTTTATCATTACTTTGCAAAAAAAGTAAACATTGAGGCTCTGTTGGTGACATCATTTAATTAACCCTGACCTATGTTTAGCTAGTAAATTATCAGTGAACCCAAGGACTGATAATTCACAGTGGTGTGCTAACAACAGAGACTCTCTCTTCTCAAATCAGTCCTCATTAAACTGTCATCTGGTGATTTATCATCTCCTGGAGAGTTGAGTCTATGGGCTTCAGATTTTATCTAACAGTCCTTCTTAGTCTTCTGCTCCTTCAATTTTATTCACTTCGCTGACTTTCAGATGATATAGTGTAATCTAGGAGTGTTGTGTAAGCAGTGAGCAGTCTATAGTCTTCCACTGATTAGCTGTAGTTCACTCTTACTTCCTTTTCCTCACAAGTCCTCTATGGACCTCAACTTCTTCCCTTGAAAAATTCTGTAAGATCCATTTAGTTTTGCAGTCCTGTGAAATAAAATTTTACATTCCAGTCTTCTGGATAAAAACTAAATGTCTAGGTATAAGTCTTTTAGACATTTAGTATCCTTGATATTAAATTATTACGTTAAAGTCGGGTATTTTTTCTTCTCAACCAATCCTGTTTCTCTTCCAAAATGTTAGTTAGCAGAAACATTGACAAGTCTGAATAATACCTTTTCTTTTCACTGACCTAAAAGATTTTTAAAAACTATTAGGATACTAAATAGCAAGATTGAAGGAAAAAAGGGAGAGGGAGAGAGAGAGAGAGAGAGAGAGAGAGAGAGAGAGAGAGAGAGAGAGAGAGAGAGAGAGAATGAGATGGGGAGAGAGAAGCAGGGACAGAGATAAAAAGGAACAAATAGCTACACATTTGTGAGCTTCTCCTGTAGACCAGATGTTTTAATAAATTATCTATACATTCTGCATTTTAGCCAGGATTATCTCTAATTTTCTAATAAGATATTAGAAACCAGGATCTATATCTTAATTGAATTTGGAATCCTAGTGTTCCAATGCTGGCACATATTGGTGATCATTTTTTCTTTTTCTTTTTATAAGAAAAGAACAGGAGAAAGAATGAGTCATTAAATAACCTATTCAGGGTGCTAGGCCAGCAAGGAGCAGAGTAGGGACTGATCATTTGAAGCACTCACCCCTCTCCACAGCTTTCTAACCATAGGTTTTGCCATCGTATCTTTAGTCAGAACTAGCCAAATAGAGCATTCTTTAACAAATAAAAATCAAACAGAACTATAGTGCTTTAAACCTTGAACATACTTCATATCCAAACATTCTATTAATAAAAAAATAGATTTTTTTGACACATCAAGTAAAAATATGGCATATGAAGTACTTACAACCAATTCCTATTGTATCAGATCTGTATAGATATATTGATCTAATTTTACAGTAAATGTCACTAAAATTAGAACTCAATTATTTAAACGCACTCTATTCAATGATAGTTGTTCTACGTGGTATTTGGGGATACATATGACTCCTGGGTGACGCTGATGGTTCAGGTAGCAGAATCCCATTAACAATAGCTAGTCATTCTTAGGAAATATCTTCTGTGAGAAAATAATTGCTAATATAAACTACTTTTTAAAAATATAAACATGTGGATAATTCATGAATTTGTTGGTTTATAGATTAGGCACTTGAAGCATGTAACATATTGATGAGCCCACTGTAAATTTTGTCAATTTGCATTGCTCAGATGACCCAAGAATCTGAAGACATGGCAACCTTTGCCAATAAGAGCAAAAACATTGTTTCTCTCTATGTGCCCTTACAACCAAAGAGAGAATTGAAAGGTTTTCTCATTATAGTAATCTCATTTACTTACTCATTCTTTTATTTATTTATTCATTCTTATGTATTTTTTAAAATTTCCTCTCAACAATTAACATTTTTTAAACACCATCACCTATTTAAAAAATTATAGACTCAAAGATGAAAAAGGTATAATTATTTTTCCTAAAGACTCAATATAAACAAAGAGTTATAAAAAGAAAATATATATATATAATACATTGTGGTAAATACACATATCAAGATTATGAATAAGATCATAAAGGATCACAGAATAGGGGCAGGATACTGAATACAGCTGAACCCGTGTGTACGTGTAGAGTATGTATGTGGGTAGATTGTAGAAAGCAATGAAGGGAATGGTTGAATGACTAGGTGTTCTATCAGGTCAATCTTACTGGAGGTATTGATATCAAATGAGCCTTAAAATATGTGCTAAAATTATGTGGGCAAATAAAAAAAAATGAAAGGCTGAATTGGAAGTCCAGATAATCAAACTTTCTTTGGAAAGTAAGGAGTAAACTCATATAAGGAAATGTAAAAGGTTTCTTAGTGCTAGAATATAAATTTCAAATTAAAAATTGGTCAAATATAACTAGCTCAGTAAGCTAGAATCAGAACACAGATAATCTTTTATGCCATTTTAGTTTTTTATTTATTGTGTGGTAATTAAATGGGCATTTAAGTATTGGAATCAAGAGAGTGACATGGTTACACTAGCTTTATAGAAACCCAGATCTATAATCATTTCCTTATTTATGTTTATAAAACCAAAATATAATACTTTTTAAAATCTGAAAAACATTTTCTACAAATTTATTTTATGATAACACCTGACTTGAAATGATGCAATAAGTAGACCATATTTATCCCACAGAGTGCAGATTAATTTGCTTTGCTAGAGAAATATTAACAAGTTCTAATATAATATATCCTCCAGACCTTATTGGCACATCACATAATAAATAACACAATGTTCTTTTGTAAACTATTAAAAACACTGAATTCTGAAATTATCTGGGTGACAAGTATTGACCAATTTATCTGGTTCATATCTTGTGATCTCTTCTCTCCCTTTTTAAGATATTTTTATATGAGTTCATGGTGATAGATTTCTGCTTATTACACATCTTAAATGCCTATTTTGCCTCACTCATTTGATAAAAGATAGTGTAGAAGAGAGGCCAAGGGAATGACCTTTTCATTGGGATGCAAGACTATTGCATTCTCTTCGATTCTCTCTGAATCCTTTTCATTGAGCATCAACTCCAGAGCCTGGCTCCTCCCTGGACCAACAGAAAAAAATATTAGGTAGAAATATTACCTTTATGAGGCCCTTTCTTAAGGTTCTTTATAAAAAACAATTTGACATTTATTTCTATTTAGCAAAATATGATATTCAACTAAAGATGTGATTTCTATCCTTCATCCTGAGAACTTTCTTTTTGTTAAAATGCAATGCCTACCTGTTTCTTTATTCAGCTGCAACTTCCATATTACTCTACAGTGTCAAGAGAGTGAGAAAGCTATGGAATGCTCTGGTTTTTCCATTCACTGAAACCTGTTATCTTAACAATGGATTCTTAATAAGCACATACTCTTTGAAGATCTATGTCATCAATTCATCTGTGGTATAAATTTATTTTCAGCTCCTTTACTTGACAAATTTTTACTACAGTTGGCAGAACTTTATAGATTATGATTGGCAGTTGGGCAGTTTTTCATAGTTTGTATAGGAAGCCTTTTTTGTTTCACTTTCTTTTTGTTCTCATCTGATTTTGGGGTGGGGAATAAGAGTATTTATTTAGCTAACATTTGCTTGAAACCCAGAGTGGCCTTTCTAAAACAAAATCCTGAATTTTTGTATAAAATTCTTTAGTGACTCTACTCTTTTTAAGAAATATCCAAACTCTTTAAGTTGACCTTCAATACCCTTCATGATCTGACAGCTGCCAACTTTCCAGCTTCATTGTTAAAAATTCTCCTTCTATATTATAGTCCTAACACATTCTGAGTCATAACCTTTCGTAATTCCCTGTACATCTTCAAATCTTGTTCAATTCTAGGTCTTTGTCATCTGTTTAAAATTTTTTTAAGGTGAGACAAGACAGTTTTAAGTTGCTCATGGGTGGAATGCTGAGATAATTATTCTGAATAGTAATTTCTATTTATAATAAAATGAATGGTAAAACAAAACTTGTATTTTTATTTTTCAGGGAATTAGTTTTAAAAATTGGATTCATTTCATTTTAAAAGAAAAACAATATTGTAAAACGAAATAAGGTCCATCTACTTGTTCATTCTCCCAGCAATGTGTTAATAATAGACTGAACAGTGATACACATAAAAAAAAAACTAGTAGAGAAAGGGAGAGAAGAGAGAGACAGACAGAGAGAGAAAGAGAGAGAAAGAGAGAGAGAGAGAGAGAGAGAGAGAGAGAGAGAGAGAGAGAGAGAATGAGGGAGAGAAGGAGAGAGACATTTATGTTAGTATATTTGGGGCAATTGAATCATTCTCTCCTAAAGTTGTGTGTGTGACTATGTGTTTGCAGAAAAAATAAATTTTATTTTGCTTATGTCTATTTTGCTTATTTTTTTATCAATTGAAATAGAATACCAAATAAGTATTATATATTTTAAATGATCTGGCTAATATTATGAAATCTATGAAATCTAATCAGGAAAAACAATGACCTACAAAATATAAAAGAAACACTAACAAATTTTAACACTCCAGATAAAGTCATTAATAGACTTTTATTCATTAAAAAAGATACTTCCATTTAAGTAAGATACTTATTAAGTTGTCTGACATATGATAAAAGAAAAGTGGAAAAAATAATGAATCTTAAGCTATTTGAATTTGAAAAGAATAAAGGAAGTATTTGATTATTGTTTTTTGGTGGTAGAAAAATAGAACTAAATAATAGCAACAATTTTCCTACCTAATTTGTTTGGTCTAAACAAAGACTTAAAGGTACATAATTAATTGGGAGAAAATCAAACAAGGAATTGCACTGCCATTATGCAAGATATGGAGATATGAATCATGTGAATAGTGAGCATGTATATACACTTATTTTTCTATATTTATAAATATATATATGTATATATACGTGTGTGTGTGTATATATATATAAAGAATAGGTGAAGCCCTTACTTATATATTATCCAATGCTATTTATGCCAACACACCACAATCTTTGTTGAGTCACATTTAGTATCGATAAAAATAAAATTAATAGATAATTTAAAAAATTTCTATAGTATAAAGTGTTAAATACATGACAAATATTGTTACCGTGCTATGATTATGCAAGATAAAAAATTAATGTCTACCAAAATTCAAATGTGAGAATAATAGTAACTAGAAAACTGTCATTTATTTAAAAAAATTGAAAACTAATATCTAAATTTTTTACAAAAGAAATCGTTTTCATTACATGTAAATATAAAGCTTTTAAAATGCACTCAAACCTATAAAATAAATTTGCCAAAAAGTATTATCTTGGAGACACTGAGAATTCTAAATGTGAATCTACATTTACATCATTAACGTTATAAGTCTTTATTTTTAAAATCACCAAGCATTTAAGTGAAACACTAAAAAAATGGCATAAAGGCATGCAAAAGATATTGTCTAACTATTGCAGAAATTAGAAAGAATAAAAAATTTAAAAAGGAAAACTTATTAGACATGATTAAATAAATTTAAACATACTGCAAAGCAGAAGAAAACAATGTTAAAAAATCTCATATTGCCTGAGACTTTTCAATCATCTAAGGTTTTTTTTGTTGTTTTTTTTTGTTTTTGTTTTTTTTTTGCAAACCTTTATGCTGTAAGGCAATTTAGCAAACGATTTTAGAGATGGTTGCAACATATCCTGTTAAATCGTCTTGTTTTTACCCCACAAAACACTTAAATAGCACAAATACTTTGTCAGATCAATAGTAAAATACTCTCTAAATGAAAGACTGAAGACCATTAATCAAACCTAAATCAAAGTAAACGGCTTAACTTTACTTCATTTAGAGATTAAATCTAAGCATTTAAATATACACATCATAAAATATATGGCTTATAATATTTTCCATCTATTCACTTTCACTATGACAGTAATATTGGCAAATTTAAAGCTTTATTTTATTCAAGAGCTGTCTTACAAATTACTTTACAAAGTGTTTTATATGCTTTAATAAAGAACCAATGTTAAAAAATACCTCTAGGTATTAAAATGTAGAAGCCTGAGGGGATTAAGTCACAATCAAACTAAGATGTATATTTGGGCTCTAAGATTTCCCAGCTTGCAAGCCCTCCATCTTCCTGGAAATGTACAGTCTTCTTTTTCTCCTCTCAAGCTCTTAGGATCACCTCACCTAGCATCAGATCCTCTGAAAGAGAGACCTGAGACCAAAAGAAAATGTCTGACTTAGACATCTACCATTTATTTTTGTTTACTTAGGCTCTGCATCCCTCTTTCTCCTAATTTGAGAGTGTTTAATTCCTACCCTTCCTTTCCCCCATTACCTAATGTTTACAGGCCTTTTGGTTTGTTATCCTTTTCTAGCTACATTCTGTTTTGTTTTTTTAACTGATGAAGGATAGATTGTCTCTCAATTGCCTAGATTTTTACTCTAGCTCTGAATTTCTCAGTCATATTCTCATCCATACAAATCTTCTAATTGGGGCTAATCCTCAGCCTGATGTGCCAGAGCTTGTTATAGAATTTCTGAACCCATATACCTTTTATTTAAACTCTCTAGCCTAGAAAAAGCTCCCTAGAGTAACTCATTACCAAGACTACATAGAAATCTTCACCTCTTACTAAAGACTAAAGCACATTTTTTAGTTTTTGTTTCTTCAAATTAAAAGAAGGCCAAACAACACAGACTTTTTATTTAAACTTAAAATAAAATGATAGTATCTACCATGGTATTATTCAAATAAGTACTTCTTATTACCAAAAAATATTTTACAGACTTTCCAAATAATATTCTATTCATTGTATTAAAGGAGAACTGCTTGAAACTAAAAATTTAAATGTCAACTGCAATATATATCAGTTGATTATGCTGGATAAATAAAGTACATAAGGGCTATAATGGATTTCTAGCTAGTAAACAATGTAACTAAATTTTATTTTGAGGAATTTTTTTTTGTATGGGTTGGGGAAAGCTTAAAATGAATCTTTTTGTAACAAAGATGTTAATGAAATACTCATCTACTCATTGTTATTGAGAAAAAAAAATGAAGTAACCCTGACATGTACTTTTTTGACTATGAAATCTGATGTGGTTTGATAAAAGACATAATTTTGTGTATGTTTTAACTGCCAAAGCTAAACTGTCTACCTGGTAGAAATTTTACAAAATGTTGATACATTTGTGTGATCTTGTTTGAGCAGTTAATCCTGAGAAATGTGAAGCTGAGATGAAAATTGCACGAGAAGGCAATGAAGGATGCTTCTTCCTTCCTGCTAGAGAAGAGGTTGTGACAAGGAGCTCTAAGGAATTCCAACAGAAATTTGAATCTCCTACACATGGTAATATTTAGGAAAGTAATGATGTTTGACTATGTATTTCTATGTTATTATTGTATTTGGTAAGTGTAGGATGAAGTGACTTATGAATGAAGTATTCCCTGAAGGTAAATTATATTTCTAACATAAATATTCTGAGATGATACTTAATTTTAGATGGGAGATGAAAAATATGAAATCCAGCCATGGAGGGAGAAAAATCTTCTACTATAAGGGATTTAAAGATAATTAAACTCTTAGAGTGAAAGCATTCATACAAGATTCACATTGGTAGGAATTAACTGATTCTTCAAAAAATGCAAATTACCAATACTTCACAACATTTTCACTAATGCCACCTGGATTTGATCACATAAACTACTACAATGGCTTCTTAACTGTTTCCACCTACTTGCGTACAGTCTATTGTAGTCATGTCAGTATATTACTGCTAATTTTAAGTTAGTTCATATGAGTATGCTGCTCATATACCCCTGATGTCTCACATTTCTCTCAAAGTAATAATAACATCACTTATAATAATCTAAAAATCCTTGCATTATCTGTATCATTATTACCTCTCTAAATTTAAATCCATTTTTTCTCCTAGTTCATTCTGCTTTTACTATATTTGCCTGTTTGTGTTAAAGAAAATGTCAGGCTAGGTGTGATATCTACAAAAAGGTGGACAAAGAAACTCCAGGCCCTTGTTTCTCCATAGAAACATTAAACAAGCAACTACTGATGAAAATAATGTTATACAAGCTTTAAAAGTCAGTCAGAGAACTACAGAAACCAAAAACTGCCAATACAAAATAAAATGGTAAGAAATTTTGTTGTATTTTTACTCAAACTTGTTACACCTCCTTCCTGGTATGATGTGGTACAGTTTTGGGGAAATAGCAGGCTAATCCCTAGTTCCTATCTATGAACTACAGAGAGGAGAACACGTGAAATTTATAACTTTACACTCTGTGTACAGGCTTCCTGAGTGATTTATCTCTAAATCAGAGCTCAAGTGGCCAAAAGCTGTGGGAGGCAGTGGGTTTGGGGAAAAACAAATAGAGGACTACAGATTTGCAGACACATGAAGCAAAGAGATTATATTCATCCAACATCAGAATATACATTTTTCTCAGGTGAACATGTAATATTATCCAGGATAGAACATATTTTAGGCCACAAAACAAATCTTAATAAATTGATAAGAACTGAAATCATATTAAGTATCTATTCCAATCCCAATGGAATATAAGTAGCAGGAAAACAGAAACCCACAAATATATGAACATAAACAATATACTTTTAAACAACCAATGAATCAAAGAATAAATTATAAAGGAAATTTTAAAATATATAGAACAAAAAAAATAAAAACACATCAAAATGTATAAGATGCAATAAAGAAAGTGCTGAGAGAAATTTATAGCTGTAAATGTTTGCATTAACAAAAGAGGTGACCTAATTAAAACCAATAATCTAATTATACACCTTAATAAACTAGAAAAATAAGAAAAACCTAAACCCAAAGCTAGCAAAAGAAAGGAAATAATAATGATAATAAGAAAAACTAAGAGATAAAAAAAATAGAGAATATAAAATAGAGAAAATCAATAAAATCAAGTTGGTTCTTTGAAAAGAGCAAGAAAACTGACAAAATTTTAGCTGGATTGACAGCTAAATTTAACAATTTTTGAAGCAGTACAGTGTAGTAGAAAGAATCTTGGTTTAAAAGTTGGAAAAATGGATTCATACCCAGTCTCTGGTACATAATTGTGATAGTAAGTAGGCAGATGAACTTTGACAACACTCCACTGTTTTACAGGTCCAAAATCCTTTGTATTCTATCTCTGGCTTAACTTTGCAGGCTAATCTGTCTTTCCTACCTCACCATTTCAGTGTTTCCTTCACTCCTTCAAGAACACCCATTCTTTTGTCTAAAACAAATGTGTGTGCATGTGCACACATGTACATACACACATATTCTCATCATTCTAGATTATTTGTTGGTACACCATAGACTTTATAGCCTCAATGCCAACATGTGGGCAGTTCCCAAGCACTTATTTAATTTCTTGCTGAGTCAGCAAGATAGTGTTCTACTATTTTTATCATGGTTACACACACCTTAAATATACTGATTTAAATTTTTTAACTCAAATAAAAATGTAGGCATATTACACAAGGGCTGTCCAAGGAACAAAACCCAGATTGGCCTTTTGGGAACATAAGCTGAATAAGTGAGACACTGAGGGAACATAGGCTGAATAAGTGAGACTAGTGAGGTGGTTCTGGGGTAGAAAAAACTAAACTGGAGACTTGTGTGAAAAATCTGTGAGTTAAAACTCTAGGGGGGTCAGAGGTGCATTCTTTTGGGAGTTTTACTCCTGAAGTTTTACCATGTTCTTCCAGTGAAGATTGAAGAAGAATTCCCACATGCTTCTGGAAGGATAAAGGAAAAATTAACCATTTGAAATGTGCTAGAACATTATATTCGCAATAAGGTCTGTCCCTAAGAAAAACTATTTTACTAGTGCCTAACTTATTGGTGTTTGGTCAGAGCCTAACTGACCGAGAGGAATAAAAAAACACAACTCTAGCCTATGCCAGTCTTCCATATATGGAAAGCAAAATACCCCAGTTTCCTCCAGCTTTCTTCTTCCTGTTCCACCTAAAGTGCTGGGGAAAAAAAGGGTCACTTGTGAAGTTCACAGCCAAAAAGCACAGGATCACTAAAATGTTTTGATCTAATCATAGAACTATACAACCTTTTCTTTCTCCCCACACCTCTTCACCATATCACTGAAGGCCAAAGTTCTTTTGACTCAATATATTATGTTGAGCTTTCAACAAAAAAAATTAGAAAGCATATTAAAGAAAAAATAATACATGGGTTGAAGAGACAAAACAAGCATTAGAACCAGGGGAAAAATGCTAGAGATCAAAAACAGTAACAGAAATAAAGATTGCCGTAATGAGGTCATTGGTAGACTGATTATGGCTAAGGATAGAATTTGACCTTGAAATAGTCAGTAGAAACTTCCAATACTGAAAACCAAAGGGGAAAAAAGCCAGTGCAAAATAATGAAACAGGTAATTCAAGAAATGAGAGACAACTACAAAAGGTATAATGTGCTCATAACAGGATTACAAAAAGAAGAAAAAAAGATATTAGAGGCAATAATGACTGAGAAATTCCCCATTGTAAATCAGAAACCAAACCACAGACCCAGGAAGCCCAGTGAACATCAAATAGTATAAAACAAACAAAGAAACAAACAAAGAAACAAACAAATTACACCTAGGTGTGCTGTATTCAAACTGCAGAAAATCATAGATAAAGAAAATGATACTAAAGATGCCATAATTAAAATACACATTACCTGTATGTGAGTAAAGATAAGAATTACATCTGGCTTCTCAGAAACCATGCAAGCAAGTGTAGAATGGAATGAAATAGTGTTGACAGAAAACTCCATCAATCTGGAATTCTGTATGCTGCAAATATATCCTTCAAAAGTGAAATGGAAATAACTTAGGCAAGCAAACCATGAAGGAATTTCTTGCAGGTAGACTACCTTGCATAAAATGTCAAAAAAATATTCTTCAGAGAGAAGAAAATCAATGTAGATCAAAAACTCAAAATTATATAAAGAAAGAACATTAGAAATGTAATATGTATTTTTATGTATATTTTTATGAATTAATCTAACATCACAATTTTTTAACATAATAATACAAACACTGTATTTATTTATATTTGCTTACATATATGTCTGTTTGCTTATATGGCTCATATAAACATACATATTTATTAACATAAGTATGAATGAAATGAATGACAATGATACATGAAACATGAAAGAAAAATTAGGAATATTTTGTTATTATAAGGTACTTGTATGACCTGAAAAGTAGTATGATATTATTTAAAAGTGGATGAATAGGTAAAGCATAGAGAAATTTTAAGACAAGGAAATTATTCTCTTATGCTGTAATGTGGATACATGTAATTATACACTTGTCAAACACCACAGAATGTACAAAACCAAGAGTAAACCCTATTATAAACTATGGAATTGCATCCATAATGATGTGTATATATGGGTTAATCAAATACAGCAAACATAACACCCTGGTGGGTGTAGTTGATAGTGTGTGTGTGTATGTGGTGATGGTGGGGCAGTGTATGTGCAGTGGCACAAGGTATATGAACATTTTGTAGTTTCTGATCTTTTTTTTTCTGTGAACTTTAAAATGCCCTAAAAATCAAGTGCATACAAAAGATTTTAAGGAAGAACAACCACTGGATTTTCTTACTTCAGGTGAGAAGTCAGGCCAGATGCTTGCCACTGCTCCCAGAGATCAGTCTAGGATCTAATCTGATCTGATGTGATATAATCAAAGAAGCTATAATCAATGCTTACATTTTAAGTTAAGGCTATTTAGTTTTTGTTTGTTTGTTTAACAGTAACAATAATAAGAGCAAAGATTAGTCTTGAATAAGGATAGTGTCATGGGCTGGTCTGACTTAGGTGCTACTGCTGATGGGAAGATTCATCAGAGAATAATGACCATTCATTCATTCATTTATTCTTTTTATTAATTTATTTCTTCAAGAAAATGTATACAGTGTCTGTGAACTAGATACAGTTTTGTGGAGACTCAAGAGTCATGAGCTACTACTGCTTTCTAGGGCTGAGATGATTTAATTTAGATGAATCCACTTCTCTCTCTGGCAACTCATACTGGAACTAAACTACTTAGACTAAAATTCCAGCTTCACCTCTTTGTTTTATTACTATATGCTAGTTCATTTTATCTTCCTCAGCCTCAGTTTTCTCATTTGTAAAATGGAGATGATCAAACCCATTTCCTTGAGTTGTGTAAAGGTTGAAATTAAGATACATAGTTCTCAACATAGAGTGGTCACTAATGATTGAGTGATAAGTCTTGGACTTTCTGTACTGGGAATGGCAGGCCAGCCCAGGAATCATTGACAGGTGTTAATTAAATTAGGGCTTATACTTTCTTTGCAGAAGTGGAGGAAGTGCATGGGTAGAATTTGCAAGGTCAGAGTTTGGTGTCCAGGCTTCCATTGGTCTTGGACTGTACCCTGAAAGGTCATTCTAGGATATCTAGGATATGGCTCCTCATATCCAGGACGGAGGCATTGCTGTTATTATAATCAAGATTATGTACCATACACAATTATGGTATAGTTTTATAACACTAAAAGCACAGTAGATTTTTTTACATCAGTATTAGCACAAATACTTGAGTAATGCATTACACTACGATATCACGATGAGTGAGTACAGTGTCACTAGGCAATAGATTTCAGCTCCATTTTAATCTTATAGAACTACTTTTGTATAAGTGGTCTGTTGTTGACTGAAACTTTGTTGTGTGGTATATACCTATATTGAATCTATAGATCAAGTTGGGAAGAATGACATCTTGACATATTGAATCTTCCTATTTATGAATATAAAAAACATCTCTACTTAATTAGTTCATTTTGATTTCTTTCATCAGAGTTTGTAGTTTTGCTCATATAGATTTTCTACATATATTACTGGATTTATAATTATTAAATATTTCATTTTGGGGGTGCTAAGGTACATGCATAATGTTTCATTTTTAAATCATACTTGTTCATTGCTGGTGTGTAAAAAAATGATTGACTTTGTGTATTTAACTTTGCATCTTGAAAACTGGCAGTAAAGTCTTACTAGATATAACAGGCATTTTTTTATCGTTTGTTTTGACTTTTCTACATAAGCAATTATATAATCTATGAACAGAAACAGTTTTATTTTTACTTCCTAATTAATATGAGTTTTACTTTCCCTGTTTTTTCTTTCTTTTTTCTTCTTTTCTTTCCTTCTTTCCTTCTTTCTTTCTTTCTTTCTTTCTTTCTTTCTTTCTTTCTTTCTTTCTTTCTTTCTTTCTTTCTTTTTTTCTTTTTTTCTTCCTTCCTTCCTTCCTTCCTTCCTTCCTTCCTTCCTTCCTTCCTTCCTTCCTTCCTTCCTTCCTTCCTTCCTTCCTTCCTTTCTTTTTAAAATTTTCCTCCTTTTTCTTTCTTTCTTTTTCTTTCTCCTAATTTTTCTTCAATTTTCTTTCTTTTTCATTTTTTTTTATCATTACCTAGGATTTTCAATACAATATTGCAAACAAAGAGTGAGAGGGGACATCCTTGCCTTGTACTTAATTGTGGTAGAAAAATTTCTAGTTTCTCACCAAGTATAATATCACCCTTGTTTTTTTAAAAAATATTTTTAAAAATCAAATTAAGGAAGTGCTCTCTATTTCTGAAAGTCTTTCTGAGAGTTTACTGAGAATCTTCTATAAATAGGTTTTGAATTGTGTTAAATGTTTTTTCTGCATCTATTGATATGATTTGTGATTGTTCTTCTTTACACTGTTGATGTGATAGGTTACAGTAATGATTTTCAAATGTTTAAAAAAAACCTTACATATCTTGGTTAAATACCACTTGGTTGTGATGTATAATTCTTTTTATACATTGTTAAATTAAATTTCCTAATATTTTGTATAGATATTTTAATTTATGTTTATGAAAGATATTGGTCTATAGTTTTCTCTTTTTATAATATTTTTTTATCTGGTTTTAGTGTAGGGTAATGCTGATTCTATAAAATGAGGAAGTGCTCCCTCTGCTTCTATATTCCATAAAATATTGTGGAAAATTAGTGTATTTCTTCCTTAAATATTTGGTAGAATTTCAGTGAACTCAACTGGGTTTGATGTTTTTTGTTTTCGTAAGTTATCAATTACTGGTTGATTTTTTAATAGATACAGGCCAGTTTAAGTAATCTATTTCTTCTTTTTCTTTCAGAATGGTGATATTACTCTTTTATCATATCTGTATATGTTATTTTTTTATTAAAAATATTGGAGTGGCATTGATTAATAAATCAAATAAGTTTGAAGTGTACAATTCAACAGTGCATTATATAATATGTATATATATACATATATATACACACACATATATGTATATATATATGCATTATATATGTATATTATATATATATTTATATATATAAATATTTTATATATATATATATAATCAGAGAGAGACAGACAGACAGAGACAGAGACAGAGACAGAGAGACAGAGAGACACAGAGAGACAGAAAGTCAGAGAGAGAACATTGTTTTCATTACCCAAAGTTAAATTTTCTTCCATTACCAAATATTTGACATATTTTACCCTTATCTACCTGTTATTTTCTCTCTGGTAAGCACTAATCTATTCTCTCTTCTTTTGAAATTTTGGAAAATTGTGTATTTTGAGGAATTGGTATATTTTATCTGGGTTATCAAATTTGTAGATATAAAGTTGTTTGAACTATTCCTTTATTATTTCCTTTGTTATCTTTATACTGCCCATGCACTTCATAGTGTTGCTTCCTCTTTTATTAGAGACAATGGAAATATGTATTTTATTTGTTTATTTTTAGCTAGCCTAGTTAGAATCTTATCAATTTAATTGATCTTTCAATGAACTATCCCTTTGGTTTTATTTAGCTTTATTAATTTTCTGTTTTCAAGTTCTTTGATTTGTGCTCTACTTTTAATTATTTTACTTTGCTTCCTCTGAATTTAATTAGCTTTTCATTTTTCTATCTTCTTAAAATAAAAGTTTAGATTATTGATTATGAAATTTCTTATTTTTTATATATATTTAATGTCATGTATTTCCTTCTAAGCAATGCTTTTGCTTTATCCAACAAATTTCAATGTTTTATTTTCATTTTCATTTAGTTAAAATGTTTTTATTTCTCTTGAGAGTTTTTCTTTGATATATGTTTTATTTAGAAGTGTTATAGTTAATCTAAGTATTTTGAGACTTTCCAGCTATTTCTTTGTTATTGCTTTCAAAATGGCAACTTTTCCTCTTCCCCTGACAGAGCTTAGGAAATTTTTCTCAGATATTTACTGTGAGTGCTGGGTAAGAGTCCTTGAAACTCTTAAGTTAAATTTACAAAACTGCAAAGGCTCCTGTCATTGGTTCACCTTTGAGTTTCTGCTCTTAGACATATTCAGCAATTCCTCAACTAATGTTCCAGTTTTCCTTCCCTATTACTTGTTCCTATGAGATTTTTGATTATAGATTTTTGTTCTTATATTAACAAAAATTATTTTGTCTTTATTTATTTTTGTGGCAGCTCTTTACCCTGTAAGAACTGCCTTTATGACTCTGAAAATATTGTGGTGATTCTGTTTGGCTGTCTATTTGTTAATTTGGAGTGGCATCTTCCATGCTCCAAACATGCTGGACCAAAACTTTCAATCTCTGCCTTTGTATTGGAGAGAATCCACTTACATTTCAAGTAATTAGTGACATGAACTTTACTTCTCCACTTAGATTTTTAAAATGTACTTTTTGTATCTGTCATACAATTTTTTCTTTCTTTTTTTCCTCTTCATTGCCTTCTTTAGTTTTATTTTTTTTGGTAGGAAATTATTTTGTTTCCCTTTTATTTTAAATAAATTTTAGATATTTTCTTTATGGTTATATTGGAGATTACAATTAACATCACAAACAATAATTTATTTAAAATTAATATCAATTAGTTTCAACAGCATACAAAAACTCTACTCTTATACATATCTGTTCTCTTCCACAGATATTGTTATTTCACATATTGCATCTTAAAATATGATGTTCCCATTAACATATTTATGATTATTTATATTCATTTATCTTTTATATCCTGTATGAAATAAAAAGTGTAGTTGCAACTCCAAAATACAATATGTTTATATTTGTCCATGTATCTATTTACGCTGGAAATCTGTATTTCTTCATTTGACTTTAAGTTAATATCTAGTATAACTTTATTTCAATCTAAAAGAATACTTTTTACACTTTTTAGGGTATGATTAGTGGTAACTAAATTGTCTAAACTTTTGCTCATCTATAAATGTTTAATTTCTTACTCATTTTTGAAGGATAATTTTATAGGTTATAAACTTTTTGATTGCTTTTATTTTTCCTGTCAGCCCTAATATATATTTACATTCCACTAACTTCTATTCTTCAAGGTTTTTTTTTTAAAAGAAACCAGCTGTTAATATTACTGAGGATCCTTTGTACATAATGAACAAGAAATCATCTTTTTCTTTAGCTGCTTTTAATATTCTATTTTTTCTTTATCATTAAACATTTTTTAAAATGTGTTTTATGAGGTCAGTATTGTCTTGATACCAAAACATGGAAAAGATAACACAAAAATAGAAATCTGCAAACCAATATCTCTCATGAATACAGATGCAAAAATCCTAAATAGATACTAGGTAACCGAATACAGCAGCATAACAAAAAGATTACACACCAGGATCAAGTAGGCTTCATCCCAGAGGCACAGGGATGGTTTGACATATGCAAATAGAATAATGTGATATAACACATAAACAAATTAAAAAATAAGAATCACATGATCATATTAATAGATATAGAAAAAGTCTTCAACAAGATACAGTATCCATTTATAATCAAAACACTTCACAAAATCAATATAGAAGAAAAGTACCTTAACATAATAAAGACCATATATGACAAACTCTCAGCCAACATTATATTTAATGGTGAAAAACTGAAAACCTTTTCTCTAAGATGAGAAACAAGGCAAGGCTGCCAACTATCACCATTGTTATTCAGTACAACATTAGAGGTTCTAGGGAGTGTAGTCAGGCAAGAGAAAGATATAAAAGGCATCCAAATAGGAAACAAAGAAGTCAAACTGTCACTATTTGTGAATTACATGATTGTCTATGTAGAAAACCCTTAAGACTCCACAAGAACACTACTAGAAACCATAAGCAAATACAGTAAAGTTTCTGGATACAAAATCAACATTCAAAAGTCCATAGCATTCTTATACTCTAATAATGAAGCATCAGGAAAAGAAAAGTAATTCACCTTATATTTGCAACATAAGGAATAAAGTACCTAAGAATAAATTTAATGAAACATGTGAAGGACCTATATAATGAAAACTATAGGATCTTAAAACCGAGAAGATATAAAGAAATGGAAAGATATTCTGTGTTCTTGGATTGGAAGAATCAACATAGGTAAAATGACCTTATTACCTAAAGCATTATACAGATTTAATGCAATTTCCATCAAAAAGGATCCCCATTGGTATTTTTTTAAAGAAATAGATCAAAAAATCATCAGATTTGTATGAAAGCACAAAAGACCCTGAATTGCCAAAACTATCCTGAGCGGGGGGCGGGGGAGAAACAAGGCTGGAGGCATCACTCTATCTAACTTTAAATTATACTATAAAGTAACAGTAATCAAAACGGCATGCTATTAGCAGAAAAATAGACACATAAACCAGGGGAACAGAATCAAGAGTTCAGAAATAAACCCATATCTATTTAAATGGGCAAATAATTTTTTACAAAAATGCCAAAATATACAGTGGAGAAAGGAAAGCCTCTTTAATAAGTAGTGCCTGGCAAACTGGAAAGCCACCTGTAAAAAAATGAAACTGGACTGTTGTCTATTACCACACACCAAAAGTAACTTAAAATGGATTAAGGACCTGAGTATAAGATCTGAAACAATAAAATGCATAGAAAAAAATATAGGAACCAAACTCAAAGGCCTTGATCTTAAAGAGAATTTATGAGTTTGATCTCAAAGGCAAAAGAAGTAAGAGCTAAAATAAATTAATGGGACTACATCAAACTAAAAGCCTCTTCTCAGCAAAAGAAATTGTCGACAAGGTAGAGACAACCATTTGAATGAGAAAATATATTTGTATATATTATTAGGCCCTCCAATAAGGGCTTAATATCCAAAATATACAAAAAACTCATATGACTCAACAACACCAATAACAACAACAAAAGAAGTTCCAATCAAAAATTGGGCAGAGGACCTGAATAGACACTTCTCCCTAAAGAACAAACAAATAGCTAATGAATATTTGAAAAGATGTGCAACATTTTAGCTATTAGGGAAATTCAAATCAAAACCACAATGAGATATCATCTCACACCTGTTAGAATAGCTATAATCAATGGGACATGTAGTAACAAATGTTGGAATGGATTCCTAGAAAAAGGAACCCTCATACACTGCTGGTAGAACTGCAAATTGGTACAGCTACTATGGAAAACAGTTTGGAGGTTCTTCAAACAACTAAGAATTGATCTACTATCTGATCTAGCAATTCCTCTACTGAGCATCTCAAAGACTTGAAAACCCATATCCAAAAAAAAAAAATTGCACATTGATGTTCATAATAGCATTATACACACTGGCCAGGATATAGAAACAACCACAATGCTCTATGATATATTAGCTAAAGAAGCTGTGGCACATATATACAATGGAATATTACTCAGTCATAAGAAGGGATGAAATACTGCCATTTATGACAACATGGATATACCTAGAGATAATTATGCTAAGTGAAATAAGCCAGACAGAAAATGTTGAAAATTACATGATATCAATTATGTGAGATATAAACCTAAAAGTCACAAAAGTACAGGACAAACAAACAGAGACTCATGGACATGGACAATAGACCAGTGGTTACTAGAGGGTAGGAGGTGGTGGAGAGGGGAAGGTAGATGACTACTGTAAAGGGTGTCAAATATGTGGTGACAAAAAGAAATCTAACTATGGGAGGTGAGTACACTATGTAAATATATATATGCCTTACTGTTAAAGTATGCAGCTGAATCTTTGGATTTTGTTAACCAATGTCACCATAAAAAAATAAATAAATAATTTTTAAAAAATTTTACAACTTAAACCATTTTAAAGTGTACACTTTAGTGACATTTAATACTTTTGCGATGTTGTCAAACCATCACCAGTATTTAGTCCCAGAACTTTTTCATCATCCTAAATAGAAACCCAATAATTACCAAGTAGTTGCTCTCCGTTGCCACTTTCTGCCAGCCCCCAGCAACCATTAATCTGTGATTTGTCTGAGATCTGCTACTTCTGGCAATTTCATGGAAATAAAACCATACAGTACAAAAAAAAAGGTGTCTACATTTGGATCTACTGGAGGATCTACTTGTATTTTTTTTTTTAACTTTTTGGATGTGTAGATTCATGTTTTTCATCAAATTTGAGAGCTTTGACAAATATTTTTAAACATTGTCTATGGTGCTTTCTTCCTCTCCTTCCAAGACTTCCAAAATATGTATATTGCTCTAATTAATGGTACCCCACAAGTCCCTTATGCTCTGTTTACCATCCTTTATTCTTTCTTTGTTCTTCTCAGACTCAATAATGTCAACTACCTTGTCTTTAGTTTTATTGATTATTTTATTCTGTCTGCTCAAATCTGTTTTTAACTTCTCTAATATTTTTTTCATTTCAGTTACTATACTTTTTGGCTCTAGAATTTTTACTTGTTTTTTTAATATAATTTTTATTAATATTTATATCCCCATTTTGGTTATTTTTTTAAATTTCTTTTTGTTCATTGGTCATGCTTTTCAGTTAGGAGTTTGTGAATAGCTATTCATATGCCCAGTCATTTTTCTTTATCTCAATTCCTCAGCTAAATAAGGTTGTTTTGGCTCATGTGTAGTTTCCAAAAGAAAAAAAGAAAGAAAGAAAGAAAGAAAGAAAGAAAGAAAGAAAGAAAGAAAGAAAGAAAGAAAGAAAGAAAGAAAGAAAGAAAGAGGGAAGGAAGGAAGGAAGGAAGGAAGGAAGGAAGGAAGGAAGGAAGGAAGGAAGGAAGGAAGGAAGGAAGGAAAGAAGGAAGGAAGGAAGGAAGGAAGGAAGGAAGGAAGGAAGGAAGGAAGGAAGAAAGGAAGGAAGAAAGTTTGTAGTACTAGAAAAGTGAATAATATGTATTTAAACATTTTGAAACATTAAATCATTAGGTAAGCTTTTAAACAATGTAGAATTTTAAAAAATGATCAATTTTACTAAGTAATAAATTTTATTTGTATTCAAAAATTTAATCTGAAAATCTTAAAATATTACATCTAAAATTACTGCTTTAATTTTATACATGTACATTAACCTAGAATTCAATGGTTAATGTTCCAAAATGGGTACAAGAAGGTGTAAAACCAGGTAGAATGTATCAGTTTACCAGGATGAAAGAGATGGAGCTAAGAGTCTAGGAAAACTAAGGCAGCTGGCATGTGTAAGACAAATTACCAGAAAGAAAGAAGCTGCACTCAGTTAAAATTCTGGAAATCTCCAGAGGGTACTCCTAAAGTATTCAGCAAAGTCATGATAAGAGTATTTGTGCAAAAAAAAAAAATATGCAAGGCTATAAATAATCCACCTAAAACTGTTAAAGACAACATTATCTCATATTCACACAGGGTAAAAATTGTATCTGTTCCCAGAACCAAAAATGGAAAATTTTATATATTATGGCAGAGGTCCCCTACCCTTGAGCCTTGGACCAGTGTCTGGTTCGTGGACTGTTAGAAATCTGCAGGAAGTGAGTGGTGAGTGAGTGAAGCTTCATCTGTTTGTTCAGCCACTCCCTGGTGCTAGCATCACTACCTCATCTCCATCTCAGCTCTTCTCATAGAAGCATCAGTCCCTGGTGCCAAAAATGTTTGGGACCACTGCATTGTGGGACATTGTGTATAATATGTAGTATCACTCAGGTCATTCTTAACACATTTTAAAATTAAAGCCTGAAAGTATCAAAATGTTTTCTAATAACTTAACATCACCCTGAAACAAAGATCTGGAATATTTATAGGCCCACAAAGCATCTGACACACAGCTGGCTAAACTTAACAATGTTTGGCTTACAATCAAAATGACCAGGCATGCCAATGTGATCTGTACTAATGTTAAAAAAAATAATAATCAATCAAAACTGACTAAATTTGAGTGATACAATGAGCCTACAAAGACATTAAAAGTTATTAAAATTGTATTCCATATGTTTAGAACATTAAAGAGAGATATAAAGATATTAAAGACTTCAAAATATATGTTTAGAGATTAACACTTTAATGTTCAAGATGAAAATATATTAAATAATATTAAAGAAAGATTAACATTGCAGAATAAAAAATAGTGAATTAGAAGGCATAATAATAAAAACTAAACAAAATAAAACAGTGAGAAAAAATAATTATAAATAAATACATTAATTAAGTAATATTGCTTCCCTGAACTGTACAACTTCCAGCAGGCTAATTTACAAGGAAACTGAGTTCACAAAAAGACTTGGGAAAAAAAGTCATACATAATGGGTGCAATTTTTCACAATTTGATGAAAGTATTAATGCAGATATCCAGGAAGATCAATGAACTCTAAGTGCAAGAATCATGAAAAAAACTACACTGAAGCACATCATAACCATGGAAAAGATAAAATCTAAAAAGCAATCAAAAAGTGTGAGGGAAAGTAACATTCATAGGAAGAGGGATAGCAATGAGGACAAATTCTCATCACAAATGTACAAGTGAGACAATAGTAGAGAAAGATCTTTAAAGTACTAAAAGAAAAAATTGTTGAAATGAAATTCTATATCCAGGTAAACTATCAGCAATGATATACAATACTTAACATTACCGAGTAATTTGAGCAAATTTACATTTATAAATATAAAACTCTATTTAAGAAAAATAGAATACGTATTTATCTCAAATGACCTGAAACCCTAATTAAGATAGAAATTATTCAAAGATGAAAATGCCAACTGTCAATAAATTTAAAAAGATTTAATCATGTAACTATGTTTTATGACCACAGCAGAATTAAATTAGAAAGAAATATCAAGAAAATTTCTGTAAAATTTCCAAATATTGAAAACTAAGTAACACATTTCTAAATTACTCATAGGAAATTAAATAAATAAATAAATAAATAAATAAATAGGGAAACTAGACAATATTTTAAATTGAGTCAAAATGAAAATGTATAATATCAAAAATTTTGGGTAACTGATAAAGCATCATTAAAAGACAATATTAGAAAATAAGAAAGATCTCAAATCAATGTCCTCAGTTTTTACTTTAGAAAAACTAGAACATGAACCTAATTGACCAAACAAAGCAGAAGAAAAATAACTATCAAGAAAATTATTATATATATACATATATATATTATAATAATAATTATTATTATTTATGCCTGCAATACCTGGTCTTCCAAGGTGATCTCTCATCCAAGTGCTAACTAGGCCTGACCCTGCTTGGCTTGCAAGATTAGACATTGAGCTTATTCAGGGAGGCATGGACATAGACCATGAACTATGGCTCCACTGGAGCATGAACCCAGGACCTTCTTCATGTAAAGCAGAAATTCTTTCCCAAAGGGGCCACAAAACCAACATATCTGGAGGCTGGCACCAAAACACAACAGAGCATCTACTGACTAGCCCCATTAGTGGTACATACAAAGGGTAGTCACAACAAGTACACAAGACTGCTAGGGCAAAGCCCACCTAGTGGAGTCAGCCCACACACAGCAACTCTTACTTTGTGGGTACAGCCAAATCTCACAATAAGTCAGTCTGAGATTAACCCCATTCACTGATGTACTAACGGCAATAAAGGCTTGGTAGCAACAGAAGATCATGAACGATCGATACAAAGATCACATCCAGAGCCCCTGGCATGGAGGATCAGTTAGAGTGTGCCATTGGGCCACACTGAACACCTTTCACATTAGGCCAACTGGCCAAGGCTGAGAGATGAAACAAATATTCTTGACACATAGAAACAAACACAGAGAGATTAATAAAATGAGAAAACAAAGAAACATGCCACTAAAGAAACAACAGGAGAAAACTCCAGAAAAAAAACTAAATTAACTGGAGGCAAGCAACCTGCCAGAGACAGAGTTCAAACTAATGGTTGCAAGGATGCTCAACAAACTTATGGGGAGAATGGATAAGCACAATGAGAACATCAACACAGAGATAGTAAGCATAACAAAGAACATAAAAATCATGAAAAAGTACCAGTCAGGAATAAAGAATACAATACCTGAAATGAAGAATACACTAGAAAAATTCAACAGTAGATTGGATGAAGCAGAAGATCGAATCAGCATACTGGAAGACAAGGTAGCAGAATACACCCAATCAGAACAACATAAAGAAGAAAAAGAGAATTTTTAAAAATGAGGATAATTTAAGAGACCTCTGGAACAGCAAGAGGTGTAACAATATCCAGATCATAGAAGTACCTACATATGTAAAGCAATTATCGACTGACATAAAAGGAGAGATCAATGGTAATACGCTCATTGTAGAAGATGTTAACACCCCATTGACACCAATGGACAGATCTTTCAGGAAAAAAATTAAGAAAGGAAACAACAAGCCTAGAAGACACACTAGACCAGAGGGATTTAATAGATATTTTCAGAGCATTTTACCCCAAAGCCGAAAAATATATATTCTTCTCAAGTGTACTTGGAATATTTTCCAGGATACACTGCATGTTAGGACACAGAAAAGTCTCAATACATTTAAGAAGATTGAAATCATATCAACCGTCTTCTCTGATCACAATGGTATGAAACTAGAAATCAATTATAAAAGAAAACCCTAGAAAATATACAAATACATGAAGAGTAAATAACATGCTACTAAACAATGAATGAGTTATTAATAAAATCAAGGAAGGAATCAAAGGATACCTAGAGACAAATGGAAATGAAAATACAACAACTTAAAATCTATGAGACACAGAAAAAGCAGTACCAAGAGAGAAATTCATGGCAATAGAGGCCTGCCTCAAGAAACAAGAAAAATTTTCAAATAAGCAATCTAACCTTACACTTAAAAGAACTAAAAAATGAACAGCAAACAAAGCCCAAAGTGAATAAAAGGAAATATATAATAAAGATCAGAGCAGAAATAAATGAAATAGAGTCTAGGAAAACAATACAAAAGATGAATGAAACCAAGAACTGGTTCTTTGAATGAATAAACAAAATTGACAGACTCTTAGCCAGACACATCAAGAAAAAAAAAAGAGAGAGGACTCAAATAAATAAAATCAGAAATGAAAGAGGAGAAATAACCATGGACTCCACAGAAATACAAAGGATCGTAAGAAAATACTACAGACAATTATATACTAATAAATTGTACAATCTGAAAGACAGGGGCACATTTCTAGAAACATATAATTTTCTAAGACTAAGTCAAGAAGAAACATAAAATATGAACAGACCAATTACCACCAATGAAAGAGAATCAGTATTCAAAATCTTCTCATTTAAAAAAACAAACAAAAAAAGTTCTGGATCAGATGGCTTCATAGCCAGATTTTACCAAACATTAAAAGATAAATTAACACCTATTCATCTCAAACTATTCCAAAAATTCAAGAAGAGGGAATGCTCTATAATTCTTTTTCTGAGGCCACCATTATCTTGATTCCAAAACCAGACAAAGACAGTACAAAAACAAAACAAAACAAAACAAAACAAAAACTATAGACCAATATCTCTTATGAACATTGATTAAAAAATTCTCAACAAAATATTAGCAAACCCAATTCAGCAATACATGAAAAAATATCATACACCATATTCAAGTTGGATTTATTCCTGGGATCCTAGGTTGGTACAATATCCACAAATCAATTAATGTGACATACTACATTAACAAATGGAAAAATAAATGCTATATGATCATATTAATAGATGCAGAAAAACTGTTCGACAAAATCCAGCATTCATTTATGATAAAAACTCAGCAAAGTGGGAATAGAGGGAACATAGCTCATCATAAAAAGACAAACCTACAGCTAACATTATAATGGGGAAAGGCTAAAAGCATTTTCCTTAAGATCAAGAACAAGACAAGAATTCCCACTTTCACCACTCCTCTTAAACAGTGTATTGTAAGTCTTAGCCACAGCAATAAGATAAGAAAGATAAATAAAAGGTATCATAATTGAAAAGAAAAAAGTTAAACTCTCCTTATTTGCTGATGACATGATATGATATAGAAAGGACCTTAAAGGTTACAAAATAAATATTCAGAAGTCAGTGGCATTATTATAAACCAATGATGATGAACTTTTAGAAAGAGAAATTAAGAAAACAATCTCATTTACAATTTCATTGAAAACTAAAATACTTGGGAATAAAATTAACCAAAAAGGTAAAAGCCCTGTTCTCAGAAATTATGTCATTGAAAAAAGAAATTGAAAAAGATACAAATAAATGGAAGCATATACCATGTTCATGGGTAGGAAGAATCAACATAATTAAAATGGCCGTACTATTCAAAGCAATCTATATATTCAATGTAATCCCTATCAAAATACCAATGCATTTTTCAGAGAGCTAGGACATATATGGAACCATAAATGACCCCAAATAGCCATGGCAATCTTAAAAAAGAAAAACAAAGTTGGAGTTATCACACTACCTAATACTAAACTATACTACAAGGCATTTGTATTCAAAACAGCATGGTACTGGCATAAAAACAGATATATTGACCAATGGAAAAGAATAGAGTTCAGAAATAAATTCACGCCTATACACTCATTTACTTCTATGACAAAGGAGGCAAGAATATACAATGAGATAAAGATAATTTGTCAAGATCTATTCTCCCCAAAATTTATGGCAGGACAATAAAAGGTTTTGGAAAAATTGGACAGATACATACAAAAAAAAAAAACTGGACCACCTTCTTACACCATATACAAGAATAGACTCAAAATAGATTAAAGACTTAAATATAAGACTCATAACCATAAAACTTCTAGAAGAAAACATAGGCAGTAAACTCTATGATACTAATAACAGTAATTTATTTTTGGATATATCTTCCCAGGTAAGTGAAACAAAAGAAAACATAAGCAAATGGGACTACATCAAACTAAAAGTTTTAGTACAGCAAAGAAAACCATCAACAAAACAAAAAACTGACTGTTTTGGAGAAGAAATTCACTAATGATATATTTGATAAGAGGTTAATATCTAAAATATATTAAAAACTCATGCAACTCAACAACAACAACAACAACAACAACAACAACAATGCAATTAAAAAATGAGCAAAGTTCTGAACACATACTTCACCAAAGAGGAAATACAGATGGCCAATAGACACATGAAAATATACTCAAGATCACTAATTATCAGAGAAATGTAAATTAAAATCACGATGAGATATTATCTCACAGCTGTCAGAATGGCTATCATCAATAAATAGAAAAACAACAAGTATTGGCTAGGGCACAGAGAAAAGGAAAACCTCATACATTGTTGGTGGAATTGCAAATTGGTGCAGCCACTATGGAAAACAAGCTGGAGATTTCTCAAAAATAATAAAAAAAAAGATCTACTTTTTGACCCAGCAATTACACTTCTTGGTATTCATCCAAAGAAAAACAAAACAATAATTTATAAAGGTCTATGCACCTCAAAATTTATGGCAGCACAATTTACAACAGGCAAGATATGGAAGCATCCTAAATGCCCATCAAAAGACAATTGGATAAAGAAGTTATGTTTCATATACACAAAGGAATATTACTCAATCATTAAAAAATGAAATGAAATTCTACCATTTACAACAACATGGATGGACCTAGACTTTATTATGCTGAGTTAAATAAATCAGACAAAGATAAATACCATATAATTTTATGTATATGTGGAATCTAAGCAACAAAAAGAACAAATTAATCAAAAACAGACACACGAACATAGTGGACAATTTGGTGTCAGATAGAGGGAAAGAGGGACTGGGAGAATGGGGTGAAAGGCTAAAGAAGTACAAATTAGTAGTTAGTCATGGGATGGGGAGCATGGCATAGGGAATGCAGTTAGCATTAATATATTGACTAGGTGGAAAATTATAGGAGAGAAGTTGCAATTAAGGGGATTGTTTAATAAATTATGTAAATGTCTAACCAATGTACTGTAGTCTTTAAACTAATTAAATAAATTAATTCATTAAAAAATAGTTGCTATCTTAAAATTTCATGAGGTAACATATAAGCTTTTAGTTTCTTAAGGATTTAGGAGTGTTTTGTTTTCTTTTGCTTAAACTATGTCGAGCACATAGTAATATTAAATTTACATAACAATGTCATTGATAGAAAATTACATTGGTGGAAAAAATATCTCTTTGTTAATATATAATTTATATAAAATATTTAAAAACATAATGTAAAATTTTAAAGGACATTCTCTTATTATAAACATATTGGGAAGTCCATTCAGGACCACTAGTTCATATTATCTACACATAACCAATAAACTACAAAAAAAAATTTTTTTTAATGCGTACAGCACCTGGTATTTCTAGGTTGTCTCTCATCCAGACACTAAATAGGCCTGACCCTGCTTAGGTTCCGAGATCAGACGAGATTGGGCTCACTGAAGGTGGTACGGCCATAGCCAGAACAACTTTCTGATGCATTATTTATCCCCTATAGATGTTCTCTTGCTTTTCTATGCTAATCCATAAATGCATGAATACTTAGTTTTATTTGATGTCTTTCCTCAAAGTTAATGCAGAGTGCTATCATTTCTCCTAAGGGAGTAAGGGTAAGGGAGGTCAAGTGGCATTGACAAATGAGGGCTAAATGGAAGAAAATATTTATAATTCTTATAATGACCATGGTGAAGGCAAATTATTATTAAATTTATAAGAGTTATATCTTTTAAATAATCTATGTATTATTTAAAGGCATCCCTGCTTTCTCTCAAGCCAGGATTGCTTCTATGGCAGAGATGAATCATGCCAGGAACAGAAAATAAACATATTGCTCAGTGAGGTTTAATTTTTTATGCATGTTTCATATCTAAGGAAATCAGAACTTGGAGATTAGAGCACACTCCAGCTGTTTCATTTGTAAATCATGTTATCCCCTTTTTGCTACTTCAAGATAATAATAAACACTTTCTTCTCCCTGGGATTATACATAAACATAGCACAAAATTAATGTTAACCTTAATTGCATGTACATTATTTCAAGCTTCATCTTCAGACAATGGTCACCACAAATACTTCCTTTTGCTGGTGCCATCAAATTGTTCTTTCAGGTTTTATTAAGTTTTTTTTTTATAAATGTGGGGTTCAGCAGTTAAAACAATCACTAAAGTTTACCCAGTGTGTTAGTGTGTGAGGTCCTACTATGTTACTAAATGAAGCAGTTTATTCTTCTCTTATTTAAACTGTGTTGAATATAATCAGAAACACATTTCTCCTTGATAAAACTTTATTCCAATTCACTAATGTAAAGACTGTATCTTCCATGTACTTTCTTCCTATGAAGGAAATAATGAAAAAATGGACATATAAATATATCAGTCTCACAACAGTAACTTTTTAAAATTGTATATGGAGTAAAACTTGTACAGGCTAAACAAATTCAATCATGTAACAAATATCTACTGATTGTTTCCTATATCTAAGGTACTATTTAGACAATCTCAAAGATTAAAAAAAATATTAAGCAAATACATGGTCTGTAAGCAAAAGAGAAGACACAAAACAGCCCAAATCTTCCCCATAACAAATATCCTGTACAACATCTGCATCTTCGAAGATAACTATCCATTCAAGGACTACTCTAATCAGTGAGCCTAGCTTGTTGTAGTGCTTGATAGAGTCCCACTCTTGAATATCATCCCTAAACATTCTTCTTTTTCAAAATATGTTTCTCTCATAATGAGGACCAGCTCATAAACTATTAATAGGCTTAAATATTATGCAAAAAATTTGAACTTTATCAGTTTTAGAGTGTCAACAAGCTTTGCAGAAACTGAAAAAGACTGGTAAACTGAGCTCCTTGGAAAGATGAAATTCAAGATGTTTTGACATGTTATCATAATTTAATAGAATAACTATGTTATATCAATAATATAGAACAATTACATTATTTATAAGTGCTTATTAGAATAGTGATCATACAACTTAAGTGAGGCAAATGCTTAAAGTTTTCTTCAAATTTCTAGGTAGTTATAATAGTAAGTTGGAATCTATATGATATTTGTCCTCTTGAAATGTTCATAGCTTTCTGTGTCTGCTACTTATTACTAGTAAGGCACTTAGAGTACCTTCAATAAAGATGTTCTATAAATACAAAGATCATATTTTTCTCTTTTCAAATTCTGTTTCTCCCCTATAGTTGTAATTTGTGCTTTAATTTTGTAATCTTCCTAGTGTTCTTGCGGTTCCTTCTTTGGATGTAAGATAATATTTCAAATATCTGTCCTTAAGGAATTGCCATTATGGTAATGGAAATGCAAGTATTCACTAAATTATAGACACTTGTCAAATACCTAGTGTGTTGCTAAACTAAATAATAAAGGTATGATTCAAGCATGAGATGATCAAGGAGAAATTTATTAAGATATGTTTGTGGCAATTGGAGGATAGAAATACATGCTAATGGATACATTTGCCAGAATTATGTTGTTTAGGGACATAGTATAAACGAGTTTGCATAAACTGCCAAGAATAAAAGTACAATAAAGGTATATTAGTTATATCTTTATACCTTTATATATACTTTATATTAGTATATTGGTACTGTAACAAATTACCATAAATACAGTCACTTAAAATGACAATAATTTATTGTCTTATCTTTCTGGAGAAGTATTACACAGGTCTCACTGGGCTAAAATCAAGATATAAGCAGGGTTTCATTTCTTTCTGGAGGCTCTAGAGGAAAATAAACTTTTGGCCATTTCCAGATTCTAGAGGCTGCCTGGATTCCTTGGCTCAGATACCCCACTTCTACTATCTTTAAAGTCAATCAGTTTTTTATGTTTTTCTGTCCTCACAGTTTTTTTTTTTTTTACCATAGCCAGAAAAGTTTCTGTACCTTTCACATGCAGTGATTAAATTGATCACACATGGGCAATCCACAATAATCTCATCTCAAGGTCTTAATTTTAAGTACATTTGCCAAATTTATTTTGACACGTAAATAATGTATTCACAAATTCGTAGATTTTGGATATAGACATCTTTGGGTAACCATTATTTTATCTACTATAGAGAATATTTTACATATGCAGTATTTTTGTTTTCTTTTGTTTTATCAAACTATTTTCTTATCAAACATTGTGTAAAAAGATTTTTGTTAGATACCAATAGCAATAAATTAATATTTTAAAGAAATATATAAAAAGAAAGATAAATACTTAGATGTATAAATATAAAAATAGATATAGTTGCAGATATTGCTTATATAGAAATGTACATGGATAATTTATGTACATACATATATAATTTGTAATTCTGTATGTATGAAATCATCATGTTTTATTTCCTATTTTTATGTTTTCTAAAATACTTAAAACAGGATTGTGTGCATAAGAGACACTTGACAAATATCTATTGATGAATGAAATGAAGGTTTTCTTTCTTTTTGATATGTGCTTTTTTTGAACTCCTGAAACTTTAGAAAGTGTCCACCATTGTAATGAGGCCCAGAGATCATCCTATTTTACTGACAAAATCATAGATAAAGCATAAAGCAAACAAATTATTACATTACATCTGTCATTTTTTGTTCTATTTGAGCTCAGATAGAAAATAAGAACACCAATCTACTGACCTTAATTCCTCATAGAATTGAACTCAAATGAGGACATATTCCCAACTGTGCCTATCTTACAGTGCCAAGGACTGTGTAACAAAACCATGTACTTATATTTCAATCACTGTGTGTGCACACAGGTAATTTATGAGTCATGCTGATATAATAGCATTGACAACTGCATAGTTTTTGCAATGGAGCCTCACAGCCAAGGGCTGATAGAAAGATGGCTCTCTGAGTTACAGAATTGTGCCAGAGAGACACAAAAAACAGACTCTGCAGTACTGTCATTAATTCAAAAAAATATTTGCTGAATAGATGCCCTGAGTATATAAACTTTCTCTTTATGGATATTTCAAAAAGTTAACTTTTAATGATAAAGTGAGTCTTTCTTCACTGTAAACTTATTCTCTGAGACTGTGTCTATAAAACATTAAATCATAAAAATGTCTGAAAAAGAGTAACCAAGTTTAACTGAATTAAAAAATTCTCAATAAACAAACCCTTCAGGCTAGGCACAGCACCATGCACTGTGAAACACACTGTTGATTTAGGAGTTAAATATGAACTTTGTTCTCAAAAAGCTAGTAATTTAGTTGATACAGTAATGTAAAAGCACATGCAATTTTTTGATATATGTATGAAAAGAAGAGTAATGAGAAGATACTACATCCAGGTCTTTGTAATAGAAGGTTTTATAAAGGAGGTGTAGGAGATTTATAGATAACTTTCGTCATATTTTGTATTTCTTATTTAGTAAAATATTTTTTTTCTCTCAAGGCCCTTATACACTCTTTGAACTTTATTGAGGATCCTAAAAAGTGTTTATATGCATTATAGCTCTCAATACTTTTATGAGAAATATTTATTATATTTATTCAAAAGTAATAGCAAACATATATATGCACATATACATATATACATATATGTACATACATATATACATATATGCATATATGTATATACATATATACATATATAATGAGTAATATTTTTATTAAAATAATCATACTTTTCAAGGAATAATTTACTGAAGAGTATGCCATTGGCTGACACTTCATATCTCTTTAATGGGTACAGCTATATTCTAACAAAAGACAGCCATATTCTCATAGTTATATTTAGTTGGGTGACGTTATTTTTGTCTAAGTGTGTAAAGAAAATGTAGTCCACATAGATATGTAATTGTGAAAGATAATTTATTTGACTAGATATTTCAGATAATTGTGGATAACCTTCATTGATACTACATTAGAACTCAACAAATGGTGCTTTCTTAAGAGTTGTTATAATGTAGTATCTTAAAAAACTTTTTAAAAGAACCTTTGAACTGTTAGACTAAAATTAATCCGTTTATCCTGCATTTTGAGTAAATCTTTTATCCAAGCATGATTTTTAATATTCTGATTTGGTTTAGAATATAACAATTTACTAATTTATGCAGATCCCCCAAACTTGGACACTTTATTATTCAATATCAAAAAATCAACAATTAATGACATCATCAGTCTCATCAAAGAAATTTTTAATATTGTGAAGCTGTCATATTTATGTTGACCAATGTATGTTTTCTAAAATGTAATTATTTGAAAACTTGGAATTTATTATTGGCAAAATATTTGTTATTATCCTTGAGGTGTCAAGCTCACTTTGTTCATTTTAATCAAAATGTTTGCCAAATATCAAAGGCTGAATAACCATCATTTGTATCTCATTTATTCTTTCAGGTAAAAATTTTAGCTTGCATATCAATCACACACTTGCTTGAGGCAGCCATTGTATTTCAATACGCAGCACAAATGCTTTATGTGTCCTATTTTTTGCATGCAAAATATTAAAAGGATATGCACTGAGTCATAATTAATTTTTACTCTTTCATCTGAAATATTATCAAGTAAAACTAGCATTTTATTATTTCTGTGAATGCATGGTGGTAAAGAATGCAATGACAACTAATACTGAGGTTTTTGCCTCTTCCTTATTTGTGCTAAGGCCATCAGCTTTGCCCACTGTACATCAATTTTGCACAAGTAGAAAAGTCAGCACATTGAAAAAAGACAAATAATATCTCAGTTTTATTATAAAAATAATTTTAACTTTGTAGACCCCTAAAATTGTCTTGGGGAATACAAAAAGTCTATGAAACACACACAATAAACTACTAATTCATAAGCTATAAAATAAATTTAGCAGAACGAAAAATAAAAATACATAATTAAATTATCCAGTGTTCACATTTTGTACATTAGTTTTACAGATTTTTTTCCCTGGAAATGCCATGTGCCTCACATAGTAATAGCTATACAGTAGGCAATAAGAAATTATTTGTTGACTAAGTATAAGTATATAAGGAACACACACACACACACACACACACACACACACACACACACACACACACACACACAGCATATATGCCCCAGATCTACAATAAATAAAATAATAACCGTTAGCCAAATGTGAATATTTAATCTTAAATTAAAATTTCTTATTTACTTTAGAATATACCATTTTGTCAACATAATTCTAGTCAAACAAACTGCTCAGATATAAGAAGAGGCCAAGTTAATTCCACATTTTTTTTAGGTTTTCAATATATTAAACTAATAACTGATTCTGATTCATAAATTTTAAAATATTTGCATTTATCTATTAGAAGATTTTTCTGGGAATAATTTTATCATACTTTTTTTCACAGAGAATATATATTTGGAGAAAAATGAAGATATAAACCTCCATTATGAATGGGAAACTAAGTTCACATATTGATTCCCAATTCTATTTCTATTAGTATTAACTTCTATAACTTATTGGTTAACAAATATATAGCTATATGCATATATTATTTAATTAATAACATGTTTTTCATCATTACATATTTTTTCTTCTTATTATTTTACTTTATTTTTATTCTTTTTTTAAGAACACAGAGAAATTAAGTAATATTACCTCACTTTAAATTCATAAATTTGAAATTTCTGAAACATAGTGCTATGCATTGTTTAGGATTTTTCTATATTAATTTCAATTTTACACTACTTTGGTCAGACATTTATATAGTTTATGAAGTGATCCCTTCAATCACTCTAAACCCCTCTAGGTCTAAACTTAGCCATTATAATTCTATTGATTATCTTCCCTATGCTTTACTCTACATTCCATTACTATCTTTAACTATTAATTTGTACTTCATCCTTTCACCTTTTTCATCCAGTCTCCTAAACTCCATTTCCTTTAGCAGTCACCAGATTGTCCTCTGTAAATTGAGTCTGTTTTCCTTTCATTTATTCCATTTGTTCCCAAGATTCCACATATAAGTGAAATCATATGATATTTATCTTTCTCTGCTGACTTATTTCACTTAGCACAGTAACATATAGGTCCATCCATGTCATTGCAAATGGTAGGATTTTATTTTTTTATGGATGAATAATATTCCACTGTATATATGAACCATAACTTCTTTATCCAATCATCTGTTGATGGGCATTTAGGTTGCTTCCATATCTTGGCTATTGTGAATAGTGCTACCATGAACAAAGAACATAGGGATGCATAGACCTTTGTGAATTATTGTTTTGATTTTCTTTGGGTAAATACCCAGAAGTGTAAATGCTTTGTCAAAAGGTAGTGCTATTTTTAATTTTTTTGAGGAACCTGCAAAGTGTTTCTATAGTGGCTTTACAGTTTTGCAATTGTCCCGAGAGTGCACAAGGGTTCCCTTTTCTCCACATCCTCTACAACACTTGTTTTTTGATGTATTAAGGATAAACATTCTGACAGGTTTGAGATGATATCTCATTGTGGTTTTAATTTGAATTTCTCTGAAGATCAGTTATCTTGAGTATCTTTTTATATATTTATTGGCCAGTATTTCTTCACTTCTGCTCATATTTTAATTGGATCATTTGTTGTTGGTGGTGTTGTTAAGTTGTATGAGGTATTTATAAATTTTGGACATTAACCCTCATCAAACATATCAGAGACTAATATCTTCTCTTATTCAGTAGATTTTCTTTTCATTTTGTTGATGGTTTCCTTTGCTGAGCAAAACTTTTTAGTTTAATGTAGTCCCATTTCTTTTTTTCTTTTGTTTCTCTTTCTCAAGGAGAAACATCAGAAAAAAAATATTACTAATAGCATTATCAAAATTTATTGCTTATGTTTTCTTCTAGAAGGTTTAGAATTTCAGGTCTTAGTTTTAAGTCTTTGATCTATTTTGAGTTTATTTTTGTGTATTATGTAAGAAGATGGTTCAGTTTCATTTTCTGTGTGTTTCTATCCATTATTCCCAACACAATTTGTAGAAGAGATTGTCATTACTGCATTGTATATTTTCACCTCCTTTTTGTAGATTAAATGACCTTATATGTTTTGACTTATCACTAAGTTCTCTATTCTGTTCTATTGATCAATGTATCTGTTTTTATGCTAGTACCATGCTGTTTTGAGTACTATAGCCTTGTAATGTAGTTTGATATCAGGTAGTATGGTACATCCTACTTTGTTTTTCTATCTCAAGATTGCTGTGGCCATTTGGGATCTTTTATGATTCCATATAAATTTTAGAATTATTTGTTCTAGCTCTATAAAAAATGAAATTGATATTTTTGTAGTGATTGAATTAAATACAGACTTAACAATGTTGATTCTTCTTATCCATGAGCACAGTATACGTTTTCATTTATTTGTATCTTCTTCAATTTTTTTCAATGGCTTATAATTTTCTGAGAATGGTCTTTTACCTCCTTGATTAATTTGATTCCTAGGTATTTTATTGTTTTGATGCAATTGTAAATAGAGCTGTTTTCTTAATTTCTCTTTCTGATAGTTTATTACTGATTTGTAAAAATGCAACTGACTTCTGAATGTGAATTTTGCATCCCACTACTTTACTGAATTAATTGATCAGTTCTAACAGTTTTTTTTGTGTGTGTGTGAACTCTTTAGGGTTCTCTTTATATATAGTATCATGTCATCTGAAAATAATGACAATTTTACTTCTTTCTTCTCAATTAGAATGCCTTTTATTTCTCTTTCTTGTCTGTTTTCCGTAGCTAGGACTTCTAATACCACATAGTGGTGGAAATGGGCATTCTTGTCTTGTTTCTGACCTTAAAGAAAATGTTTTTTAGTCTTTCACCATCAAGTAGTATATTAGCTGTGGACTGGTGATATATGGCCTTCATTATGTTGAAGTATTTTTCCTCTATTCCCACTTTGATAAGAGTTTTTTTTTTGTATTTTTAATTATAAAAGAATGCTGGATTTTGTCACATGTTTGTTTTATATCTATTGATAAGATCATATGATTCATATCTTTATTTTGTTAATGTAATGTACCATATTGATTGATTTACAGGTATTGAACCAACTTTGCATCCCAGAAATGACTCCAACTTGATCACTGTGCATGATATTTTTAATATATTGCTAAGTTGGTTGGCTAATATTTTGTTGAGGATTTTAGCTTCAAAGTTGATCAGGAATATTGACCTTTTTTGTCTGATTTTGGAATTGGAGTAATAGTAGCTTTGTCAAAAGAGTTAGGAAACCATCTCTTCTCTTGATTTTTTGGAATAGTATGAGAAGAATAGGTGTTAAATCTTCTTTGAATGTTTAGAAAAATTTACCTATGAAGCCATCTGCTTCAGGACTTCTATTTTTTGGAAGGTGTTTTTTGTCGTTGTTTGTTTTTGTTTTGTTTTATTTTGTTTTGTTTTGTGGTGGTAATCTGTAAGTTAGAATTTTGTTTCTCCTTGATTCAGTGTTAGGAGATCACATGTTTCTAAGAACATATCCATTTCTTCCAGATTGTCCAATCTGTTGGTGTATAATTGCTTATAGTATTTTCTTAGAATCTGTGTTTCTGTAGAGTCTATAGTTGCTTCTCCTCTTTCATTTCTGTTTTTATTTATTCGGAGCCTCTCTCTTTTTCTTGATGAATCTGGTTAAAGATTTATCAATTTGTTTATCATTATAAAGAACCAGCTCTGAGTTTCATTGATCTTTTGTGTTGTTTATCTAGATTCTATTTTATTTATTTTCTCTCTGATCTGTATTACTTTCTTCTACTCCCTTTGGGTTTTGTTTGCTGTTCTTTTTCTAATTCTTTTAAGTGTAAGGTTAGATTGTCTATTTGAGATATTTTATGTTTTTTTGAGGTAGACCCGTATTGCTATGAATTTCACTCTTAGGACTGCTTTCACTGTGTCTCATAGTTTTTTTAAATTGTGTTTTTATTTTCATTTGTCTCTAGATATCTTGATTTCTTCACTGATCTCATTGTTAACCCATTCATTGTTTAGTAGTATATTATTTAGCCTACACATCTTTGTGTATTTTTCAGTTATTATTTTTCTTGTAGTTGAGTTCTAGTTCTATACCATCATGGTTGGAGAAGACTCACAATATGATTTCAATCTTCTTAAGTTTATTGAGATTTGTTCTGTGCCCTAGCATGTGGTATATCCTGAAATGTTTTGTGTGCACTTGAGAAAAATGCATATTTTGCTGCTTTGGAGTGAAGCACCCTGAAAGTATAAATTAAATTCATGGGGTCTATTATGTCATTTCAGGCTGCTGTTTCTTTGTTGATTTTTTTTCTCTGGAAATCTTCTATTAGTATATTACTGTCAATATCTTCTTTATGTTTGGTCAATAATTGCTTTATACATGTAATGCTTCTGTGTTAGATATGTATATGTTTTCTAGGATTATGTCCACTTGTTGTATTGAGTACTTCATTATTATTTAATGCCCTCCTTTGTCACTTATTATTATATCCTTTGTTTTAAAGTCTATTTTGTCTTATATAAGTATTGCTAACCCAGATTTTTTCTCCTTTCCATTTGTGTAAAATATCTTTTCATCTCTACTTTCAGTCTGTGTGTGCCTTTCAATCTCAAGGAGGTCTCTTACTATATGTTGCAATTCTCACTTAGATCATTTATTCTCCCCCTAAGTTCATTGAACATCCTTTTAACCATTGTTTTGAAGTCTGTCTCCAGTATGTTGTTTGCCTCCATTTTGTTTACATTTTTTTTTCTGAAGTTTTCTTCTCTTGTTTTATTTGCAAAACATTTATTTGTTTTCTCATTACAGCTGCTTTTCTGTGTTCATTTCTATGTGTTAGGAAGATTTGTTACATATCACAGCTTTGGCCAGGTGGACTTATGTTCTAGATATTTTGTGAAGTCCAGTGACACTTTCTTCTTAATCACCTGTGCCACAGGCTTTGTACATCTTTGTTTTGGTTGTGTGTAGCTAAAGTTTTACTTCTGTTAGCAAGCACATTAGTGGATGATATTGACTCTTGGGTTCACTGGCTGGAAAATTGGCCATACTCACATGGTATGAGATACTTTGTGAGGACTGACCCTTCAGAATGAGATTTGCCCCAGTGGACTCATGTACCCATTGAGAATACCCTTTGTGTGTACCTCTTGTGAGGTTGGTCAGGAGTTGCTCTGTTGTGGTCTGATGCCAACCTGCTGGTTTTGGTTCTGTGATCCCTTGGGAGGGGCCCTTGAGTAGGCCAATGTCAGCCACTGCTTTTGATTGATTGGGACTACTTGGTGAGAGATACAGTGCAATTCATGCTGAATCTAAAGGCAAGTGGGAGAAAGAATGCTGCAACCTGAGGATCTAAAGGCAAGTAGGAGAAACAATGCCGCAACCTGAGGTTCAGTTATGCCTAGTACTAAGCCTGGGGCAGCTTAGCAAAAGGACCAGTTCATCTCAAGGCCTGAGGCCGCCTGCCATCTTCCCGTAAGACTCCATAGCTGGAAGAGCCTTTGGGTGGTATGTGAGCTGGGTGGTGTGAGGAACTAGGGAGTCACTGGGGTATAGTGAGATGATTTCCTCTAGCCAGTACAGTGTCAGGTTTTGTGCCAGTGCTGTCTCTGTGGCACCCTGTAAAAGTTTTTGTTTGCAGTGATGTTAGCCACTGCCTGTCCTGGGCCTGCAGACACATGAGACCTGTTTAAGAAATACTTTATCTTGGGGCAGATTTTGTGGCCCACCACCAATACTCTTCTCAGACTATGCACGGACTACATTAGTTGATTGTTGTTCTTTTGTCTTTGGAACTCTGAGCTAAAGTGCCTCTATGTAAGACTATGATCCCTCATTTTTTCAGAGCGGTCTCTGCAGCCATACTCTCCCTCCTGGTACTCAACCACTACACCTCAGTGTGGGTCCAAACTGCTTTGTGTTTTACCCCTCCTACTAGTTTCAATGTGTTTTTTTCTTTATACCCTGAGATTCAAGTGTTAGGATTAGCTAGACTTCAGGTGGTTTTATAATTTGTTTGTACTTTTAATACCTTCCTGAGATGAGGTAAACCCTGCTTTTACTTAGCCCTCTATCTTCTCAATTTTCTATTATGAAAAAAGGAAGAAAATACTTGAAGCTACTGGAGTCATGTTAGGGTACAGAAGCTATTTGGTCTTGAGGAACATAGGAAGATGACCTGAGTCCACTTGAATCCCTAAATCTGACCATTAGGAGGATAATTGGAGACACAGCCCAGCTTCCATGTAAGAGCTTCAGGCAAGAAACCACTGGACAATAAAATATACATATTGGCAGAGGATGAAGTTGAGATAGCACTCTCTTCTACTCTGTTTTTTTTTTTGTGTGTGGCTTGTTATGTGTTTTGATCCTACTTCTGTTTCAAACCTGAAACACAGCATCAGCTTATTTTCCTAGGATTTTTAATGCATATTTCTAAACTATGTACAAAAAAGAGACATATCTTACAATGATTGACAAAAAAATGTGTTTTTTTTTTATGATGGAATAGTTGATCACATAAATTTTAGGTATATGTGCATGAATTCTGGTAATCCTGGAAAAGCAAAGTTTATCAAGACTGATGGCACCATACACATACCAAGATGCTATGAAAGGTTTATTACTTAAATAATGAGGTGTCTGCAGAGAGCAAGGCAGACCTGTCAAACAGTTCCAAAATTGTTTGAGAGAGCAAGGAAAAGAGAATGGCCCGGGTTCTTCCTGTAATTAGGGGATGGGGCCAGTGTCAGGATAGGGACTAATGTAGTTAGAATCTTTTATGGCACCAAAGGAGAGGGCTTCCAGGTGGGTGCCCTCATCAACTTGTCCACATGTAAGGAACAAGACAAAGGAGTGATACTTAAAAACCATCAGCAGTCATACATCAAAATATGGGGTCAGACTCCTCATTGCAGTGTGTTCATATATTTGTTTTGAATATTCTCAACTATTCTCAACTATGTGTACATGTAACACTCTTTTATATATCTACAAATGACCCTCACCTGCATGAAATTGCATTATTAGCAGCAAGTACTTGTCTTGTTTCCTCCTTTTCCCTTTTTTTACGAGTATTCCTAATAACTTTGAGAACTGATTTTTGTTTGTTTGCTTTTTTAATATATTCTAAAGATTCTCAAGAGTTTTGTAATGGTTTAAAGTATTTCTGAAGCTCATATTACAAAAATATAATAAAAACAAAAGTGTTTTACCTTTAAAAAATAAATCAGTAATTTTTATGTAGCTAGCACAGAGATAGTTACCAATTCTACTTTCTATTGCTGGTTCTATAAATGACTTATAAAGATGAGGATGACACCATCTACTTAAAGTAATCCTAGGTGTTCCATGTGTGGTAGGCAGAATTCTAAGAGAGTAACCATGATTCCTGTTCTATGGACTACACACCCTGTATTTTCCCCAGGGTTTGTCAATATGATTGGATAGTCTCTCTTATGAGAAAGTTATGTGGTATGACAATTGACATTACAAAAGGAAGATTGTCCTGGGTTGATATGACTTAATTAGATGAGTCTTAAAAAAGTGATGGGCTCTTCCTGAAGTAGATTCCCTAATTCTGGCTTCAGAGATGAAAAAGCCACCTCTACTGTGGCTACAATTGTTTAAGGAAGCCTGTGCAAGCTGCTCATTGGATCCTCATCATTTCTCTTACAGCTCATCCTCCTCTGACTTTGACTTCAGATATTCAAAATAGTTAGTGTTTATTGAAAGAGCCTGTTATGTTCCATACACTGTTCTTAAAATAACCATGATAGAAGGCTGAGCTCTTATGAAATATTTCCATTATGGTTGAAAGTGTCCTCAGTCTCCTTGAATAATTTCAGTCAGGTAAACCCACATCTACATTATTCTTTTTATTTTAGTCAAAACTTCATCTTTTATACTAAATGGCATGAGTCAGCTGTTGATTTACTATATCACTCAAACTTGTCCCCCTGAGGCAGGAGCTGATATGAAGAAATTTGCCAGAGCAAGAAATCTGTCTGATCCTATAAAAGATAAAGTATCCAGAATAGCTTTGAGCACCTGGATATTTTAAAAGCCAACCACACTCCTTAATTCAGTGGTTTTCAAATATGTGCTTCCTCAGATTAGTAGAAAATATTGATTTAATGTCTTGAGATAAGTTAAAAACGGATGTGATTTATTTAGCACAGTTTCTTTCTAAATTGCAAAAAAAAAAAAGAGCCAACTACCAAAAAAACGTAAACTTAAATGTTAGCTAATATTTTATTATTTTAACTGTTTTAGCTGTATCTCTGATTCTGAAAAGAATGTTTATAATTTTATTCTTTTCTGCTTTGTAATCATCCTAACAATTTACACCCAGGTAAAATAATGTTTATTTGTGTTCCCCTCCACAGCTTAAACTCTTCTCTTGGCAAACAAGTCAGTGTTTCTTAGGTCATCATGGAAAGAGAATCAAACCAAAATATATTTTGCATCGATTGTCATCCAAGCACTGTATCTTTGGCATTCAAAATCATGTCAATACTCACCAAGAAATTTTAAGGTAGACATGAATATTACCATTTTACTGAGGAAGAAAGAGAAGATTAAAGATATAAATAACTTACTCTAAATTGATTTCCCCCTTTTCCCCATTTACCCACTACTAATATAAGTGGCTAAGAGAAGGATATTGCTTTGACTTTAGTATATACAAGTATCCTTAATTTCCTACAAAAAGGAAGAAATTCTCTTAATCCCAGGTGTTTCTTCATATGGATTATACATCTGAGTTGGGGTTATTCCAGGACATACCACAAGGAAAAAGATACCACCAGGATCAAAATGAATTATTGAATTAAAATCTAAGAAGCACTGAAATAGTGTAAGAAGATTGTTGTGTTAATGCCAAGCACTAATTGAGAAAAAAAAAGAAGAAGATAAGGTTGGTGTCATTGCTCTCTAATTGAAGTTATGTGGTTAAGGCTGACAAGAATTACTGACAAGATACAAAATAAAATTTGAATCTAAGTCAAGGTGTTTATGAAGGTAGTTAAGGTCAGTACTCTTTTCTTAATTTGGTAGATATAGAGCTGGACTTGAATAATATCTACATAATTTAAGCAATTTTTATTTGTAACATATGAATAAATGGCTCAATATAATGCCTTAAAGTAACAGAGAGGAATGATTTTTTTTTTCTGTTCCAAACTTTTTGGAAATCACTTTATCATTTTAAAATACATTAATTCCATCTAACATTAATTACTAATTTGAGATTTATTTAAATTGCAATTATTAGAAAAATGAAATTTCACATTTGTAAAAGGTGCCTTCTGACCTTTGGGAAACTTTGTTCTTTAGTTAACTAATTGTATGAAAATGAAAAGTCAGTGAGCATATTTAAATGTAAATTTTACATAATTTTCTCATGTTTTAAGTAGTTCTAACATATTTACTGATTTTATGCCAAGAGCTCCAAAATATGATTTATTTATGTTTCTGTTTCTGTTGTGTATCTAAGGTGTGAAAACAATTTGTACCATCATTAAAAAGTCATTTTAACAAATGAACATAGAAAGCCTCACTACTTCCACCCACTCACTTCCCTCCCTCCAAATGAGCCAGGAGCACTTGATTTCACAATTCTGTGGAAGCCAAAGTTCTCTGCCCAAATCTGAGATGTTAGTAGCATAATCTTTATCATGCTATCACCACCAAATATAATTCCTGAGGCCTCCACCTACTGATACCTCAAAGCTGGTCCAGCTTCTATGTGAGGTAAGTAAAGTTGGTCACCAAGCTGATACCTATGTTTCTGGACACAGAGGGCATAGGGAAGAAGAAACAAGAACAATCCTTAAGAAAATGTGGTCTGCCTATACTGTGCAAGGTATTTTACATATTCATGCCATTGAATACTCATAATTTTTTAAATTATGAATCATTCTACTCATTCCCAAGTGTCAAACATTAGTATGAATAAATAAATAAATAAATAAATAAATAAATAAGCCCAAAGTCAAAACCAGAATGCAAGAGAATTACAATTTGAATCTTGGTTATTCTGAGTCCAAATTGCTTAATGTTATATAATTTTGTTTTGTTTTATTTGCTTGTTTATTTAAACTCTCTCCCATGACTCTAGTATCTCCCAACACACACAAATAAACCTAGAGGTTGCACGTAGCCTTGCCTTTTATATAGATTCAACAAATATTACTCATGGGCTAACAGGAGGGCTTTGCCAAGAACTCTTATCTAATAATAAATAATCCCTCATTGTGCATTTTTGTCAGTTTCTGAAATTTAAACCAACTGAGATTTAGACTATAAGGCATTTCACAAATCTAACTGCCCATATGTTACTTTATTTCTTAGAAGCATTTTCCTTGCTTCAGCTGTGTCCATGCCTTGCTCTAATGATAATCCTGAATTAAGTAAATAAAATATATTATATAAAAATCACCTAAACTAAATGTGTACTCTTTATTTCCAATATTAAGCAAGCCCAGGATATTAAGTGAGATCATATGATACAGAACACTCAGAAAACTGTCTCATGTGTGTTCTCAAAAGGAGCTACAAAGCACCTTGTCAACAGCTCCATGTCTTCCATCTATGTGTTCCTCTTTAGTACACAATCCCACAGAGACATGAGCCTCCTCTTTGCAGTCAGACTACACTGGTTCAGGGTTTATCACTCTAAAGGGAGAACAGAGGTAAAAAGTTATGGGAGAAGAGTTGACCATTTCCTTCTTTAATTCACAATTTCACAAATCTGTACAAGATGATAAATATATTCTCCTTGGAATGTTGTGAAAATTACACAGAAAATGCCACTGTTAGTGCCTAAGATATATTCATTGAGTTTAGGCATTGTGGCTTTGTTAGAATATAAATTCAATTTTAGTATTAAACATTGGCTGCCATCATCCCAATATGATGAATTATCTGATGTTTACCTAATCCCTCAGATAATTAAAGGCAATTAATAAACTAATAGACACATTTATATATATTTGTTAAGTGTTTAACAGTGCTTTGCAAAAATTAATTATTATGTACAAATTTTAAATAAACTATCTACCTACTAAATATATAATTACTTTCCTATAATCTATTTATTACTCTATTTTTACCTCTTTATACATTTATCTGTGTAGAGAAATAATAAGAGCAAATCTATTCTTTGTAAGGTAGGTGTGAATGACCTTTCAAGGAGAAAGCATGCAAGATTTTATGAATACAAGTAAAATAAGCTCTTTAGGAAATTAAAAACTATATACATGGAAGCTTCAACAAGTACTCAAGAAAATATACAAAAGAGTCAAATTTGTGATGTAGTCATAACATGTTTTATGAGCTCAGACAAGGAAGGATTTGTAGTCTGGGGAAGTCAGAAGAGCATCTGGGATATGGAGAATTATGAATGAATGTAATAAGTCACTACTGTTTGCCAGGTACTAAAGATGGGTATAGGTATTTTGCATGACATTTAATTTTATAACACTGAAGGGTGAATATTTGTCATTATTATACAGGTGAACAAACTAAGATGAAAGTCACAAAGCTAGTATAAAGCTTCAGTATAAAAAACAGGTTTTCTTTCTTTTTTTTTTTTTTTGATTTGTTATTTTTTAATCTTAATTGAAAGCTGTCTCTTCAAGGAAGAAAAAAGTACTGGGTTATTTCAGGTGGAGGAAATGACAAACCTAATTCTGTAGTACACAGGCAAAGGGAGAGAACAAGACATTTTATTAAAGTAAAAGAAAGTTAAGGGATGGTTAGATTTTTTAAATTTCAAAATAAAAAAAGAAAAGAAGCAATAAAATCATTATAGACTGTAGCACAATTCAGCACTTTAAAGGTTTTGTACATAAATTTGCAAAAATACAAATCTGATCATGCGATTTTTTATTTATCCTGGTTATGCTGCTTCCATGACTCACCATTGTATAAAGGATATTATCATGACTCTGAGTGCATTAAAAATTGACCACTCTGAACCACTTCATTCTACTACACACACACACACACACACACACACACACACACTCCTGTCAATTCTCTGGCCTCCTGCTACCTCATATATTTCAATTCCTGCTGTGTACTTGATTCTCCAGCAATTCTATAAAGCTTGGAGTTGTTTTCAACTGTATTTCTGTGTATCCACTTTGGTGTTTTCACCCATGCCTTTGTATATTGAGACAAAGAGAAAGAGAGAGAGAGGAAGAGAAAGAGAAAGAAAGAGAGAGAGAGAGAGAGACAGAGAGAGAGAGAAAGAGAGAGAGAGAGAGAGATAGAGAGAGAGAGAGAGAGAGAGAGAGAGAGAGTTTGAAAATGATTTTTTTTTTATTTAAGACTTTTCTTCTGTAGAGTATTTCCTGGTCTCTGTAGCCCAAAACAGCTAACTCTCAAGTAGTTTGAATGCTGTCTTTTTTATTCTTTGGTGTCTATTTCTGTCCTAGATTGGGATCCTCTTCAGGTTTTGGCTGGTATCAGGTTTTGGAAATGAATTATATTCTAAAGATTGTACAATACATAATCATAATATATTTAATAATATTTCAGAGCTGATTCAATTTCTTCTGGAACAATCTAATGGTAATTATTCTTATTGTCATCACCTATGGGTAGTGATAATATTTTGTTTTTCCTTTCAAAAAGCTCAGGGAGAACATTCAATCTCTTCAATTAAGAATATGCAAGAGTCATCAACTTGGCATCTCTAAAAAGACATAAAAATAACAATAGAAACAATAAAAAATAAAATACAAAGAAAAGGCAAAGTGTCAGTAAAACTTCCTTTGTACAATATGCTTTAAAGAAACATTTATTTTAACATCCTTATCTGATTTTTATCTCTAACTCAAAATTCTAAGTTGAAATAGATCTGAGAAATGGAAGTTTATACCATAAAAAGTATGGTTTTCAGGCAAATACTTCAAGAGGGTCAAATCAGCTGATTTCTTCTCAGAGGACAAAGCAGAGACATTTCCAACTGCACTGTAACAGAAGCACAACAAAGGAATTTTTTTTACCAAGAGGCAAATAAAATGAAATTGCTAAAGCCACGATAGTAAGTACATTAAATAAATGAACAAAAAATGCATTGTATTTAAAATTTTTGTATAGCTATCACCACAGAGCAAAGTTCATACGTAATGTAACTCACAGAAAATATGAGAAAATGCAATAATTTCACATGTGTAATAGCATACACATCACAAAAACACAGTTGAGATAAAATAATAGCAGTTAAAGTGTAGATGTATGTGTTTCAGTGTATTTTTTAATCTAACAGAACTTACAATTTCAAATTAGTGTCTTTGCTTTTCTTTTTAGAAAAAAAAAAACATGAATATTCTAGTGATTCCAAAAATGCTTCAGTATTTCTGAGAATTCTTTCTTCAAGACCCTCGGGGACAGATAATGAGAAATGCATCAAACTCAAATGCTCACAGAAAGGCAGGTAACCCAGCGAGTTTTAGCAATCGATTTAAGTGAGGTAAATTTGATGGAGTCAGATAAGGTGGAGAGCATATGCTACATGTATTTGGAGCAACTTCCTCTCAGCTTTTGCCAATCATTGCATTAAGGACCTGCTGTTGCCAGACTTTCCAAATTCAAGAGACTCTGAAAATATTTAATATAAATTTCCCCTATTTTTATGTTGCTAATTAATTTAAATGCAAGATTATTTTGCAGACAAAAATGCTCAAGCAAAATAAAACATGTCTATGAGCCAGATCCAGTCTATGGGCACTGATTCTTGATTATTCATATATTTCAAAAGCAACCCAAAAGGCCTGGTTAAAAACAGTGGTTGGTTCTTGAACAAAAGTGAGGCAGGAGGAATATACAATGTTGATAACTCTTCAGTGAATAGCATGTGGATAAAACATGTAGGGGCAAGGAGGAAAAAAAATAATACTGAGGGACATTTTCAAGGAACCTAAAATTAGAGAAATAACAAACAGAATATTTGCATTTAAGAGGAAGAGTTACACAACAGAATAAATTAATAGTAAAGCTAAGATATATTTTAATTTACCTACTGATTTCTTCCTTTACTCATTGATTATTTGAGTGTGATAATTACCACTTGTTTATGATTTTTCAGTTTTTTATTTTTAGATTCATTTCTTAAAAATTGTTTTGTCACCTAACATATAATGTAATGTGAATAGTGTTCTGTATGCACTTGAGAAAAATGTCAGATGTTGGATATATACATGTTACATGTAATTAGTTTATAGTGTTAAGTCCTCTATTTCCTTATTGATCTTTTGTTTAGATCTATTCATTCATTATTGAAGCATTAAAGGCTCCAACTATTGCAGAAATATCTATTTTTCTCTTCAAATCTGGCAATATTTGCTTCATATATTTGGAGGCTCTGGTGTTTATAATTATTATATCTTCTTGGTTAACTGTTTTATCAGTTATGTGCTCTATTTTTCCTATTAGTATAGACATCTATATTTTCTTTGATTACTATTAGACTGAAATATGTTCCCATTTATTCATTTTAAATCTATTTGTGATTTTAGAACTAAAGTGAGTCAATTATATGTATTACATAGATAAACCCTGTTTTTCTTTTAATTTATTTTGCCACTTTCTGTCTTGTGATTGAAGGTTTTATTATACTACCATACTGCTGTTTGTTTTCTGTATGGTGTATTGTTTGTTTGTTTGTTTGTTTGTTTGTTTGTTTATTTCTATCCCTAATTTCCTACTTTACTGCTTTCATTTGAGTTTAGTTTTGTTTGTTAGTAATTTTTAATTTTTCTCATTTCCTTTATATTCTACAGGTAAGCTTTACGAGTAACATGGGAATTCCATTAAATTAACAAGTAATAGAAATCTAATTTGAATTGATATCAACTTAACTTCAATCACAAACAAAAAATGTACTCCTTTAAAGTTCTGCCCCCACTTATGTTATTGATTTTAAAAATTACACTTTCTACATTCATGACCAATAGCATGGATATAAATTATTTTTGTGCATTTAACTTCTAAAGTTTGAAGAAAATTTAAAATGGACTTAAAAACTAAAATTTTAATAATGCTTACCTTTATTTCTGCCCTGATATCTGTTTTTATAACAGAATTTTATATCTTTATATGAATTAGAGTTACTATCTAGTGTGCTTTTGGTTCCATTTGAAGGAGTTCCTTTAGCATTGCTCGTAGGTCAAGTCTAGTGGTGATAAACTCCCTAAATGTTTTCTTTTCCAGATATGCCTTAATTTTTTCTTCATTTTTAAGGACAATTTTTGCCAAATATAGACTTCTTGGATGATCTAGGTATTTTTTTTTTCTCAGTAGTATAAATATATCATTCCACTGCCTTCTGGCTCTCAAGGTGGTACATAAGGATTCTGCAGATATTATCTATGATCTATTTTATGGGTGAGTCATTGCTCTCTCGCTGCTTTCAATATTCTCTCTTTGAATTTGGCTCTTAGTGGTTTTACTATACTACATCTTAATGTAGATCTCTTTGAATTTATTATACTTGGAATTCATTGAGTTTCTTGGATATGTAGATTTATGTATTTTTTTCAAATTTGTTTAGTTTTTAGCAATACTTCTTCAAATAAACTTTCTTTCCCTTCTCCTCTCTTTTCCTTCTGAAACTCCTGAAGTGCACAGGTGGTTGCTTTAATGGTATCTTACACATCTCTTAGGATTGGTTTATGTTTTTTTCTGTGTTTTATGTTAGTGCTCCTCGGACTCATAAATATTGATTTTCTCATCTTCAAGTTTTTAAATTCTTTCTTCTGCCCTTTTAAATTTCTGCTAAAACCTCTAATTAATATTTTATTTTAGTTATTGTGCTATTGTGCTTTTTAGCTCTAAAATTTATTTTTAAAAAATATAATTTCTATCTCTATTGTATTCACTTTGTTCATATATCACTTCCATGATTTCCTTTAGTTTTTATCCACAATTTTTTTAGAATATTTAGGACAAATATTCTTTTGTCCATTTAATCAGATGTCTGGACTTCTTCAGGGATGGTTTCTGTCAAATTATTATTATTATTTTTTTATCTTAGCCATGTTTTTCTTGTTTGCATGCATCTTATTTTTTTTTTTTTTGCAAATCGAGTATTTGAGTGTTATAATATTCTAACTATAGAAGTCAGATTTCTCTCCATCAGTGTTTTTTGTTTGTTTGTTTGTTTGTTTGTTTGTTTGTTTTTATTATTGATGGCTGCTGTAGTCCTTATCAAGTGTGATCACTGTCTGTTCCTTTAGCTCATGTTCAGCTAATGTATAAACAGGAATTTCTTTAGTGTTGGGGGTTAAAATAAAGAAAAACAAATAAAGCAAAACTATCATAAAAGCGAAATAGGAAAATAGTAATCTTTCCCATTACTTTCAGACTGGCTCTGTTTTTGGACACTCATCCTTTAGCTAGGCTTGACTTGAACCTAAGAATGATCTTTTCTTAATATTTTTCTGAGCATATGTGCCTGGACTTTCTTGTATCTTTCTATATTTCCTTCTCTATACAGCTACTTTTGCGTATACTAATTTCTCAGAGAGTCTCACTCCAGCTTCTCCTCCGGGCCTTAGATATATACTTATTTGTCTTCACTTCAAGTCTCCTGTCCCTGGTGCTGGTAGGAACTCTATCATTTTTTATGCTCAATACCTGAGTAACTCTATCATTTTTTATGCTCAATACCTTTCTGCTGAGTCCTTTAGGTATTCCTCGGTCCAGTTAGAGCAGACTTATACATTAATTTTCAAAGAAGATTTGTTCTGCTCCCTCCAGATTAAGATGGGGCAATAAGAACCATCTTTGCTACCAAAAACGAATGTTGGTACTGTACCTGGGAGGAAACAAGGCAAGGTTAAGTAAAAATGCCATAAAATTTTCTGTTTTGAAAACTGCTTTCTCATGATTGTGTGTTTGCCTGGAGGCTATAAACTTCTGACTATTTTCCAGACCTCTAACAAACTAAGTTCACATAGCTTTTGGTTGTTCCTTTGATGTCTCCACGAGGAAACAAGTGCTTGAAGTTTTCTATCTCTCCATTTTGCTGACATCACTTCCTCATTTTATCCATTTTAAAATCAGTTATTTTTAAAAAAATGCTTGTTTGATTATTAGATAATAACATTCAAAATTATTATTTTTTATTGCCAGTGACACTCCATACATAATTTTGTCAAGGAGATATTTTTTTCATTTTATAAGTTTTTGTTTATTGAATTTGCCTCTTTATATAGTCAAGGTTTTCTACTAAATTTGGATGTATTTTTACATGGTAAAATATTAGTCCTTCTTATTATATGTTCTTTTATTCTTTAAAACTTTTGTGAATAAAAGTAGTTTTATTGTGTGAAGTTTGTAATAGGCAACATATGATTAATAGCTAATTATAACTAAGCAGAAATTTGTTATTCCAAGAGTCTATATCTTAGGCAATATTTTCCGACTCTGATATATAGATATCCAAGCTTACTTTTTCATCCTAGATAATATTAAACTTTTCTTTGTCTCTCTGTTCCTATTTTCTACATTTCTTTTTTTATTGAAGAACCATACAGATGTATTTATAGAGTGGGAATACTTTATAAACATTTGCATGTTTATTGTTTATTGTTTATTGTTTTCTCCTCTCCATTTATTATATATGGAGGGATTGCTTTTGTGCAAGCAGAATAAGCTTTTGCCAAGGCTGATAAATAGATTGCTCAGTAGGAATGTTCTGGGTAAGGTTTGATTTGATTACTTTTTCTGATATCCTGACCTGTTAGTAAATATTGAAGCTGCATTCCCAAACATTTCATTAGTTTAGATAATGATTATAATTACATATACATTTTTCATAGAGTCAATTTCTACTGTTATTTGGATAAACAAAAAAGCCATTTCAGAAATTCTAAGTTATTTAAAATTATTTACAATTTAAAACAAATCTTCTTGAATCACAAAATTATGGAGGAAAGAAGAAACAAGAACACAGAATGCTTTTACCAAGTTAGTGCTGGCCAGACCTACTGCCCACATACACCAAGGGTGCTGGAGAGTGGGGAGTAAGATACAGTGGAGTAGGTAAAAAATACTGAGTTTTTGTCTGATAAGAAATAAGTGTTCTTAAAGTATTATTCTTGTAATTGTCACATAAATGTGTTGATTTATAATTTTACTTCATGTGCTTATGAAATCTTTCTCCAACACCAACTTACCCTTTTTTAACACCATCATCAAACCCTTAGAATTTAAACAACTGAATTAAAACCCTAGATTTTAAACAACTTTAACAAAATGGTCTCATATTGCTTATTGAAGAGACTATAACATACTAGAAATCTAATATGTGTTTTATAAATATTAATTTTTGATTTGAAGTTTAGATGGCTGTGAACAGATGTACTTTTTTAAACAATGTTATACTAATAATTCAATCTGTCTGTTAAGATATTTTGCATTTTTACAATACATTTTGATATACATTATATCACTTTCATCCTAACAATAGCTCTGTAGAATAGATGCTACTGTTTTTGTTATCATTCTTATTTTATGATTAAGATTAGCAAATTTAGGTATTTGACCAATGTTTGCAGGTAATATAAAGACAGGGTACGAACCATATTCTTTAATTCTAAATGCAGGAATTTGTTTTTTCAAAACATCTTAGGTGATTGGTAGATTTATATAGACAATCAGAGATGAAAACTTTTCCCAGAAAATATTAGAAATAAACTGTGGCTATCATAATCGAAGTATTCTAGAAACAAAATTCTATTCTATGTCCCTGCCTTCATTTAATGGATTTTGAGCAGCAAAGCTTTTAGCTATAAGCAATGTTAAGTATGATAGTGAGCTGTATAAAATAAAGAAAAATTAAAATAATATTTTGATCAAATTTAAACTTCTCATAACCAGGGTGTATTTTTCTTTTTTTTTTTTATTTCTGACAAACTATGAAAATAAACTTTGTCATTAGATAAACAGCATGTTGGATGAAAATATTGTGCCCAAGTAGAAGATTTTGTAACCTAGTTTGGAAAGTGACAAATATCTTCTAACAATGTTTTCTTTATAAATAACAAAATGACATAAACACAAAGGAAAGACAGAGTTTAGAAAGTTAGAGTAAAAATATTTAGCAGATATAGACCATTATAGTTAATTACATATTTGTATGTGAAATCTATTTTCTTATTTGATCATTAAATACATATTTGTACTGTGTAATATTTTTAATACTCTTGGTTTGCTTTATTACAATTTAGAACTTGTTCTATGGGTCAAAACGGTAGTATTCTTGAGATTTTCCTTTTCATCATTATCTAAAAATAAAATAAAATATGAAGTTTCTTAAATTAAATCTGTTAGTCTTGCACTTAGAAAGTTTTTCTAAGGAGAGAAAAGAAAAAAAAGGCAGAGTCAAAGCTTCAGAAAAGTGTGTACATATTTTCTGCTAAAACCTGATGGAATAGTACTGGTGTAATGTTTAAATACATTTGTTATTCTGATTTCAAATTTCTAAAACTTGCAGACCCCCTTAAAGTTATATCGAACACTTTCCAGTTTAGTTATTAACACATGTTAAGAATATTTATTCTCTCCGAAGTAAATAAAAACCTGATAAAATATGATAAATTATGTCAAACTTCCCATTACTCATCTTCATAAAATCACATAATCTCATTAGACATGTCTAAAGGTTAAATCATGATATTCTTTCTACCTTAGAATAAGAAGTGACAGTTACAATAAAAAAATTTTTATAAAAATAATATTTAATGTGTATATTTGATCTTTTTTCAAAGTTTTGTATCTATTTCAACTCCACAAACACTGTACAAAAACTTTAAAAAAAGTCAATTTCCATTTGAAACATACAAAAACCGAGGCTAGTAAAAAGAGCCAAATTTATGGCAAAATTGTTAATATATAATCTAATATTAAATTCAATGTATGAAAATTAGCTTATGTATAACCTATTAGAATGGTGAAAAAAAGAAAGAACATGAGGAGAAATATACTAATAATAACAAATGCTGTAATGAATGAAATGATGATAAAAATTAATTGGTGTTCTTATACATTAGTGATGAGAAAGTAAAATGTTGCAGCTATTCTAGAAAATCTTAATACTTTCTTATAATATTCGACATACAGAAACAGTATGATGCAGCAAACCCTATTTTGGGTATTTAGCCAAGAGAAATTGCTCTTTACATTTACCTTAAAACTTATGCACAAATGATTATAGCAGCTCTATTCATAATTATCCTAAATTGAGCATAACTTAAATGGCTTTCGATGCTTGAATAGATAAACTGTGATGCATCTATACAATAATATACTACAAAGGAAAGACATAGAAGAAATTATTAATTACATGGAACTTGAATCTCAAAGACATTATACTGAGTGAAAAAGTCCATTTGAAAAAGTTATGTACTGTATGTTTTCTTTTATGTGACTGTCTTAAAAAGACAATATTAATGTGATAGAAAATAAATCAGTAATTTTCAGGGATTAGAGTGGGAGGAATAGAGCAACTTTCAACGGATATCTTGAGAGATTTTTTGGGGGGTGATAAAGATGTTTTGGTTCACAATTGTGGTGTTGGCTACAAGAATCTATAGGGGTGCTAAAATTTATCAAAGTATATAAAAATTAGTATTACTTAAGATAACTTTAAAACTAAAACTAAAATACATTTTTTTAGAAAGTTATGTGCAGGTGATGTAAGTCAAGGCAAATTAAAGTAATACTTTAGTATCCTTTGCCAGTGTAAATAGCATCTACACCATAAATAAAATAAATAAATATTTATTTTGTAAAATTTGACATTTAAAATAGCTAAAGAAATAGCACCTAAATGACATTCTTCTCTGAACAATACTTAGAGAAATATTGTTTTCAATCACAGCCAATATTTTTCTGATATTATATATCTCTAAATGTAACTTTTTCATTGTCAAAGTAGATGTTATACATTAAATAGCCACATTTAGAGGAACTATGTCCTCTACTTTAAAAAAAAAATTGTAGGTGACCAGTTTTAAGAAAATTTTACATTGTCATTGATACTGGAAGACAAAGTATAAATAATACTCCCAAAGAAACTGGCTCAAAATAAAGTAAAAATGATTTGAAAGACAGTGGACTGTTTAAAGCGGAATTATGTTCTGTCTCTCTTCTAGGAGTCTGAAATTCTCAGCAGGTGCCTATAAATATTGAAGTCAGATTTATGAATTCCTTAAGGGTTTTCATTCACAGTTTCATATTATTTCTGATTAATATGCCAATGAAGAGTGGTCTAATATAATAGTAATATTTTAACATTCAGAAGTAAGTAGATCATATTTCATGTTTAAATTCACATTTCATTGAAACTGCTTCTTTTCTCTCATATTAATTTGGGTTAACAAATTCATATAGAAGTTGTTTCACTAAAATTATAATTTTTAAAGGCACAAAAATTGGATGAAGAAAATTTGCATAATAATATTGAGGATGAAACAGGATACATACTTGATGAATAGAAGATTCTTCCCTGTGTGGTAAAATAGCTTTATTAGGATATAATTTATATGCCATTCAATTTATCTGTTTTTAGAGTACAGTGCATTTTAGCATATTAACAGACTTGCCACCATCAATGCTGTCAAATTTCGAATTTTTTTAAATAGTCCAAAAGCAATGTCATGTCAACCCCCACTTCAAGGCAACAGTTAATTTAATTTAATTTTTTTGTGTACTGATTTGCCTAGTCTGGATATTTCATAGATGTGAAATCATGCAATCTGTGGTCTCATATGACCAGTTTCTTTCACTTATCAAAATGTTTTTTAAGTTTATCCGTGTTGTAGAATGTGTCAGTACATCACTTTTGCTTATGTCTTAACATTACAAGTGTAGATGTACTATATTGTATCACTTGATAGACATCTGAGTTGTTTCCACTTTAATAATGCTGAGATAAATATGCATGCATATGTGTTTTTGGGTAAGCATAAGCATTTATCTTCTTGTTTAGATACTTAGGTGTGGAATTGCTAGATGTTATTTTTAATTCCATGTTTAACATTTTAAGAAAATATCAAACTGTTTTTCAAAGTACAATTGCAATAGCACCATTTTATATATCCACTAGCAAATTTTAAGAATTATAATTTCTTCACATCTTGCCAACATTTTATTACTATTATTTATTATTATTATTATTAAAATCCAAACTATCCTACTTGCATGTGAAGTGGTTAGCTCACTGTGGTTTAATTTACAGTTCTTTTAATAACTAGTGATATTGAACATCATTTCATGTACATATTAGTCATTCATGTATTGAAATTCTTTACAAATTTTTAAATTAGGTTATATGTTTTTGTATTTTTAAGTTCTTTTTGTTATATAATCTGGATATGTCCCTTATCAGATAAATGATTTCCAAGTATTTTCTTCCAGTCTGTGAATTGACATTTCACTTTCTTATGGTATACTGTGATGCACAAAAGTTTTAATTTTGATCATCAAGAAACTTAATTATATGCAGAAACTATATATTATCAGGGTCTTATAAATTCTAGTGTTTATTGTAATTACATTTAGATGAATTGCAAAAATAAATTATCTTCTTTAAATTGGGTGTTGAACTAAAATATAGTGCATAAGCAGTGGTGAGTTGCTGCTGATATGTATGTTTACATGATAGTTGTAGGTAGTCCTTATGTAACTGCGAGTCCATCTTACTGTGACTCCTTATTCGGGCAATGGTGAAGAAAGGAGACATGGAAATATGTGAATTTTCCAATATTCTAGCTCTCTCCTCTCCAGGCACATGGTGAGATTACACTCCCTCATCCTTTTAAAGCTTTGCCCATATTATATGATCAGAGCAACAACAGCATTTCAACTGTTTGTAGACAGAGATTTAATTTATTTTCTCTTTTGCCATGAGAACTGACAATGTTCGAAAGACGTTAGGCTAACAGACTAGGATGAAGAGGACATGGAACAGAGCCATCAGCTCACTTTCAGTGAACATGACACATGAATAGAGATTAACACTTTGTTGCTTCAAGAAACTGCAACTTCATAGCTGTTAGGTTCTGCAGCATAACCCAGATTCCCTGTCTCAGAAACTGAAGTACACTTGATTCACAGAGGCAAAACTTTTGGCCACAAAAAAACCAACTGCAGGATCTATAACAGTCATGTAGTTATGCACAGTGATTTGTTGGAATAAAATTTAATATCAAAGTAAATTCTATTATCTGCATGGTAAGACTTTACTGTATCAAAAAATAGATTGTAAGATTTTTTTGTTACTGTTGTTATTTTGCTTGTTTTACATAAATTAGAAGAAGAAGCTATATGGTTATGTGTGAGATAAGTATAAATTCAATGATCAAGCCACGTGAGAAAAGAGTAAAACATTCTGTCTATGTGTATTCTTAGATATACATTCATAAGCAGAGGAGGAGAGAGAAAGAGAGCACAAATCTGAAACTACTACTTAAGTTAGATATTTAGGGGTGAAACAAATGTGAGAAGTTAGGTGGGAACAGTTTACTTAATCCCATCATTTCCAGTTAAGAAGAAAAGAAAGTGAATTTGGAAATTAGGCTTACTATTTTGAATCCCTTTTTTATTCATCTGACAAAGTATTGAACCTTCTCAAGTATGTGGTATAAATTAAGAGTTCATTTTATAACAACATGTTTAACATAATGCCTGCCACACAAGCACTCAGACAGATCTTGGGCAAATGATTATTTTTATAAACAAAGAGAACAGTCACATTAAAAATTGTATTTCCTCGCCTATTAAGAAATGATAAAAATATTCTGCTGGTTATAACAAATACATTGAGTAATACATGTGAAAGGGCAGACAAAATTACTTCCCCTTCAGGATGATAAACACACACACACACACATACACACACACACACACACACACACACACACATACACACACACACACACACACAGTGTTTTACTTTTTTGCTCACATCTTGATCATTGAAATATTTACTTCTCTGTATTTTAGACATACTTAATTAATCATTGTTTGAGAGAATCAAAAAAACAAACAAACCAACAAAAAACAGAAAAAATAAAACAACAAATAATGTGACAGCTTTGTGTATGTCATTTTACAGAATCCTCACAAAATATTATAAAATCTGTTTTATAATCTCCATTTATATATGTAAATGATATGAAATATGTAAAACAAATATAGTAAAATATTATAATCTCTGTAATCTCCATTTACACATGAGAAAACTAACACTCAGAAAAATGATTTGTCTAAGGTCATTTGCAATTTGTAGAAACTGTATCTATCTCATTCAAAGTTGATGCTCTTTTCAAAATATTATTCTGACCTTTCTAGAAAGAATAAAATTGTGGATTACAAGTATTAGATGCCTTGAAAGATAAATTTTAACTGAAGAAACTAAAAAGAACAAATAAAGATTTATTAATCAGTCTTATCTGCTTCCTCACCTTGTCCCTGACAATACAGAATTTGGATAGTCCAAACAAACTCACTCAAAAAAAAAAATCTGTCTCAATTTGGAAAGTAATCTTTATAAATCTCTTTTGTATAAGTGAACTGACAATGTGTTTATAGCCTTAACAGCTACAATAATTCTAAGTTTTACTAAGTTTTGCCCCTTGGCATAGTTCATTCATTTTCACTATTATCGTACTACAAGTCACATTGAATCAGAAATTTCTTGTTAAACTCTCTGTACTATGCAATAAAATACTTTTTAAAAGAGTTGTTGCACAATAAACAGACAAACAAGTAAATAAATAATTTTATTTTTTTTAAAAAAGAGACAAAGAGTGTTTCTATTCTGATGGTCCCTGTTTCCCTCCAGAGCTTGGAAGTATTTCTTCTTTATATCTTATATTATTACATTTTCTGCAAAGATCTATATTTTTTGTTAAGCACTAAAAACATTTTCTTATGTAAAGGGGCTTAAAATGTTAGATAGTAAATGTTTCTCTAGTTTAGAGAAACATAGATATTTTTGGAAGAAATATACATGCCACCAGCAAAAAACAAGCAAAAAAAAACATATTGAATAACAAAATGTTCCCAGTTCCCAGTATTTCTATGTAACTCTAAACTTATTTATAGATTTTTGAATTTCTAATAGTAGTCAGTGTATCTCCATTTTATTGTGTGCAAGGAAGCACAGAGAGAGAATTCATTCTAATCATATTAAGCATCTCAGAAATAGCTGCAGAAACAAATCAGTCAGTATTTCACATTATAAAAATCTGGTAGACAGATGATTACATCGTTAAGCTTTTTTGTCTTGAACTAACTCTCAGTGGTTAAAATGTTGACTTCTTTTCTACAGTATACCTTTCAATGTAGAATAAATTTTAAGAATTTATTAACTTTGGGACAAATGTAAATACCTTTTTACATTTTTTATTATTGACTGATCTATACAATTTGTCCCCCAAATTGGAACCTTATCTATTTTTTTCATATATACATCTTTATTTGTCATGCCAATAAAGAAACTCAGTGTATGTATTTCTCTGCATTAAGAAATAGGTGAATTAACCAGGAGTCTGTAAATAAAATCTTTCACAATATTTTCTACTTCAGTATCATTTATAATTTGTTTGTAACAAACACCTATGTCATAATCATATTTATAACTCTCAAAGTTGATTATCTTTTTTTGCCTTTGTTCTATTTTAGTGTTTTCTCATCTTTTTTTGCTTGTCTTGAAACTTTCCACCAATTATTTATAAATAACCAATGCACCTCTGTGACTTTTTGTTCCACCTATGATGATAAACACCCGTGTGTTAACAATTTGTGACATACGTAGAATTGAAGAGCACAGACACACAAAAAAGAAAACTTTACAATAAATGGTATTAGGACTATTAGATACAGTATGAAAACAAACCTGATTCCTACCATATCCCAATTTCTGAAACCAATTTGACATTAATTGCAAATCTAAATATAAAAGGCAAAAAATATGTTATTAAGCAAGAATAAAATAGTATAAATAATAAAGAAAAAGATGGATGGTATGTTAACCAATTTGTGTGTAAGGTTGAGGCTGTGACCATATTTATTTGCTGTTGTTATTGTTATATCTCCAATAATGTTTTCTGAAAAAGAAAAGAGTGAAAATTGATATTGAACCAACCCCAAAGAATTCAATTATATGAGAGAGCTGCCCATTAGAAAGTTGAGCCCCCAGGCAGGGTGATGTAGCCAAATCATGAAAATCTGGAAATGATGAAGCCAAGGAAATAAAGAACCTAATTTCACTTACCACCTGCACTGTAATTGGCCATGCCTTCAAGTGGTTAAATCTAACTAGAAGTTAGATGACACAGAAGTTTCTGACACAGTTCTGACATAGAAATTGCTTTCCAAAATACAGAATGGCATCATCGAAGTAGAGTATGATCTAGCATAATATGGAAGTGAAAAGTTATAAAAATAGTCAAGTCACTAATAAAAAATATCAAGTCACTAATAAAAAATTATCTTTATAAAGTTACAGTAATTAGGACAGAATGGTTTTGGTTATACAGTTAGATCAATGCAGTTAGTTATGCAGTCAGACCAATGGAACAAAATTAAGAGATTAAAAATATATCCATGTATATGTAGAGAAAATGAAGGTAGCTTTTCAGAACAGTAAAAATAAGACAATCTTCTCAATAAATGATTTCGGGATCACCAGATATACTATAATAAAAAAAAATATGTAATTTTTTCTGTCTCACACTGTTCTCCCTAATTAATTTGAGGTGGAATGTAGAACTAAATATAAAAAGAAAAACAAACAAACAAAAAATAACATAATACAAAAAGAATAAATCATACAGGAAAAGCCATATAATTATTACATCAAATTTAAGAACTTCTGTTTATTTGAAGATATTTAGTATAATTCAATGTATGTGCTGAAAAACCGGAAAGGCTGCAAAGCCTTTCCAGAATCTATAAAGAATATCTATAAATAAGAGATAGACAATCTAATTGTAAAATGGCCAATACACTTAAAAAGATACTTTATAAAAGGGAATGTTCAATTTACCAAGCAATGTATTAAAAAGTACTTAAGAGCAAGGGTGACTCATCCATAGAAATAGGAGGTATTTAAAGGATCTAGATATATATGTTAGTGGTTATATGTGTGAGAGAAGTCTCATAACTATCTTCTGATGGCTTTTATTTTCTCATTAAAATTTTAAAAAAGTGGTTATTGGCTAAACATAAAGATAATGAAAGGAAGTGCAGGAGAACTGAAGTGAAACAAAATTTAAATATTCATCTACACAAAGGGAAATAAAGATTAGAGCAGAAATAAATAAAATAGAGAATAGAAAAACAATAGAAAAGATTAACAAATGTAAGAGGTAGATCTTGAAAAGAGAAACAAAATTGATAAATCTTTATCCAGACAAAATGGGAAAAAATAGAAAAGGACTCAAAATTGTAAATAAAAGAAAAGGCATTACAACAAATACACAGAAAAAAAAAGGAACTTAAGAAACTATTAGAAACAATTTTGTCAACAAATTAGATAATATAAAGATAGAAATAATTTTCTATAAATATACTACCTATCAAGACTAATAAAAAATAGAAACTATGAACAAACAAATAACAAATAAGGAAATGGAAACAGTAACGAAACCGCCCCCAAAATAAATCTCTGTACTAAATGTTTCGGGTGAATTGCATCAAATACTTGAAGAGGAATTAATGTTAATTCTTTTCAAATTCTTCCTAAAAATTGAAAAAAAAAATACTTTCGAACTCATTTTACAAGGCCAGTATTGTCCTGATAATAAAGCCAGACCAAGACACAATAAAAAAATATATACAATATTTCTATGTAAATAAATGCAAAAATTCTCAACAGAATACTAGCAAACTGAATTTAATAGTACATTAAAAGAATGATACAGTATGACCCACAGAAATTCCTCTGTGGAATGCAAAGATGGATCAACATTTGTAAGTCAATCAATTTGATACACTACATCAATAGAATGAAAAATAAAATCATATTTTCATCTCAATAGATGCAAAAAGATTATGTAACAAAATTCAACATTTTGTCATGAAAAACACTAAGCATTTTTCTGTAGAGGGAATAGACCTCAACATAATAAATGTCACATATGACAAATCCCAAGTCAACATCATAATCAACGAAAGTTTGAAAACTTTGCCTCTATGATTAAGATCAAGATAAGTGTGTCCACTCTCACCCTTCCTATTCAACAGAGTACCAGAAATTCTACCTAGATTACTTAGACAACAAAAACAAAAGAAATAATAATAAAATAAATCTAGATCAGAATGAAGATGAAGAATTGTTTTTATATGACATAATCTTATATAAAGAAAACCCTGGAGACTCTACCACAAAACTGTTAAAACTGATAGATAAATTATGTTACAGTTGCAGGAGACAGAATCAACATATATAAATCATTTGTGTTTCTATATACTAGCAACAAGCTCTCTGAAAAAAAAAATTGAAACAATTATATTCACTAGAGCATCAAAAACAATAAAGTACTTAGGAATAAATTGCTTTAAGTAGGTAAAATATCTGTACACTGAAACTTATAAGACATTGTTGAAAGAAATTAAAGAATAATATAAATTATAAAGAATAAAAATAAATAAAATATCTCATGCTCATAAATTGGAAAAGTTAATATTGTTAAAATGTCCATACTTTCCAAAGCCATCTATAGATTCAATGCAATCCCTTCCATGATTCAATATTTGTTACAGAAAAAGAAAAAAAATTATTCTAAAATTCATATGGATCCACAAAAGACAAAAAAAAAAATGTTGAGAAATGAGAGCAAAGCAGGAAGTAACATGCTACCTGAATATAAATTGTTGTACATAGCTACAGTAATTAAATAACATAGTACTGACATAAACAATAAACATATAGACCAATGAAACAGAATAGATAGCCTAGAAATAAATCCATACATATACATTCAACAAATGCTCAAAGAAGTTGTTAAGAATATACAATGGAAAAAGTAAAATCTCTTCAGTAAATAGTGTTAATGAAACTAGATAACCACAGACAAAAAAGTGAAACTGAACCCCTATCTTACATCACTTAAAAAATTAACTCTACATTGATTAAATATTTAAATGTAAGACTAGAAACCAAAAACACTTTTAGAAGAACACATAAAGAAAAAGTTTCTTGACAGTAATCTTGACAATAATTTTTTTAACATAACACTGAAAATATAACCAATGAAAGCAAAAATAAGTAGGACTACATCAGACTAAAAATCTGCACAGCAAAAGAAAAGATCAACTGAGTGAAAAAGCAACCTACAGAATGGAGAAAAAAAAATTCCAAATTTTGTATCTGACAAGAGTTTAATATCTAAAATATATGAGAAACTCATAAAAATCCCCCCAAATAATTCAATTAAAAATAGACAAAGGACCTGAATAGATATTGCCAAAGAATCTTTTAATTCCTCCCACCCTTAATACCTTTATCTAAGATGAACCACTCCTTCCCACTCACCAAAAAAATGCAATCTTGAAATATAATGTTACCAAATAATACATTTGCTTTATAACATTCACATTTATAAATACCTGTCTAAAAAGCATAGGTTAATTTTGCTAGTTTTTTTTTAAATTTACATAAAATTATTTTGTATGTATAAAATTTCAACTTTTCTTATTTTGCTCAGTATTAATTCGTGAGATGCATCTATTCATCTAAGCATAACTTTATATTTATTATTTTTATTATTTTTTAATTAAAGAAATAATTTTAATTTTTCCCCCAACTACCTCCCATGCCAGGCATAACTTTAGTTTATTCATTTTCCTCTATGTCATATTCTACAATTAATTTGTTCAATCTAGGTAGACATTTGACAGGTTATAAACAATGCTTTTTTGTTAACTTTTACAATCAACGTTTTTAAAAACATTCACGAATGAGTATTTTGGTGCTCATATACATAGTTATCTTGAGGCTATACTCCAAATTTGAAATTGCTGAGTCATAAGACATTTACCTTCAAAGTCAGCGAGTAATGGGATTCTGCTTCCCAAAAATGGTATATGCACGCTTACCATTTTCTTAGCAATAAAAATTTATTTTTTTGCAAACCTGGTATATCTTATTATTATTTTACTTTATTTTCCCTGGGGCAAATATACCTTGAACCTAATGGAGCTTGAGTTTCCTTGCTCTATGATAATTGCTTCATATGCTGCCACATATGTATTATTTGATTGCTAGCCATCAAGATATAGGAATGACTCCCAGGATTATTCCACTGAATCTCTCTGTAATACATCATGAAAGTGTTGGGTCAAAGGTTTTATTTAGGTGAAAACATGTACTAATCAGCAGACAGAAATTACATGTATTTAATAATGTACTAAGAGAAATTTTATATAAAATATTAATTGGATATTAAAACAGCAATTATAAATTAAATAAAAATAAAACAAAATAATAAATATGGGTGATTAAATAAACATATTATTCTACTTTTAAAAGCATATTGGATTGAATATTTTCTTATGGTTGAGTAATATTTCATTATATACATATATCATATCTTTATCCAATCATTTGTGACAACATGAATGGATCTTGAGATTATTATAATAAGTGAAATAAATCAAACAGAAAAAAGTTCAGAACTATATGATTGCACTAATATGTGGAATATAAAACTGAAGGCAACAAACAAGACAGACAAACAAAAACTCATAGACACAGACAACAGTTTAGTGGTTACCACAGGAAATGGAGGAAGGGTGGAAGGTGCAGGTAAAGGAGGTCAAATATGTGGTAATAGAAGATTTAACTTTGAGTGGTAAACACACAGTGCAATATACAGATGATGTAAATTGAATTATATACTTGTAACCTATATAATTTTATTCACCAATGTCACCCAGATAAATTAAAAAAATAAAATAAAAATAAAAGCATATCATAATAAAAATAATTTTTTGATCATACCAAAAGTGCTGATTAACATTGACTAGCAAAATAATTTGAGGCAAACTTCAATTTAACAAGTAGATTTTAATAAATAAAAGACATTAATTTGCAATATAAATAATAAATAGATCCTTGGGTTTATTTATTATGTAATCATTAAAAATTATCAAATCATACAAAGCACTGAGAAAAATAAATATTTTGATATTTTGACTTTGAATACTAAAATCATCAAAAAATTCATAACATAATACTACAAATATATCAATGAAAAACTGGTAGAGAATATACAGTAATTATTTAACAAGTGGATTTAAAATGCATTGTCTTTTAGCTATGTATGAAAGGAATTTGACAGTTTTCCAAATTTAGATAGCACTCCTAAAATTTTACATATTACTTATCCATGACAATAATGAAGTTAAAAAAAACTTCTACAACACAGCAAATACAAATTTTAAATTATCTTTATGATCTATAAAAAATACTTGAAAATCAACATCATAAAAAGGCCATCAGAGAGCATATAGCCAAAAAATATATATATAATTGTAATACAGTTATTTAACATAAATATATGCTATTTTTCTGAATTTGCCATAATATGTGACATGTATCAACTGTTTAAATATGTAATTTATTGTTTATTTATCTCATCCTAAGCAAATATTTACTTTTGTGCTTAAATTCATAAACTCAATTAAAAAAATAATCTCTAAAATAACATTTAGTTTCCTAAAAAATCTAACCATTTTTCTCTTCACATTTCTCCATTTACTAATGAGGTTGGCCTCTTTATTTATATATTCATTAAACACTTTAATTTCCTGTTTTTGTATGTCTTACAAAATCTTTTCATACTTATCCTATTAAAATATTTGTCTTATTCTTACCAATTTGTATGTGTACTATATGTTTTGAATTTTAGTTTCTCAATATATATGTATACGACAATGGGCATTTACTTGTCTCTTCATTCTATTAAAGATATCTTTTGACAAATGCTACTTTTTTTAGTGTTTATATGGTCAAATCTATAATTAATTCTGTTTGCTTATTTATCCTTATTTTTTTAAAAAGTCGTTATTTATCTGAAAGTGATAAAGATATTCTCCTATTCTCTTCTTAAGTTTTATAGTTAGGCTTTTACATTAGCTGTTTAAATTACTTGGACTTGTGTTTTATGTATTATTATGAAATATAGAATTAATTATTCTTATGTAAATATCCAAATGCCTCAGCAATATTTATAAAAAAAGTTTCTAATCTTTTTTATTGCCCTGAAGTGCCATATCTGTCATTAACAAAGTGCTCATTAAATATGTGGAGTCATGTGTGCTTTTTATTCCAGTACCATTAGTATTTCTTTAAAATCCCTGAGACAGTGACAAATCAATTTAAATACTACAATTTTAAAACAACTCTTGTAATCTAGAAAAGCAACTATCTCATTTGTTTCACTTCTTCAAGTATGTCTTTTTTTTTAATATCTATTTGCACTTCCATATAATTCTGACTTGTCAAGTTATTAGAAGTACACTCAATCTATAAGTAAATTTGAGAATTAACATGCAAGATTGAATCCTGTAATCTATGAATTTGCAAATCTTTTAATATATTTGGAAAATTTATAATGGTTCAATAAGGTTTCATTTAATTTTATTTTATTTAGCTTTATAATTTCCAATGCAAGACATTATATCACATATATTAGATTTAATCTTGATACTTAATGTTTTAGAAGCCCTATTTAGATGGCAGTTTCTTTTAAAGTTTATATATAAATTTGCTGTTTTTATATATAGAATAAATAGTTTTCATATACCAACATTTTACCTAGCAAATTTGAGACACTTATCTATTTTTTATACATAATATATAGAATCTTTAGATTTTATGTATATACAATGAAATAGAATAAATGAGGGTCTTACTTCTTTTTTTTTTGCAATATTTGTACATTTTGATATTTTATTTTTACCCAATCATGCGGGTCAGAAACTATTGAATATTAGTGGTGATAATAGATTGTGCAGATTACTGATCTCAAAGATAAATCACTTAATGTTCTACTCATATTTTAGTTATGTGTGTGTGTGTGTATCTGTGTGTGTGTTTAAACAATGATCTTTATTTTTAATTACTTAAAAACCCCTTTGCAAACAATAGATACTAAATTTTGTCAACAGCTTTTTAGAATATATTTATATCATTATATGATATTTCTTTTATGCTAATATGGTAGCAAATTACATTAAATGTATTTGTCATTCTAAAATACTTTTTTATTTCTAAAATTATCCCAAAACACTTGATGCTAAACTAATTTTGATAATGTTTAAAAACTGTTGACCTAAAAACAAAACTTTAGTGACATCAGCAAAATGAGAGAGTGGAAACTCAAAAAACATTTTTCACCAGAAAAGCAGTAAATAAACTGGCAAAACTGTTAGAATAAACTTAACAAAAACATTGGAAATTAGTAAATAATTTTTACCAAATAGTTAAGTACTTAACCAAGAAAACAAAAACTGAAACTTGGTAAGAGATTTTAAATTTACCCTGATCACATGGCTTTCTCTATATTTTGACAGTGGCTTTGAAGACAGGAGCCCATATTTTCAGTATAGATTTTTATTACTCGAGAAAACAAAATAAATTTTATTCTCAAAAAATAGTTGTTGGATTTAACCTCTAGGTGGTTCAGTGAAAAACTCATTCAAAACTCGTCTTTTTTTTTTTTTTTTTTGCCTTACTCAGAACTCACCCAAAGCTGAGGCTCTGCTTCATACATGTGATCTAGAAAGTCACATGTATGCTTAGTGCTAGGTATTTAGTCAGAAAATACCTGAGGACAACCTAGGCCCTCAACTTTGATTGACCTACAGGCTCTACACAAGCAGGAAGTGAAGGCTAAGACAAAATTGTTAAGAGTCTGGCTGAGAGTTGCAAGTGTGCCTCAATACACACAGAGTCGATCTACAAAAACTAAAATAATAATATTTTTTTTTTCGTTTTGGAGGGTGAGGGATTCAAGCCTTTAAGAAAATCTATGTCAACTTTACTAGCTCGACACAAAACGTTATTGGTCACACAGGACAAAGAATACAGACTTTACTGAATTAGTTCACAAAAGTCACTAAATAAACTACAACAAATAGCAACGATAAATCCTGAGGAGAATTTTATTCCATAGTTGCCACATTATAATATTAAAAAGAATATTGGGGACATGCGAAGAGGTAGGGTCCATAAAATAAAAATAAATAATTAAATAAAAACTATCCCGTAGGAAATCCTGACATTGGACTTACTAGACAGAATTTAACTATCTCAAAAAGTTAAAATCAAGTACAAATAACTAAAAATAAAATCTCTGAAGATGTAGAAAAAAATATATGTGTGTGTGTGTGTGTGTATATGTATACATACATATATATATATATATATATATATATAATAAAACCAAATAAAAGGCTTCAGTTGAAAAGTAATTACTAAAATTAAAACAATAATAATAATAATTAGGGTGGTTCAACAGTAGATTTCCGTAAGCAGAAGAAAAGATCAGTGAATTTTAAAATAGATCATGTAGGGGAAAGAAAAAAAAAACATAAAGAGGTAATAATAAAGTTCAAAAAACCTATGGGATACCATCAAGCATAACCAAAACACACAAATGAGAATCCCAGAAGAAATTAAATGGCAGAAAAAGTGTTTGAAGAAATAATAGCAGAAAATTTATCAAATTTTATGAAAAATCTAAATCTACACATCCAAGAAAGTAGGTACACCCCCTATAAATAAACTTAAAGAGATACATGCCAAAATATATCAAAATCACATTTTGAAAGCCAAAAACTAAGATAAAATTCAAAAGCATAATCTGAAGAAATAATTTAACAAAAATAGAGCCTTAATACTCACTGTTGACAATTGATAAAACAATTAGACTAAAAGTAAATAAAAAAAGAAGATATGAACAACAATATAAACAAGTCACACTAATAGACATCTATAGTACACTTGAACAAATAACAGTATAATACAAATTCTTCTCAAATTCTTTTCAACGTACACATTGAACGTTCTTGAGAATAAATCATATGTTAGGCAACAAAACAAGCTTTAATAAATTTATAAAGATTGAAATAATACCAATTATGTTTATCAATCACAATTAAATGAAACTGGGAATCACTAGTGGCAGAAAACAAAAAAAATGTGGAAATTATAATTTTTAAACAATAAATAGATCAAAGAAGAAATCACATAAGAAATAAGATAATATCTTAAGACTAATAAGAATAAAATAACACATAATAAAATTTATGGGCTGCAGCAAAGGCAAAACTAAGAGGAAAAATTATAACTATAAATGCTTATATTAAAAAAGAATAAAGATCTCAAATCTTTAACATAACTTTATGCTAAAAATCTAGAAAAAAGATCAAACAAAATCCAAAGCTAGCAGAATAATAATAAAAAAATAGATCAGAGATAAAGAAGATAGAAATAGGACATGGAGAAAATCAATAAAACCAATAGTTTCTTTAATAAATTTGACCAATTTCTGCTATTTTACAAAGAAATAAAATACTCAAATAACTAAAATCTGGGATTAAATATAGAAAATAACTACTAAGTAAAGAATATTATAAAGGAATAATCTACCTTTGTATGCTAACAAAGTAAATAACTTAAAGGAAATAAAAAAATTCCCAGCACATTAACTACTAAAACTGACTCAGGAAGAAATAGAAAAGTTGTACAGATATATAGAGTAAAAGAATCGAGTAAGTACAAAAACTTCCAAGAAAAAAAGAAGCCTAAAACTGAATTATTCTATTGCAGAAGACTTTTCAAGCATAATCAAGCTTTTAAAGAATAATTAACACCAATACTTGAAGTCTATTTCAAAAACAGAATCAAGTGAAATATATTCTAATATATTCTCTAAGACCAATATTACACTTATATTGAAACCATCACAAGAAAACTATACAGCAATATTCTTTGTAAATATGTATATAGACATTCTCAAAAAAAAGTACTAGCAAAGCAAATCCAGCAACCTATTAGAATAATATCTTACAACCAGAATTTTTCCACAAACACAGTCTCAACAAAGTGAAGACAATCAATGCAATGCACCATAACAATACAATAAACATAGAATAAAGGAGGGGATACCACATGATGATCTCAACTAATATAAAAAAGCATTTGATAAAATTCATCAATGTTTTTCTATGACAAAAACTGTAAATAAACTAAGAATAAGAAATATCCTCAATCTGATAAAAATCATTTATCAAATACAGATAGCCAATAGATATATAGAAAGATGCTCAAGGTCGCTAATCATCAGAGAAATGCAAATTAAAACCACAATGAGATATCATCTCACATCTGTCAAAATGGCTATTATCAATAAATGAAAGGACAAAAAGTGTTGACTAGGATGTGGAGAAAGAAAACTCTCCTACATTTTTGATAGGATTGCAAATTGGTACAACCACTTTGGAAAACAGGCTGGAAGTTTCTCTAAAAATTAAAAATGGATATACCTTTTGACTCAGCAATTACACTTCTGAACATTTATTCAAAGAAAACCAAAGCAATAATTTGTGAAGATCTATGCACCCCAATATTTATGGCAAAACAATTTAAAATAGCCAAGATATGAAAGCAACCTAACTGCCCATCAACAGACGAGTGGATAAAGAAGTTATGGTTCATATATACAATAATTCCTACCATTTGAAATGACTCAGATGGACCTAGAGGGTCTTATGTTGAGTGAAATAAGTCGGACAAAGATAAATACCATAAGATTTCACTTATATGTGGAATCTAAGAAACAAACAAACAAAACAAACTAAACAAACTTAACAAAAAGAACAGACTAAAATGTAGAGGGCAATCTGGTGATGGCCAGAGGAGAGGGGGTTTGGGAGGCTGAGAGAATGGGGTCAAGGGTTAAATAAGTACAGATCAGTAGTCAATAGGTGGTCATGCGGATGGGGAGCACAGCATGGGAAATGCAATACTTACTGTATTGGCTAGGTGGAGAGCCAGAGGACAGAAAGAACAATTAGGGAGATGATTTTATAAACTATGCAAATGTCTAACCAGTCTACTGTGTACTTGAAACTAATAAAATTAAATTAAAAAAACACAACTAATATCTTACTTAATTTTAAAAGACAAAATTCTAAGAGCAAGAGACAGGGTTTCTGCTCTCCCACTTCAACACTGTATTTGAAGGTCTAGCCAAGACATTTAAGTGACAGAAGTCATCTAAATGGAAAAGGATGAAATAAAAGTAATGGTAAGTGTAAATGACATAATCTTATATATAGAAAATTGCAATGAATCTACTCAAAAATATTTTGAGATAATAAATGATTACAGTTTTAAATTTATTTTTACATTTATCAATTTTAGAAGCAGAATGGTAGTTACTACCACCCTCTCATGAAAATGTTTATATTTCCTTCCACCTCATCCACTTCCACACTTGCTAGTTTTATGGGCATCAAATGAGATTTTTTTTCCAAAGCAATAATTCTTAAATTATTTTATATTGCTATTATTTTAATAATTATTATATTTATTCATGTATTATAATGCATCACAGTTATATAAACTATTGTTAAATGGACAAAATGTTCTCTGTAAGTTATTTCTTATGCAAATTCCCAACTTTTCTCTAACATTATTTTTATCATAGCCTGAAGTGCTTGTTTATTTGTTTGTTTGCCTTAGTATGAAATCATTGTTAACAAAGCTATTGAATCTTTATTATACCTGAGAAATTATTTGCTTTGGATTCTTTTATGTGCAACAATTTAATTAGAGGCAGAAATCTCAGTTCAAAATATATATCTTTTCAAAACTGTATACTATATTGTATTTTATTTTGAAATATGAATATCATGTTATTAAGGGAAGTTTGAGAACAGCCTATTTTTTTCTTTGATACTTTAGTCCAGTATTAATGTTTGTAGAATTTTTTTCATTATACTTAGAATTAAATAAGTATTTTAAAATATAACCTCATGATTATTATTCTCACTTATCCTGGGAAATTAATAGTTTTCATAAATTTTCTCAGTGCAAAATGTATTTTTTCTTTATTTTATCTTGGAAATTTTTTATTTTTATTTTTATGTGCTCTATGTGATAAACTCAAATTTACAAATTTAACTTACTAATGTCTGTTTCCTGAGATGCAGTACTAGTCCTGAAGTCATATGATGATCTGTAATCTTGTTACTTGTGTATGCAAATTTCTCTTTTTGCTTATATAGATAAACTTTTAGTCTACACTCTTAACATTGTAACTTTTATCTATTGTTTCATAATGTTATCACTTTTATTATTTTCCTTGAGAGAGTAAAATACTTAATGCTTATAATTATATTCATTCCTAGAGCTAAATTATCCTAAGCCATGTATGTTATCTGAAAATACACAACTTTTTATCTTTTAAAATGATTTTTACAGGTCCTATATTTTCTTTATATTTTTGGTTTATCTCTGAGTAGGCTCATTTCGGACCAAGTCTTCCTTTTTCCCTGAAAAGATTCTTATTGACTCCTTTGTATACTATTGCATCAGTTTTATGATTCCTTTAGAAATAAAGGTAGAGGACAAGTGCTATAGATTTCTAAATTAGATAGGGGAACGTTATTTCTGTAATGCATAAAGCACTGCATTTCAGTAGCTTAACATAACAGAAGTTTATTTCCTGCTTACATGACAATCCACTGTTGGTGTTTAGGTCTGAGGTACTTAAGGAATTTAGGCTGCCATCATGTAACAATAGTATCCACTAGGGCTCTTCATTTTTTTTTTTTTTTTCATTCAGTTCGCAGAAGGAGAAAAAGAGGATATGGAGGAAATTCACCTGCTATTTAAAATATCCTGAGCCAGAGTAACATTCATTACATATGTGATCATTTTATTGACAAAATTAATCCCATGTTCATACCTACTAATGGAAGAAGAAGGCTGGTAAATGTGGTGTCTACCTGGGCAGCTATTTAAAGTAAATATATTTCTATATATGCATAAAAAAAAGAGAAATTGCAAATATTGATTAAACAACTAACACCTTTGTCATATTTATATTTTGTCCCACTGACCACTAATTATCAATGAACATCCTTCTTATATATAGTATATAGTATATATTCATCCCTGTCCAAGGAAGACAACCTAAAGTCTCATTTAGTCACAAAAGCCATCTCAGATGAATATGCATATTCTTATTTAAAAGATGTTAGACCAGGGAGGACAGGAGGACAGAATACAACACTGGATAAGTTTCTGTTTGTTGTTTTGTTTTTATATGGGTGTATGTACTAGAGATTCTGGAAATTGGTCCTCCATTTTATTTGGTTAGTCCACTTATCTTGGGCTTAACAATGACTGATATTTAATGAGGTTAAGATGTCAGAACTTCCTTTGCAAACAAAGAGAAAGATATCTAACAGCTTACAGAAGTACACATGTTAGAGAGGATATATCATATGCATTTCTCTACATCATTACCAAGACAACCCAGAGATCATACTTCAGTATGATATTGAAAAATCTATTAGTGACAGGAAATCTCTATGATACTTTAAAGTATCTTGGCCAGGGATGATGGTGTCAAATGATACCATTAAACTTTTTGCTGTCAATGGGAATGATAAGATTCAAGAGTAGCAGAGGCCAAATGACAATGTATATCATTAAAGATGAGGCAGGTGAATTTGCCTTAATGGTCAGCAGGGACTACATGATTATCAGAATGTTTTGAAATGCAGTCTTGATCAGTAGTTCAATTATGACAGTGTTCTTAAGGAATAAATATATTAATATTTCCTTCTGTAACAAGAGAAAATCCTGTCTTGTGGCCAAAAACATGAACTGATCATTACAATGGAAGAGACATGTATTAATTGGTGCAAAATTTGTGTAAAGATAAAAAGTAATTCTTGATGAACTTATAATTCAGAAAGATCTACCATTAATTTTAGGAAACATGTCTTTGTAGTTTCTTTCTTTTTTTTGTTCAAGTTTAATATATTTTAATTTATGCTAAAGTAAACTTGACCTTTCTTAAGGTAGGATATAATATTAAATCCTTCTTAACATAGCTTTTAATGTTTGCATAGTGCTTACTAATATTAATATACCATGGATGAAATAGTCACTTTACTGCTTTTGGAATTTTTGTCATATCTGATTCATTCCTGTTATGCCTAACACTGTGAAAGATATATTTACAAATAAAGCAAAAAACAATGATTCTCCTAAATTTAAATGATATAAATAGATTTATGAAAGTTGAATTTCAAAATTAAAAATTATGTAATTGTAGACCTTAATATGTACTTACAATTGTTTTATAAAATAATCTTTATTTTAACAAGAATTATGATGATTTTTTTTAATGAAAACATTACCAGCACCAAAACATGCTTTTAATGTTTGTTCATCTACTTAAACTGATATTATCAACTTTGTGATATCCTTTGTGCCCAATATCATTCTAAACACCTGGAGTTAGAACTTTCTATCATATAACATTGAATTGTCTATATCTGAAAGTCCTCATTCACCCTCTTATTTGGGGGATCATTTCACATCTGTTCTTTAATTTTCTCACTGATATTTTAATTTTTTTCTCTCAGGAGTAATCAGGAAAATAAAACTAGCACTTTTGACATTAGGTATTACCTGTTTTGTTTTTCACAGAACTGTAATTTTCTTATCTTGACATTTATGAATTCCAAAACTTTCTATATAAAATCCTACCTAAGAATAAAATAATTAGCTGTATCCCAAAATAATGTAGTCGTGATAATGACATTGATTTTGGTGAGTACCAATTTGCCAAGTACTTGGCAGAAATGGTCAAATTTAAAGTCTTAAAACAACTTTGAAATAGTATTAATTCAGTTACAATAGATGCTGCTTTCACACAGATACCAAAATTCAACATCTAGAGTATAGTCTAGTAGTCTCAAATTTCTTTCTCTGCATCCACATTTGTCTCACAAGTCTATCATTCTCTCACAAGCAACATCTCTTATAATCCTCAGTGATTCTCAGCCAGGTAATGGTGTGACCTTCTTCAGATAGTAAACTCACTTAATAATATGTACTCCGATAAGAAAAACAAAAACAAACAACAAGACATCTCTTACAAAATGGTCATTTGAGTAGGTAGGTCCTCTATAGATTTCTTCTGCCTTACTCATACAGCTAGTGGAGGGTCAGTCTAGAAAGATATTCTAACATACCTAAAGGTTGGTGCCTGGCCACTTTGTATGGAGTTTGGATTCTCCTCTCCAACTCAATAGGTTAAATTGGCTTCTGTTCATGAAGGTCTTAGGACAGCATTCTAAGAAACTGAGAACAGAAAATGAAAGGTCACTTAAGGTCCATTCTCAATAATTGAATGATATTGTTTTTGCTAAATTGTATTAATCAGTCAAAGTAAGTTACAAAGCCAACCAGGAATGGGGAAACAGAATCTACCGCTAGACTGGAGAAGAAGCAACGTCACAGTGAAATGATCGTACATACTTAATTGGGAAGAATCTGTGGCCATATTTTACACAGTTACATGACAGGACAGGATGATTGTTACATAGTCACTTTTAAAAGGGAAAGAGTGTTAGAACATAGTGATCATCGAGTTTTATCCATGCTAAAATTCAGCCAGGCACATATTTCCATTCCCTCCTACTCTGAGAGAGGAATATGGTTTTTGATAAAGAATTTTTTGTTTGTTTGTTTTCTGTGAGTGTCTTTTCAGTGTATTTTTCTAAACATCTCTTGGCTCTGCCCTCTTGAATCTTGCTCTACCGTCTAAGATTTTTTTTTTTGATATAAGAAATAGCCAAAAATTATTTCTGCATTTTCTCTCACCCTGTTTTCTAATCATATATATTTGATGAAAGAGGATTTTTTTTATTTTGAAGTATCTCAGGTTTTTTTTCCCATCTAAATTGATACCCTTTTCACTAATACAACATGATTTTGAAGTTTGTGAGTTTTCTAGGAATCTTATTGTAGTTTCCTTATGTCTCATAGACGCATCCATAACTGTTTTGGAAACAGTCATCTCTCTGTTAAACAAGCATAATATTGATGTGGGGTGACATATTGTGTTTCTATACTTGTAAAACTTTTCTTTTTAATTAATTAATATAATAATTAATTAACTTTTTTAGCTGTAAAGTTTTACTAGGCATTTCTTTAATTTTCAGGGGTCTTAACAAAGAAGGTATATTTGTAATCCCTTCTAGGCCAACTAGAGATAAGAAACATTTTTATTTACAATTCAAACATATGCTGAATTTTCTTTATTTGTTTTCTATATTTGACTTGAACTAAACATTTCCTTCATAAGTTCATTTCTGCTTCACATGCCTTATAGTGGAAATTCAAAAAAGTTAACTGCTACTTTCAGTAGTTTGCCTGAAAATCTCTTTAGCAAGTTTCACACATTCATTAAATACATGTTCAAACTTCTTTTATGTCTTCACAATTTTTTTTCAGTCATAGGCTCAACTGGGTTCTTATCTCTGTTCTATCTGGCTTGTTTATGCATTTCTAGTGATTGGCTAGAGGGTCCAAGATGGCATCACTCTATATCTACTATCTTACCTGGGATGACTGGCATGGTTAGATCTGAATATTTCTCTTCTTATTCTTGTTAGCTTTTATTTTTGAGGGCCTTTTTGTTCATAGGGACTCTCATCCTCAAGGAAACTCCTTTAAATAGAATCTTTGAGCAGTAAAAAAGCAAAACCTGCAACTTTTTGTAAGGTTTAGGCTTGTAATTTCCACAATAATATTGTTACATTCTACTGTTTAAAAAAACCATAAGGTCAGTCCAGCTTCACTGTGGAAGGAGACTGACTACACAAGGGGGTGAATTCAGCATGAAATGACTCACTGATGACAGTTTTATAATAATCTGTAATATTACTCTAGAACAAGAGGTATTTTATATCTCATTAAGATATGACATATATAATATATATTTAAATATTATTCTAGAGATTACATAAATAGAGAAGATTCCATTGTAAACAATTCGTATACACTCTGGTTGACAATATTAACCAAATAATCAAATATTTGTGGAGAAGCAGAGCATAGTGGTTAAAGTCACAGAGTTTAGATACAATACCTGAATTTAAATTCTGGGTTGATTAATTTTTTGCTACACGAGTACACGAGTCTCATATTTTTTTAAATCTGCACAATGGGATAGAAAAACTAATAATAGTAATTTATCTCTGCTTTTACTTTCCCTGCTTTTGAGGTAGATTCATAAAATCCTCTCTAAAACCAAGGTTCATGAGTTTAGTACTTATGTTTTCTTCTATGAAATTTATTGTTTTAGGTCTTATATTTAGTTCTTTAATTCATTTTGAGTTAATTTTTGTGTATGATGACAGCAGTTTAGGTTCATTCTTTTGCATGTGGCTTTCCAATTTTCATAGAATCATTTATTGAAGAGGTTTTCTTTCTCCCATTATATATTTATGGCTCTTTTGTCAAAAATTATTTTCCCATATATATGTGGGTTTATTTCTGGACTTTCAATTCTTTTCCATTAGTCTAAGTGTCTGCTTTTCTGCTGATACTATGCTGTTTTGATTATTGTTGCTTTGTAGTATAATTTGACATATAAAAGTAAAGCAACAAATTATATTTTAGGAAAGTCCAATGCCACTTTGATTTTTCCTCTCTGAGCTTTTTTTGTGCTTGATGCTTAAAGAACTCATTACTTAAGCTTGATGATTATCATTTTCACCAAGGTGTCTGCTTTAGCATTTACTGCTATGTGCAGTAAAATAATATATCCAAGAGATATATTTAAAAAGAGTCTTCATAATTCGATAATTTGGTAAATGGAATATACTGTATCATTCTTCCTAAAGAACTGTGGTGCACACTAGCATGTCAAGGCTCTGAGAAGTCAGGAAAACTTGTGAATTCTGCTCTCTCCAATGCCTTTCAAGCTCATTTGAATACTCAAACCCTTCTTTCTTGTCACTTCTACCACATTCATGAACAAAGCATTCTTTGAGAAAATGTTTTATAAATACTGGTAACTTCTAAGTAATTTTTTTGGTAACTTGTGAGCTTTTTCAATATGTAAATCTCCATATTACATTTTAGTCTAAAAAAGCCTTATATTGCATTATATTATTGTTCTTATTTTGGTGTTTCTTATCTCTTCAGAAACATTTGGTTTTCATTTTCTCGCCTTTATTTCCAACATCATTTTATCTTTGTATGTTTCCATAACTTTCTGAGAAAGTTGATCCTCAAAATTATGTGAATCAGTTGAATTTCTTGGTTTTAGACAACAAAATTGAACTTTCACAGAGCTCAGCAGAAAGACATTTATAGAAAGCGTATTCAAATATTCACATCTCTCCCTGTAGCAGTAAATGAACTGCAGAACTAGACAGAGTTGTCAGGAACAGATGGTGACAAGGCACAGACAAAGTATCACTGAGAACTGTATACCTCAGGGACTGCATAGGTACCACAGCCACTGGACACTAACCTGCATCACTGCTGCCACTTCTTCTGGACCCTCAACAGTGTACTCCGGAACTCTGTTCTTCAGAATACTCCCTGCCACACTCCTGAATGTTGGATTGATTAGAAGCCTCTCTTAAGTGAATCCCTGATTTTCTGTAGAATGGTATTTCATTTAAATTCCGGAATTGTGCTATCTACTTGTCCAACATTCAGTCACATAATCCTAATAAAACGTCAAAGAGACAAAGGAGAAAATGTAAACCTTCTTTAAGGGGAGCAGGTCTTTGCCTTTCTTTCATTCTGAGATACCCTCCAATTTAAAGGGGGCTTTTTGGTAGGGCAAACAAATGCACAATGTTCATTATGTCACTAATTTGCTTTTTTCAATTATCCTTTTCCTTATGTTTAGTATGTATTGTTTATAATTATTGATGCATATTTGATTTTATAACATTAGTTTTTTATATTATCCAGCTTTTTATTTTAAATTTTTCTTGCCTTTCAATTAACTTTTAATCTCACACTGTCACCTTATCCCATTTCTTGTTTTATAGAATCCATGCTCCATATTTTGATTTAGATAAGAGCAGATGCTGTTTAAAGTTTATTTCTCTTCCCTACAGTGAATATGTTGAAAAACATGTACTTCTGCTTTTTATTATCTTTTTTACTGGCATAATAGAAAATTTTGTTGGCTTTAATATTATTTTTTTCTCTTTTTATTCATCTACCTGAAATGAGATAACTAAGCTGTAGTGTCTGTTTCTAAAACAAAATAAGAATAATTGTCTTTGAAACTGTATTTACATTTAGATGTCTCCTCTTGAAACTACAGCCCATTTCCTAATACTGTCCTCTGTCATGTAAAGGACAAGGACATCAATTAGGAGGCATAATGATACCTTCATCTTAAATGTAGTCATCCATTCAGTAGGGCTCCAAGATCCAATCCACCTTAAATATGACTGACATTGGTTGAAGTGCTACTTCCTGCTTACCAGTGCAGCACATTTCTACCATAAATGCAATATTTTTCTTGTTTTCAGAGTCCACTACTCTTGTAACTCTATTATTCCCTGGATCTGAGTACACATTCTCCTGATATCTCATCTTCCTCTATCAATTTCAAACTCTAGTAAACTTATGGAATGAAAAATATCTTTCAATTACTTTCTGCCTTCATAGAAAGAAAACTTCATTCCTGTCCTTTCTTAAAGATAGTATCATCTGAATATCACTCTTTTATACGTTTCAATATTTAACAAGGCTATCTATTTTCACGTCTTTTTGTTGTTGCTGCAGAGATAGAAGAAAAGGGAGTCATCTACTTCTACCCAAGCTTTCCCCAAGTCTGAATCTGTATGAATTTTTCAACATTCTTATTGGATTTCATACCAATCTATTTCCTTACTTGTAAATTAATTACAGTTTACAGCCCTTTGGTCAATGACTTTACCAGTTTTATATATTAAAAAAATGATATGCTTATTTCTAGTTTAATTTTATACCAACCCAGAGAACTACTTTCTTACTATTAGACTTAATTCAATAGTAATTATTAGAAATAATTTATTTGGATGACAAATGAGTCTTATAACCCATTGTGACATATTTTTTATTTTGATTTTGATTGTTCTGATAATTTTTAAACAAACTTTACTCCAGTGTTTTTTTTTTAAGGTTTCTGTATATTCTTTTAACTTCTTCATGAAAGTGCTAAATACAGAAGTGACAAAATACAGGCCATGCTATAAAAGCCTTTCTTTCATACATTGTATGTTCACTCATCACTTTTACCACTTTTCTTCACCTTATGTCTTAGAGAAATTTGTGAAGTGATAGGTTTTGGTTATTAACAACTTTGGTTGAACTATGATGAAATCTTCTCAAATGCTCCCTAATCTAAAGAAAAAAATTAATGACTGCATAATTTTTCTTAATGAACATAACGTTTTTATTAGTCTGTATAAAATCCAGTATCAATGATTTATGAGTATATGTGAGATATAAAATTGAAAGTAGCAAATAAACAAGACAAACAAATAAAAACTCAAATGTACAGACAACACTTTAGTGATTACCAGAGGGAAAGGTGGTAAGGGGGTAGTAGACAAATATAAAGGGGGTCAAATATATTGTGACAGAAGTAGATTTGACTTTGGGTGGTTAACAAAATGCAATATACAGATGCTACATTATTGAATTGTACACTTGAAACCTATATAATTTTATTAACCAATGTCACCTCAATAAATAACAAAAATAAATACATTTTAAAAAATAAAGAAAAATTAATTAGTCTAGAATTCTATGGTTTTTAGATATTTATATTTAATTTTTGACATGTGGCCATATACAACTCTCTTGTATCATGATTTCTTAAAAGATCAATCCTATAATACATTAATTGCCTTGGACTATAAACTTACTTAAAGTAACTTTACACAAAAAGAAAAAAAAAAGTACAAATGTTGAAACCATTGCAGTATGAATTCTAGGTTATCTAATGCTAGAGGTTGGTTTGTTTTTGATTGAACAAATTTTCTAAACAAAAATTACTTCACCTAGAAATAAATACATTTTTTCCCAGTAAAACATAATAATAATGATGGAGAAGCATATTCAGTAGTTTCTTTTCATGGTATAATTGGGTAAATTTCAATGATTCCATATTGTGGCCTGATTACTATGAACACAATTGTGCAATGAGACATCAATTTGGAATCTTTTCATATTTTAAAAAATGTACAAGATGTTCTAATTCCACTAACCTCTTGTCCCTGAAACTCAAAGAATCATTTCTACATTGGCAGAAAGCTGTTCCCATAAATAAAGACATTCTAAAGAATTTCATTTGAAAAACTTTACTTTTAATACTAGATCACATTAGTAAGAAAGTAGAAAGATATGATAACTAGAGAAAGCAGTTTGTGAAAATTGCCATTTTGAAGAAAAATATTTCTACATTATTTATTTGGTCGATTATTATTGTTAATCTTATTTTGACTACGTAAATGAAAGTGAGGTTTATTTTAAACTACAAGCAAACTTCACTAAATTTTGTAGAGAGTGGTTTTTGGAAAATATTTTTATTGTATTCCTGGAAACAGGCATCTCTGGTGAAATTTAAAGACAGTCCATACTTGACCTGCTTTATGCAATGTTCTCAAACTAAGACTGTTGTGTCCTACAGTACACAAAGGAGAAAAGCCTATTAAATTTTCTCAATCTTGGAGAAAATTGAAAATTTTAACATATTTGGTAAAGTGTATGTGCTCTCCTTGGTTACAAGATCCTTCCTAAAGGTGAAGGATAAATAGGAATGTATGTTCTTGACCTTTTTAACTAAAAAGATTTAGCATTTATGTAACAAAAGTTTAAGAACCTAGAAAAATATTTAAAATATCATATGAGAAAAATGTTAAATAAAGAAAAGCCATCAAAAGCATTCTACAAAATTGACCACTGAAAAATCAAAGTTGAAAATGTCTTCGGAGTCGACCATCATTTTAAAGCTAGACATATCACTGGAAATATAGCTCTGGGTTAGATCATAAAGACCAAAGACCAGGAAGTTTTGAGCGTGAATTTTTCACGTAGACATGGAGGAGCTGTGAAGAAAATAACATAAGCAGCAAGAAAATTGTTCTTGAAGATGAGTCCCATCTTCAGCATTTTCACTAAACTGTTGTCCATATTTATGACTCTCTATATGTTTATTTTGTTTGTTGCTTTCAGTTTTATATTACATATTTGAATGAAATCATAAGGTTTTAACTTTTTCTGTCTGACTTATTTTGCTTAGCATGATAATCTCAAGATTCATCCATGTTGTCACAAATATGGACTTCATTAAAGCACATTAGTTAAATGTTAACTCTAGGTGCTGTTCCAAATAAGCTCTCCAAACTCTAAAGTTTTACTACGATAAAACTTTGCCACAATTTTAGACTATTTTTAGCAATGGATCATATTATTTACAAAATTGATAGCAATCAACCTCATTCATGTATTTAGAGCCTAACATAGTGCTTTATGTGTTCTATCTCCAATTTTAGAAACTCATGTCAATATATTTTATTATATGTTCTTTACAAATGTGAAAACTAGGGTTTAGAAATTTTAAGTAAATTACCCAAGATCACATGGCAATTACATAGCAAAGCCTGGATTCTAATTTATATTTGTGTGAATCCAAGCTTACTTCGCTTTCCACCTGGAATCATTACTTCACTATGCATCTTTTCATTAGGCAGTATCATATGGTAATGATGAGAGAACTCAAATTGACTGTTCAAGGTTTCATTCATGATGCATTTAGAAGAAGACAATTTATTTTCACTTTGACCAGTGTTGGGAACTGTTTTCACAAAACTTCACTCTCCACCGCAGGAATGCCTCCATCTTAATAGCTAACACCATCCCTTGATTTACAATAGCTATTAGTTGAGACTAGTCACTTTTAGAGGCACCCATGATTCTGTGAAGTGTTTTGCCCATGGCTTCCTATAATTATAGACCAATTGGTTCAGGCAAGGACTGTTCAACTGCTCAGACATTTATTTTACTATCAGTATTGATTTGAGCTTTAATTAAATAGTAATTTATTTAGTACCTTCTGCAAAGGGGCCTGCCATCATTAACACTCATACATCACTTCAAGTGTCTGTATATATTATGGAAACTCAATGAATAGTGCGGCTAACTTCATGTCTGGTGGGAAAAAAAAATACTGTTGAGGCAAATAAGGTGAAAATAAACCCAGCAGCAGGATATGTAAAGTTGAATCTTTACTGGTTAATATAGGAACATAGACAGGCATTAGATCAGAAATAGCTGTATAACCTTAATGGTTGTACCCACTGTCTTATTTCCCTTGTCATTAGAAAGATTAACTATGGCATTTTTACAAACATACTGGTATTTTACCCCAGGCTTCCCTGGAGGGTAGTTGCATGGTGATCTTAGGTTTCAGTCTCATCAGCCACTGTAAGATAGCATCCCTTCTAAATACTGGGGTTCATGCAGAGAATGTCAAGTGCATGTTATTGTCATTAATAACACTACACTGTTTATTTCTAGGGAAAGGAATTAAGATGAATCTGCAATGGAGAGTTCACTAGCTGCATGCACACCATCTGCCTTCTACAGATAAGAATATAAACACCCAATTATAAATAAAACATAAATATAACTAATGAAGCTAGGTGGATCATGTGCACAATGTACAAACAAAAGAACAAAGCATTAATTATTATAATTAAGAAGTCTAAACTGCAATGATTTAAGAAGGGGTTTACCTTTATCAATGGGTCAAATAGATTAAAATCCTGTGATTTATTACAATTACTGTTAGGTAAATATAAAACACATAGAAATTAATTAATACAAAAATCCATTTTTCTTTTATGTTCAAGTTTTACTCCTTTGTTTTTGGGGATGCAGGGATTACACTGTTCCCTTACTTCCCATTCCCAAGATCTTTCTCAAAACTCTGTCAGCAAGACAACGATGATTTCTCTTCCCAAGGACATATATTTTATGTCGTTTCCATCTCAGGTCCATTGTCAAGTTTATTTAACCACAGAGTTTCCTAAACTCCTGAGAAATGAGGCTAAGGAAATGAATAATGAGGAGCAACATTGAATTCTTTTCTTTAGTGAGGTTAGGGATCCTCGTAAAGTCAGAACTCCAAAGCTCTTCCCTTGGCCATAGTTGTATTTTATCATACCCTTTTCCATAGTAATACTCGTCCTCTTCCATTCAGAACTTGTACCTGTTTTGAATCCTATCTCTAAATCTCCGCTTGGTTGATTGATCTTCTTACCTGCAGTCAAAGTTCACTGAGTCTGACACAGAGAGCCTGCCTTGGTTTCTGTGTCAAACCTGCATATATAGTCACATTCTCATGTTTTAATTGCATACAGAGTATCTTCAGGACTTAAATTAGCACCCTATATGCTACAGAAAGCTTACCTATTCTACTTGCTGTTGTCAATTGCCACAGCTTCCAGGTAATGTGTACTGCCTTCTGGATGATTTTGTTTTCTTTTTTTTTCCTCCAAAAAATTGGCAGACTCCTCCCTGACAAGATATCTTATATAAACTCCTGAGAAGTTCATTGAAAGTTACAAAGCTGTGGAGGTCACTGTGAACCACAGACAGGCTAACCAGGAACTATGACTAAGATGGAACTTTTGAAGAATCCCACAACTTATAAAATATGATCTAATGATGTTTATGAATTCCATATATATTTTGATATTAACCACTCATTGAATATATTATTAGCAAATATATTTTTCCCTTTCAATAGAATGCCTTTTTCTTTTATTAAGAGTTTTCTTTGCTGTGCAAAGCTTTTTAGTCCAATATAGTTATATTTGTTTATGTTTTCTATTCTTTTTTTTTTACCCAAGCAGTATTATCCAAAATATATGTTTCTATGTTTCTTCTAATTCATTTTGAGTTTATTTTTGTATATGGTGTAAGAAAGTGGTCTCTTTCATTTTTTTGCATGTATTTGTCCAGTTTTCCCAACACCATTCACTGAACAAACTTTTTTCATTGTGTGTTCCTTCCTCTTTTCTTATAGATTAACTGGCAATATAATCATGGGTTTACGTCTGGGCTTTCTATTCTGTTCTGTTGATCAATGTGTTTGTTTTTGTGTCATTACTATATTATTTTGATTATGATATTTTTATAATATAGATTTAGTAATTTTTATTTTTAAATTACAGTTGGCACACAATATTATATTAGTTTCAAATGTACAACAGGGTGAGTAGACATTTATATAACATGAAAGTTATCACCCCAATAAATCTAGCACCCAACTGACATCAAACATAGTTATTTATTTGTATAATATACTTTTAATCAGATAGTATGATTGTTCCAAATTTGCTCTTTCTCAAGATTTCATTGGCTATTAAGTGCCTTTTGTGGTCTCCTACAAAAGTTAGAATTATTTGTTCCAAATTCTGTGAAAAATGCTTTTGGTATTTTGATTGCATTGAATCTATAGATTGTGTTGGGTAGTATGGAAATTTTAACAATATTAATTTTTCCAGCCTATGAACATGGTATATTCTTCCATTTACCTGTGTCTTCTTCAATTTCTTTCATCATTCTGTTATGGTTTCAGAGTATAGGTCTTTTACCTCCTTGATTAAATTTATTCTCTGATAATTGATTCTCTGTAACTAAATGACTTCTTAATTTTTATTTCTGTTAGTTTGTTATTGGTATATAATAAGGCAATTAATTTCTGATTATTAATTTTGTAAAAATAACTTTAATTAATAACTTTATCAAATTTATTTATCAGTTCTAATAATCATTTGCTGGAATCTTTAGGGTTCACTGTATATAGTATTATGTCATCTGCAAAATGACATTTTTAATTCTTTCCAATTTGGATGTCTTTTATGTATGTATGTATGTATGTATGTATGTACAATCACATTGATTAGAACTTCTAATACTGTGTTGAATAAAAATGATGAGAGTGGGCATTCTTGTCTTATTTTTTAGAGAAAAAGCTTTTAGCTTTCCAATACCAACTGTGATTTTAGCTGTGAATTTTTTATATATGGTCTTTATTATGTTTCTTCTACAGCATGAATGGATTTTGAATTATGTAAACATTTTTTCTGCATCTATTAAGATTATCACATGTTTTTAGTCTTCATTTTGTTTATGTGGTATATAATGTTAATTATATAAAACTACCTTTGCATCCTTGGAATAAATCACACTTGATCATGGTAAATTACATTTTTTTAATGTATTTCTAAATTTGGTTTGCTAATATTTTGCTGAATAATATTGCAACTATATTTATGAGGAATATTGTTCCTAATTTTCTTTCTTCTTTTTTTTGTAGTGTTTTTGGTTTTGGTACTAGGGTAACATCTAGGGTAACATTGTTCTTATAAAATGAGTTTGGAAACCTTCCCTTCTCTTTAATTTTTTGGAATAGTTTTCAAATTAATTGATAAGTATTAATTTTTCTTCAAACATTTGGTAGAATTCACTTGTAAAACCATCTGATCTTGAACTTTTGTTTGTTAGAATAGCACATTATTTTAAAACATAAATTTTATAATGATATTTGCTCAAAACCATTTAAAATTTATCATCTCATTTAGGATAAACACAAAGACTCTATTATGCTCTAAAAATACTAAAAGATCTAACATTTACCTATCTTTTTTTTTTTAACCTCACTCATGTGCCCTTATACCTCCTTATCATCCAAGCCCGACTGAACTCTTGTCCCTGGTATTTTCCCACCACAGGCCTTTTTTTTATACTTTATCATATCAATCTGAAACTCTTCTGCAAAGAGTAAATATACATTCATAATGTTGTGTATCCATGACTACTATCTATTTCCAGAACATTTTCATTATACCAAACAGAAACTAGACCTAGTTACAAAGAACAACTAAACTGCATCTACAAAAGTGTTTCAATTTCTTTATATCCTCATTAACTCTTATTATTTTTTTATTTTGTTGATAATAGACATAATAATGATATTGTATTGTAGTTTTTGTTTGCATTTTCCTAATAACCAGTAATGTTGAGTAATTCTTTATGAGCTTATTGGTCATTTTCATATCTCATTTTGATAAATGTCTATTTAAGCACTTTGCTCCTTTTTAATTAGTTTTGTTTGTTTGTTTGTTTGTTTTGTAATGTTGACTTTTAGTAGTTTTATATAGTTTGGATAATAATCTTTATTGTGTATATAATATGAAAATATTTCCTTGCATTCCACAAATTGCCCTTTTCCAATATTGGTAGTGCCCTTAGATGCACTATTTAAAAAAAAATTTTTGATGAAATCTAATTTATCTTAGTTTTTTTGTTGTTGTTCCCTGCACTTTTAGTGTCATATGCACAAAATAATTGTTAAGTCTAATGTCATAAATATTTTTTCCTATTTTTAGGTGTAAGAGTTATATACTTTTGCTTTGCTTTATTTTCAATTAAATTTTGTGTTTACCTCAAGTAAAGCTTCAGGTTTATTATTTTATATGTGAATATCCAGTGGATATTCACTGTTGAAGATTGCTCTTTCCCCATTGAATGGTCTTGGCATCGGAAAATCCATATATTGGCATTTGCCCATATATGTGATGGTTTACTTCTGGGCTTCCTATTCTATTTATTTGATACATACATACATACATGTACACAAACACATACACACAAATATATGATTATATACATAATTATATACATAATCATATATATGTAACTTATACAAACATATGTATAAAGATTAAATACATATGTAATCTTATCCCAGTGTCACACTGTTTTGACCACTGTAGTTTTTTAATAAGTTTAAAACCAGAAAGTATGAGTCCTCTAAATTAGTTCTTTTGCCAGTTTGTTCTGGTTACTACACATTCCTTGAGATTCTAAATGAATTTTATAATTTGTTTTTAATATGTGAGAAATACTTTCGAGATTTTGATAAAGATTGCATTGAATGTATAGATGATGCTGGGCAGTAATTTCATCATAACAGTATTAGATCTTCTAATTCATGAATCCAGGAAACTTTTCCTTTTATTTTTCTTCAACATTTTCAGCAATTATTTATAATTTTTAGAGTACAAATCTATCTTTCTTGGTAAAATTTATTTCTAAGTATTCTATTTGATTCTATTATAAAGGTAATTGTATTTTTAATTTTCTTTTCACAATATTTATTTTTAGTGTTTGAAAATGGAATAAACTTTATGATTTATTTTGTATCCAGTAATCTAGCTGAATTTTTTTGACTAGCTCTAACAATTTTTTTTTATAGAATATTTAAGGTTTCCTACATATGAGATGTGGTTATCTAAAAACATGGTTACTTCTGATCTGGAATTGTCTCTCTCTGTCTCTCAGTGTTTGTTGTTGTCTCTGTCTTTTTGTCTCCCTATTTTTCTCTCTCCGCTAATTTCTATGGCTAAAAAATTCAATACTATGTTGAACAGAAGTGCTGAAAGTGAGCATTCTTGTCTGGTTCCCAAACTTGGGAAAATTTTTACCATAGTACACTATACTAGCTGCTTGCTGTTTTTTCACATGTGATCATTACAATGTTTAGTTATTTTCCTTCTTTCCTAGTTTGTTCAGTGTTTTTTGTTGATAAAAGTTATCATTAAATTATTTTTCTACATCAGTTGAGAATGTTATATATCTTCTTTCCTTCCATTAATGTAGTACATTACATATATTAATTTTCTAATGAACTGTCTCTGCATTTTAGGAATAAAAACAACATGGTTATGGTGTATAATAATTCTTATAAAACACTGTTGAGTCCAAATTTGATATACTAACATTTAATTGAGATCTTTATACCTTTATACTGAGTTGAGTTCTTGTCTTGCATCCTTTTATTTCAAGGTAAATGACTTCCTTTATTTCTATAGGGTAGGTCTCATTGTAATTAACTCACTCAGTTTTTGTTTTGAAGACATTACATTGAATAAAAGAAATACCAAAACAAATCACAAAAAATAAGACTAAAATATATTCTACCCCATAAAGAAATACAGACAAAAACTTTCTGTCCATTTGATGTAATCAAGACTTTGCCAGTAATTTGACTCAGTTTTTGTAACATAAAAATTAAAAAAAGAAAGAGAAACAGAGAAACAGAGAGAGAGAGAGAACTACAGAAGAAAATAAAGATTTACTTCACTTATTTAAAATTTATTCATAAAATATTAATTTAAATTATGTAAATCACAGAAAAAATAGAAAGAAGCACATTCTACAGGAGGAATATGGAGCAGCCATATTAGACAAGGATTTATTAGCAAAGAGTATTCAGGATTCCATTAACACCAGTGTATAAGGGTTATGGAGTATAGATTGATTCAGTGAAGTATTCACTTTAGAGATCTTCTACTGTAAATGACCAATAACAATATGTTGTCCTTTCAGCAGTAGTTTTAGTCAATCATTTTGAAAATAAACTCAGTTTGGTGGTATTTTGCTAAGTGACTTAAAAGAATGGATTTACATATCTCAAATGTATGCCGACTGTGAATAAAACCTGTTCTAAATCCAGAAAGAATAATTTTCCCCTTAGCTAAGATTTCTCAGTGAGGGAAACACCTTTTTTTAACAACCATTTATAGTAATTTCATTAACACTATTAGCACACACCTAGGATTAGAGCCTCTATGCATGGCATTCTTTCATATAATGTTTGTAAGATGTGAGCCAAGATTTTCATAATGTTTTTCTCTACCTTTAAAACAAAGTCACTTAGTCAGATACAAGAAAAGTTGTCCAAAATTATTCATTTTAATCATTGGAAATTCTTGGTGATAGAAAACATAAATTGATAGAAATTAGCTCAAAAGTTCTGAAGAAGCAGATAAACACCACTATTTTTTTTCATAATCTGATTACTATGGATAAATATGCATGCATCTGTGTTCACAGATGTATGAATTTATATGTCTGCATTTGTATGTGTCCATTTCTTTTTACAAAACCTTACTGGGTAACAATTCCAAAAAGCTAAGCAGTATTTGGGGAAAATATGTATCTTACAAAAAAATAAATAATTTGCTGAAATTAAAAGTTCCATGTGTGTACTTGCCATTTGATGGAAACAGCTTTCAAGGACCACATCAGTTTAAATAATTTGAGATTGATGCTCACCATTAATCTTGTCTGGAAATCCACAGAAGATATAACTAAAGACTAATAAAGCTTAAGAAAACACATTTCAATACAGTTATTTGCCCTAGATGCTTCTTACTTTGCTTCTATTCATTTTTTCTTCTCTAATCCAGTCCCACCCTAAATTTGAATGGTTTCATTAATCAAGTATGAGTCATCTAGTGCCTATTATTTGCCAAATACTATTTTGGGTAGTTGCACAATATATATGCCTTTTAATTTATAAAACATTTTTTGAGAACTATCTCATTTTCAAGATGAGAAAACAAAACAATACGGAACAAAAACCACTAGTGTCACACACAGCCAGAATTGAATTCATATCTACTTACTCAAAAATTTATGGTATCTCAGGCTGATTCTCAGTTCCCCAGGAGTTTGGGATTTTACTCACTGTTTACTTTCCCTAAATTAGATATATATGAGTAATTTAGCTTAATATCAACATTCTGGAAGAGAAAAAAACTGGTTTTATTTCTCTTTCTTGTTCTAATATATTCTACCTCTGCAAGATTAGAGTAATAATATTACAGAAAATACCTGCAATAAAAAAAAAATACTGTGTGTTCTAAAATTTTCTTTTCTTTGTCGTATAATAAACAAAGCTAAATTTTCTGCTATTGGGGACCATGCTGGATGTAGCAGAAAGAGTCCACAAATTACTCATACAAATTATTCAAAAATATTATACTTGGATTGGTCCCCCTAACTCTGTTTTGTCTTGTAGATCTCTAAAATAGGAGTTCTATCTATAACTTATGTAACATAACTTATCAGAGGTAAAGGAATTAATGGTATGTATTGGCTGCATACTCACTCCTATATTTAACATTCAATGAATTGCAAAACTGTCTCCTAATTTAGGGATGGCACATGTCCATGGGATTGGTGTGGTAAATTGCTTATAATGAGGTTGCCCCTGACCCTGGGAGTTGTGCTGGTCAAATGTTTACTTAAAAGAAAATTTTAAGGAAATAAAATATCACTATTTTTTTGGTAGAAAAGCAGTATGTCGTTTCTGTTTAATAATATGTGTTTAATAATGTGAGTAATTGTTACTGTCCTAAACAAAACTTGATAATTTCAGAAGTTGAACTTTTCTTTGTTGATATAAAATGAATTCTACATTTTCAAGCAGGTTTCGGTATTTCTATTTATTCTCTATTTATACATTATTATTATTTTTAACAAGGTTTACTTTTCTTTTTTTGACATAAAAATAAAGAGTATTTTATGACAAAATGTACTATAAACAAAATAAGAGAAATGAGGAAAACAAGTTTGCTAAATGTACTAGACAAAGTTAATATTCTTATAGAATTTTACAAGTCAAGAAACACATTCCAAAATAAAATGAGGAAATTATATTGTTTTTAACAAGCACACACAAAGTAGAAGAGTCTCACTACATGAAAAAAAACATAAAATATTATTACTAATAAGAAAAATGCAAATTAGAACAACAATGGGCTTCTTCACTTTATCAAACGGATATCTTTTTAAATAAGAATGACAGTGTTACTGAGAGTACAAGGAAAGGATCTTTTATACATCCTTAATAATTCATTTTAGACTATTTTAAAATTGAGTTTTATACCACTTTAATACCAATTTGAAAGGTCTCTTACTTTTTTTACCCTTATTATGTTTTCTAATTTTTTATAATGTGTATTTATTATTTGTATAATTAACAATATAGATACATACATTTTTTAATTGTATAAAAATTGAAGAAAAATGAGATGTTTATTATTTTTTATTTTGTTTTGTTATTGTGGTAAAATACACATAACATAAATTTTACCATCTTAACTATTTTTTAGTGTACAGTTCAGTTGTATTAAACAGATTCACATTGCTTTGTGACCACGATCACCATCTATAATGTTTTTCATTTTGTAAAACTGAAACTCTATACCTATTAAATAACTCTCTATTCCTCTCCCTCTATAAATTATTTATTAATATATTATCAAATATCTTCTATGTTCTAGGCATTGTACTAGCCACTGGAAATGTAATAATAATACACATAATTTTTATTCTAATGAAATGAAGTGTAAAGTCCAATAGAGGGCTTCAGGTTTCACAAATGAAGAGCTTGGAGGTCATCACTCATGTGCTTACAGAAAGGAAAGCTAACAAACTAAAAATCTCAGACATTTTTTTGACCTATCAGAAAACTATAATTACAGGGCAAACATCTGTATTCAGTGTAGTAGCTCAAAACTGCTTAGAACAGAAGTTGCTTAGGAGCTATAAACTGATAGAAACACTTTAGTGGTAATTTTGATTAATTGCTGAATACAGAATATAGACTAGTGTGGTATTGAGCTACTTCTAGGGACTACAATCTTAGGGAAGACCCCCACATTTTCATGTTCTTTACCTCCAGATACCCCAATAAATTCTCACAATGAAAATCTAAGAAAGATGTTATCTAGACTGAAGTGTCTAATCATTGGGAGAAACAGACATATTGTCATCTCCATAACAAAAGCATACTCTCCAATTGAAAACAACATTGTCAGAAGCTTAACTTACTTAGCTGAAAACCATTCATACCCTGCAAGATTTCTATAGTCTTTCTGTTTTACTTAAATGGTGGAAGGACATAATCAACAGAGGTTAGAGATTTAAGAAAGTAGATAGTAATGTTATGGACTCATAGGGGAGTACAGAATATGGAAAGAAATGCTTTAACACTGGAGAAAAACTGGTGAAATTAATTAACTTTAATTATCATCCTCCATCAAACCTTACCATTATTTCATCAAAACTCCAGTAAGATAATAATGCTTTACAGCAGAATGAGATGAAAAATAAATAATCTCTCTGAAAAAAAATTTCTTAGGGAAGACCAAACTAAAAAGGTGAGAAAATATTAGGAATAAGAGAAATTTGAAGACTTTGGCAACTACAACTATAGTAGACATTAAACACAACCAAATTTCTACTCAGATTAGCATATATTCTCACAAAAAATTCTCAGTTTATCTCAGAAGAGATTACATTATATGTGACTATCTTTAACATACACACAAAACAAAAGAATTACAAGACATGTCAAAAGGCTAAAAAAATGTGCAAAGAATAAAAGCAAGATTAAAATAATATTCGACACAATGTCCAAATTATCAAACATAATTTAAAATAACTGTGATTTGTATGTTAAAATCACAGATAACAACAAGATATGCTGTTAATGGAAGTGGGAAAAAAAAAACTCTAACCAAGAAAAAAAAAGAGAGAGAGTAGAGTCAAGATGGCAGACTAAGAAACATTGTGATTGCTTCCTCATATGACAATATTAAAATTACAACTAATTTATAGACCAAGCAACATAAAAAAATTGAGGATAAGTTTAACAGATGACCTATAAATCAGGATGTGAAGAAGAAACCGTGTCAAGCCTGGAAGGAGAGGTGAAGATTTCAAATGAGACCCACACCCACATGTGGTAGTTGAGAATCAGGAGAGCTATCTCATCTGGGGAGTTTCCCCCTGAGAAGTGAGAGGTTTCAGCCCATACCAGGGCTCCCGAGCCCAGAGCACGGATGCTAGAAGAGGAGATCTCACAGCATCTGGCTGTGAAAATTAGTTGGGATTTGATCTACCCAGGTAAAAGAGAAGGCTGCTGAAAATATAATTGTACTTAAAAGACCTGCACACAAACTATTTCACTCTCAGGTACTCCCTCTGGGCTCTGGGGTGGGACAGAGGCACCAGAGAAATATAGGAAGAGATTAAGTTGTGTGGCTTCAGGGTGAGGGCTCAAGAAAAAGCTGCCCTTTTTTCCTATTTTGAGTCTTCCCTAAACAGGGCCAAACCTGAATCTGCATTGGCCTGGAGAAATTTTCTCGCTCTACCCAGGTGATTATTTGGGACCCCACCCCACCCAATTTGTTCACTAAAAGAGACACTTCCAAGAGCAGGAAACAAAACCCAACCTATGCTGCAATCTTTATTGGACAATTCTCAAGGGTTTATGGGCCCTAGGCAGGCAGTGGCTGGCCTTAGTATGCTCTGAGCCTATTGCTGAATATCAACAGACTCAGCTCTGAGAGTGTCAAACCTGAATCTATATGGTGAATACGACTTGCTCCAACCTGGTGACTCTCTGATGCCCTTTTGCACCCCACTTGCATCTTGTCCACAATTCTTTAAGCAGCTGAGCCTTACTAGCAGCCTGATGGCAGCAGCAGGTCTCAAGGTGCACTGGGCTTTTGACAGATCACTTTGTAGCTCCAACCAGGTAGCCCAAGGACAGTCACAGGCAGAGGATAACATTAGCCTGCATGGGAATCCCTACTAAGAGACCCCCTAACCAAAACAGCTGGAGACCAGCTTCATAATACAACAGAGTACTATCTTATTAGTCTCATAACTGGCATCGCCAAAAGGTGGTTCCTGTGAACATCAGAGCCAGTGTGGGCAAATTTTGCTTCATGTGATCAGCCCTGATACAAGAGTTCCCACAATGCGAGCATGGCCAATTCTCACAGTCAGACAGCCTGAGGTTCAGTCCTACCTGCTGATTTGACAGTATTAATCAAGGTTCAACTACAGAAAGGCACACAAAACCCACAAGAAAGAACACTGTCATAGCATCCAATCAGGGAGATTGTGCCACTGGAACCCATAGGACAACAACTACATAATGACAACTGCATGAGACTTAGAGATGTAGCAGATGTACCTAATACATAGAAACAAACATGGAGAGGAAGTAAAATGAGAAAACAAAGAAATATGTCCCAAATGAAAGAATAGGAGAATCCCTCTCCCACCCTCCCACCCCACAAAAATACCTAAACAAAATTGAGACAAGCTATCCACTAGATATAGAATTTAAAAGAAGGAGCATAAGAATGTTCAGGAAACTTAGTGAGAAATTTAAGAGATAATAAGAATAAAAAAGCATATAGATACCATAAGAAAGAACCAGTCAGAAATGAAGAGTACACTAAATAAAACCAACAGATAAGACAGAGGATCAAATCAGGAATTCAGAAGACCAGGTAAGAGAAGACACCAAATCAAAACAGCAAAAATAAATAAATAAAAATGGGGACATCATCAGTTGTAACAAAATTTATATTATAGAGGTGCCAGAGAAGAAAACCAAATATTGAGACCCTATTTAAAAAAAAAAAAAATTAACATAAAATTTTCTAAACCTGTAGAAAAAAATAGACATATAAGAGTAGTAAATGCAGAGTCCCAAATAAGATTAATTCAAAAAGGATGACAACAAGACACGTCATTAAAGAGACAAAAGTTAAAGAAAAAAAGAGAATTGTAAAAGCAGAAAGAAAAAGTCAATTAATTACCTATAAAGGAGACTGTCAAATGAAATTTTGCAGGCCAGAAGAGATTAGCACAGAATATTCAAAGTGATGAAAACCAAGGACTTACAGCCAGGACTACTTTACAGAGCAAAGCTATTGTTTAAAATTGAAAGAGATATAAAGAGCTTCTCAGAAAAGCGAAAGCTACAGGAGTTCATCATTACCATGTCAATATAAAAAATGAAGGACTTTTTTAGAAAAAAAAAAGAGAGAAAAAATGTAAATATAAATAATAAAATAATAAAAGTGTGATAACTACATACCTATCAATAATCATTTTAAATTTAATGAATTAAATGCTCCAAAAAAAGACATAGGGTAGTTGAATGTATAAGAAAATAAGACCCATACATATGTTGTCTACAAGAGACACTTTAGATTGAATGATACATAGACTAAAAGTAAAAGGTTGAAAAAAAGATATTTCATGCAAACAAAAATTTAAAAAAAAGTTGGGATAACAATTCTTATACTAGACATAATAAACTTTAAATCAAAGGCTATGAAAAGAGACAAAGAAGAAAATCACATATTGAGAAAGTGATTAATCAAATAAGAAGATATAACCCTTGTAAACATTTATGCACCCAGTATCAAAACACCTGAATGTATATAAAAAAAATTTAACCAACATAAAGAGATAGTTAACACTAACACAGTCATAATAGAAAAATTTAACATCCCATCAACATGAATGTACAAATATTTTAGGAAGAAAATGAACAAGGAAACAGTAGCCTTAAATGACACACTAGACCAGATGGATTTAGTTAATATTTTTAAAGCATTTTACCCCAAAGCAGCAGAATATATATTCTTCTCAAATGCATATGAAATATTTTCCAAGAAAGGTCACGTGTTAGGCCACAATACAAGTCTCAATAAATTTAAGATTGAAATTGTATGGTATGAAACTAGAAATTAATTACAGGGGAAAAAAAAAACAAAACCACACAAACACATGAAGGCTAAATAACATATTACTAAACAATGAATAGGTTAATATGAGATTTAAAAAAAAATCAAAAGACATTTTGAGGCAAAGGAAATAAAAACACAACAACCCAAAATTTATGGGACATAGTGAAAGCAGTCCTAAGAGGAAAATTTATAGCAATGCAGGCCTACCTCTAGAAACATGAAAAATTATCATATAAACAATCTAAACCTACACTTATAGAAACTAAAAATAAAAAATAAAAAAGCAAATAAATCCCGAAGTTATTAGAAGAAAGCAAACAATAAAGATCAAAATGGAAGTGAACAAAATACAGCCAAAAAAAATGATTCAGATGATCAATGAAAACAAATTTTTTTAAGAGAAAAACAAAATTCACAAATCTTTAACTAGACTCATTAAAAATAGGACCCCAAATAAACAAAATTAAAAATAAAAGAGGAAGTGACAACTGACCTCACAGAAATATAAAAGATTTTAAGAAAATACTATGAGCACTTATATGTCAATAAATTGAACACTCTGGAAGAAATGAATACATTCCTAGAAACAAACATTTAATCTTCCAAGGCTGAATGAAAAAGAAACAGAAAATCTGAAGTTACTAATTACTACTAACAAAATTGAATCAGTAATCAAAAAATTTCCTACAAATAAGTACTCAATTGAAGGGCTTGCACAGGTAAATTTTATTAACCATTTAAAGAAGAATTAACACCTATCTTTCTCAATTTATTCCAAAAAAAATTCAAAAAAAGGGAAGATCCCAAGTTCACTTTATGAGGCCACCATTACCTTGATTTCCACACCAGTCAAAGACATTACCAAAAAAAAAAAAAAAGGTAAAATTATAAACCAATATCCCTGATGAACATACATGCAAAAATTCTCAACAAAATATTAGCAAATTGAATTTTTCAATACATTAAAAAGATCATACAACTTGATCAAGTTGTCTTTATTCCTGGAATATAAGTTTGCCTCAATATTCCCAAATCAATAAATATGATACACCACATTAACAAATTGAAAGGTAAAAAGCATATAATTATATCAATAGATGAAGAATAAAATTTTGACAAAATCCAGCACCCATTTATAATAAAAACTCTCAGCAAAGTGAAAATAGAGGGAATATACCTTAACATAATAAAGGGCATATATGACAAACCCACAGCTAACATACTCAATGAGAACAAGGTCAAAGTGTTTTCCTTAAGAACAGGAATAAGACAAGAATGTCCACTTTCACCACTTTTATTTAATATAATTTTGAAAGTTCTAGCCACAGCAATCAGACTAGAAAAGGAAATAAAAAATATTCAAAATGGAAAGGTGATAAAACTCTCATTATTTGCAGATGACATGATACTATATATAGAGAACCCTAAAGATTCTACCAAAAAACTATAAAAACTAAGAAATAAATTTAGTAGAATAACATAACACAAAATTAACATTCAGAAATAATTTACACTTTTACATACTAATAATAAACTATAAAAAAGAGAAATTAAGAAAACAATCCCATTTACAATTTTATAAAGAAAAAATAAACCCTAGAGATAAACTTAACTAAAGTGGTAAAAGATCTATACTCAGAAAATTATAAGTCATTGAAAGAAAGAAATTGAAGAAAATACACATAAATGTAAGCATATATCATGCTCAAGGATAGGAAAAATTAACATCATTAAAATGTCCATATTACCCAAAGCAATCTATAGATTCAATGCAATCTCTATCAAAATATATATGGCATTTTTTTTACAAAACTAAAATAAATAATTCAAAAATTTATATGGAACTATTATAGACCTTAAATAACCATGACAATAGTGAGAAAGAAAATCAAAGTTAGAGGTATCATGCTACCTGATGTCAAACTATACTACAGAAATATAGTTATCAAAGCATCATGATACTGGCATAAAAACAGAGTCAAAGATCAATAGACAAGTATAAAGAGCTCATAAATAAATCCATGCCTGTATCATCATTTAATCTATGACAAAGAATGCAACAGTATAAAGTGTGATATAGATAGTTTATTCAATAAATGGTGTTTGGAAAACTGAACAGATACATGCAAAAAAATTAAAATAAAAATGGATGATTTTTTTTTATACAATATAGAAGACTAAACTCAAAATCGATTAAAGATTTAAATGTAAGCCCTGAAACCATAAAGTTCCTAGAAGAAAACTTAGGCAATAAGCTGGCATTGCTCTTCTTCTTATATCTTTTGGACAAAGGAAACAAACAAACAAACAAACAAAACTTTATAAATTATACCAAGCATATATCCCAACCATAATTATAACTGGATAATTATAACTGCATAATTATAACTGCATAATTATAACTGCATAATTTAAAACTGGAGATCAACTGCAAAAGGAAAGTGAGAAAAAACACAAATATGCAGAGAATAAACAACATACTACTAAAGAATGACTGGGTCATAAAATAAATAATAAAAGAAAAAATAAATGGAGAGATAAAGAGATACATAAAAATAAATGAGTATAAAATTACAACATAACAAAACTTTTAGAATACATCAAAAGTGACAATAGAGGAAATTTCATATCATTACAGGTCTATCTCAAAAAAAAATTGAAATAAACAACCTAACATTACAGCTTAAAAAAAAAACTAGAAAAATAAAAATAATCAGCCCAAAGTTAGCAGAAAGAAGAAATAAAAACTAGAACAGAATTAAATAAAATTGAGACAAAACTATAATAAAAAATCAATATGACAAAGAGTTGTTTCTTTGAAATAATTTTAAAACATTGACAACCCCCTGGCTGAACTCATTAAGGAAAGAGAGAAAGGACACAAATAAAATCATAAATGAAAAAATGGTTATGACAAATATCATTGAAACATGAAGTATCATATAAGAATACTATGAAAAATTATATACCACCAAATTTAATAATCTAGAAGAAATGGACAATATTTTAGCAATAGACAACCTTCCTAGATTGAATCACAAAGAACTACAAAATCTAAATAGATCTATCAACAGTAAAGAAATTGAAACAATCATCAAAAACCTCCCAAAAATGTAAAGTCCAAAACTGGATGACTTTACTAGTAAATTCTCCAAAACATTCAAAGATGATTTAATACTGAAATGATTTAAAGTTGAAAAATAAGACAATACTTTCTAATTCATTTTATGAGACCAACATTACTCTATACCAAAACCTAGAAAAGATAACCCACAAAAAAAGAAAACTAGAGATCAATATTTCTGATAAATACAGAGTAAAAATAATTTTAAAAATACTAGCAAATGAAATCAAATACAACAATACATTTAAAATATTATACATTATGATCAAGTGGGTTTCATTCCAGGGGAACAGAGATGGTTCAACATATGCAAATAAATTAATGTGATACTCCACATAAATAAAATAAAGGGTAACAATTGTATGATCATTTCAATATATGCAGAAAATGCTTTTAACAAGATATTGCATTAATTTATGAGTAAAACATTTAGTAAAATGGGTATAGAATAAAAGTAACTCAACATAATAAAGGTCACAAATGACAAACCCTCAGCTAGTATCATACTTTTAATGAAAAACTGAAAGCTTTCTCTCTAAGATCAGAAACAACACAGGATACCTGCTTTCACTACTGTTATTCAATATAGTGTTGGAAGTGCTAGCTAGAGAAATCAAGAAAAAGAAAGATAAAAGGCATTCAAATTAGGAATAAAGAAATCAAATAGTCACTTTTCTGCAGATGACATAATTCTCTATATAGAAAACCCTAAAGACTTCAGGATACCAAAACAGTAGAAAAATTCATAACATTTCTATACACTAACATTTAATTTTCAAAAAAAAACAATAAAAAAATTTATTTTGCCATCATAACAAAAAGAATAAAATAAAATACCAAGGAATAAACTTAATAAAGCAATGAAGCACTTATACGCTGAAAACTACAAGACTTATTAAAGAAATTTAAGAAGACACAAAGAAATGAAAAGATATTTTGTGTTCATGGTTGGAAGAATCAACATAGTGAAAATGACCTTATTACCCAAAGCAATATATAAATTTAATGCAATCCTCATGAAAATCTCAATGGCATTTTTTAAAGAAATAGAAAAATAATCATTAGATTCATAAGAAATTACAAAAGACTCTGAATAGCCAAAGCAATCCTGAGAAAAAGTACAAGACTGGAGATATCACTATCTCGTTCTTAAAATTATACTATGAAGTAACAATAAATCAAAACAGCATAGTATTGGCAAAAAAAGAGAGAGAGAGAGAGAGAGAGAGAGAGAGAGAGAGAGAGAGAGAGAGAGAGAGAGAGACATACACACACAGACCAACAAAACAGAATTGAGTGCCCAGTAATAATCCCTGTTTATAAGGGCAAATAATTTTCAACAAAGGAGCCCAAAACATAACACTGGATGAAGAAAAATCTCTTTAAATGGTGCTGGAAAAATTAGAGAGCCACATGCAAAAGAATAAAATTGGACTGCTATCTGTCATCATACACCAAAATTAACTCAGAAAGGATAAAAATCCTAAATAAAAAAAACTGAAAAAATACATTTCATAGAAGTACACAGATTTAAACTCATTGACCTTGGATTCAGAGAGAAATTTATAATTTTGTCCTCAAAGGCAAAGTAAGTAAAAACAAAAATTAAAACAAACAAACAAACAAAAAACAGGACTCTATCAAACTAAAAAGCTCTGCACAGCAAAACAAACCATCAACAAGACAAAGAGGCCACCAACTGAATGGGTGAATATATTTGCAAACAACACATTTGTTGAGCAGTTAATATCCAAAATATGCAAAGAACTCATACAGCTTAACAATAAAAAAAAATTGAAAAATAACAAGGGGACCTGAACAAAAGTTCTTCCAAGAAGACATACAAATGGCCAACAGACACATGAAAAGATGCTCAACTTCAATAGCTATTAGGAAATGCCTAATCAAAACTACAACATGTTAGCATCTCACATCTATTAGAACGGCTAACATCAACAGGGCAAGTAATAACAATTGTTGGAGAGATTTTAGGGAAAAAACAAACCCTTATACATGGCTGGTGGTAATGTAAAATGACATTTCAGAAAAAGAAAACTACAATCCAATGTCTCACACACATAGATGCAAATTCCTTAAATGTTAATAAATCAAATCCAACAATTAAAAATGAAAACGTATACACTGCTGGTGGGTACAGCCACTATGGGAAACAGTATGGATGTTCCTTAAAAAATTAAGAATAGACTTACCATATGAACCAGTAATCCTTCTTCTGGGTAATTACCCAAACAATTTGAACACATTTATCTAAAGATATATGCACCTCGATGTTTATAACAATATTATTCATGGCGGCAAAGACATAGAAACAACCTAAGAGCCATTTGATAGAAGAATGAAAAAGATGCAGTACATATACAATAAAATATAACTCAGCCATAAGAAAAGATGAAATACTGTGACAACTTGGATGGATCTTGAGATTATCATGCTAAGCAAAATAAGTCATATGGAAAAGTTGTGAACAATATAATTTCACTCATATGTGGGATACAAAACTGAAAACCAAAAATAAACAAGACAGAGACTCACAAGCAACAGATTATGTTATGGCTATCACTAAATTCACATAAGAAAAAATGAATAGTTTCAATAGTCTTAATCTATTAAAAAACATCAGATCAATAATTAATAACATTTTTAAAGCATCATACACTGCTTATTTCACTGGTGAATGCTACCAACATTTATGAAGAAATACTACCAAATTTTTACAATTTCTTCCAGAAAATAGAAGGTAAACACTTCTTATCTTCTTCTATGAGGACAGTATTATCCTAATACCAAAAGTAGACAATAACATTTCAGAAAAGAAAAACTACAAACCAATGTCTACCATGCATGTGGATGCAAATATCTTAAATAAAATGTTAGCAAATCAAATCCAACAAATTATTAAAAAAATTAAACCCCACATCCAATTAAAACTTATTTCAGATATTTAAGGATAGTTCAATATTTTTAAATCAGCTAATTTAACCCATCACATCAGCAGACTAAAAAAGACAAATCATATGATCAAACAGATAGAGCTAGAAAAAACATTTGACAAAACCAAACATCCATTCATAATTAAAAAAAAAAAAAAACACCAGAAAACAAGGAATAGAGGAAGGTTCTCAACTTGACAAAAAAAAAATCTACTAAAAACTAATAAAAACTTTACAAATCAAGTTATAGTTAATATTGGGAAACTAAATGTTTTCCCTTTATGATTTGAATTAAAGTAATTCTGAGCTCTTTCATCACTTTTGGTCAACATTATACTGAAAGTTCTGGCAAGAATAATAAGAAAAAACATATTTGATATATAATTTAGAAATAATGTCTTTATTTACAGATGTCATAATTTTCTATGTGGTAAATCCCAAAGAAACAACAACAATTTGCTTGGAACTAATAAAAGAGTATAGTAAAAGTCACAATATACAAGGCTAATATCCAAAAGCCAATTGCTTTTTTATAAAATAGCAATAAATAATTGATATTTAAAGTTAAAGAATGACAATAGCAACAAATAAATTAATATTTAATATACATCTAACAAAATAGCTATAGTATCCATATGCAGAATAGTACAAATACTGCTGATAAAAGCAATTAAAAAAGATCCAATTAAGTTATAAGATATTCTCTGGTCATAGATCAGATAATTTAATATTGTTAACATTTCAATTCTCCCAACTTAACACATAAGTTCAATGCAATTCCAATAAAAATCTCAGCAATCAATTTTGCAGATACTAACAAAATGATTCTAAAGTCTATATGAAATGACAAAAGTATTAGAATAGCCAACGTACTACTAAAGAACAACACAGTTGAAGGGCACACTCTATTTAATTTCAAGACTACTATAACTCTAGGATAATCAAAACATCATGATAATATCAATTCATAGAAAATTCATAAGTGAAACAAAATAGAAATAGACTCACATGAATATAATCAACTGATTTTATACCAAAGTATAAGATAATTCCATGGAGAAAGAATAATCTTTTAAACAAATGGTGCTGAAGCAAGTAGAGGTTCATATGTAAACCAAAAGGAAAATAAAAGAAATATAGTTATAGACCCTATATATTTCATAAAATTTAACTTAAAATGATATACTAGAAGAAATTACAAATAGAGAAAATTTACTTAACAAGGAGTTCCCTTGACTTATTGATTAATTTTTAGATTTTTAGATAGTACATAATTCTTAATTAATTGATCATTTGGACTTTATTAAATTTAAACCTTCTGTGCTAAGAATGAATACTATTAAGAGAATGAAAAAAAAAAGCCACCGAGTCAGAAAAAGTATTTGCAAATACATATTTGATAGACAATTTGTTTCCAAAATATACAAATCAACTCACCAACAAGAAAACAAAAAACTCAGGAAATGAACAAAATACCTGAATAGATACTTCACTAAAGGTGAGAAATAAGTATAGAAAGAGATGTTCAATATCATTAGGCATTTGGTACTTGAAAATTAAAACAACAATTAGGTACCACTATACACCTGTTAGAATGTCTAAAACAAATATATGGCAATACTAATTGCTTGTAAGGATAAAGAGCAACAATAACTCTCATTTATTGCTGATAAGATAAAAAATTGTACAACCACTTTGAAGACATTTGGTACTTCCTTGCAAAGTTAAATATAAACATACTGATTTGTCCTCATCTATTTTACAATTGTATGTCCATACAAAAACTTGCATGCAAATTTTTATAGCACTTTTGTTTATTATTACCCTAACCTGTACTCCACCAAAATTCTCTTCAATAATTACATAAACTTACTGTGTATATACTTATAAAAAATAGTATCTATTATAAAAAGAAATGAAATATCAAACCATAAAAAGATATCGATTAATCTTAAACATATATTGCCAAATGAAAGAAGTCACTGAAATGCTACCATTCCAATGATAGTATTCTGGAGTGAAAAATCCACAGAGACAATAAAAAGATCAGTAGCCAGGTGTTCAGGAACAGTAGGGCAGTTGGAATAGGTGAAGCACAGGGGATCTTTTAGGGCACTGAAACTATTCTGATATTGCTATAATGGTGAAATATGATACTATACATTTGTCAAAACCTGTAGAACTTTATAGTACAGATAATAAGCCTAAATGTATGCAAATAAAATAAAGAGCTCAAGGGATCCCTGGGGTAAATGTAGAAAGGAATAAAGCAACTTATATTACATAGGACTAAAATAATATATATGTGAAATAAATATGAAATACCTATACTACAAATGTATGGAATAACCTTATTGTGAGATTTGGGTAAAAATGGTGTTGATATATAATATTTTGGAAATTAATGAAGTCTTTAAGAATAAAAGTAAAAAAAAATTATACATATTTCCAAAGAGTGAAGTATGAAGTGAAAAAAAATTAGGAACTTTAAAATAGAGAAACCTGACAACACTGCCTAATTCAGGTAATAAAGTTTAATATAAAAAGCAATGAGTCATATTGATAGTATGTAATCTTGATATGCAACAAAAATTAAACTTTATCCTGTTGTCTTTCTCCCTACACCCTAGTCTAATCATAAAAAAAGTCAGACAAATTTCAATTGAGAAACATTCTAGAACATACCTGACCATTATTCTTCAAAACTTTAAGGTCATCAAAACAATGAAATTCTGAGAAATACTCACAAGAAGATGCTAGGGCAGCATAAAGTAAATGTAGAATCCTGGAATAGAAAAAGTACCACAAGTTAAAAAATAAAACACAAAACACAACAACAACAACAAAAAACATACATAATTCTGAATAAAGAAAAAATACATAGGTCAGTTTTATAGTATTAGTGAGTGTTATAATTAAAGCATGTTGAATTTTGTCAAATATTTTTCTGCTCTAATCTAGTCTTTTTTTATTTAGTAAGATGTTTTTATTGTTTTTTTTATTACTTTGGTTAATGTGATATATTATATCAATAGATTTTCACACATTAAAACATTTTTGTATTGTAGAAATAAATGTAACTTGGTCACAGTGTATAATCCTTTTAATATACTCCTGAGTATAGTTTAGTAACATTTTGTTGAGAATTGTGTGTCAATATTCATAAAAAATAGTGGCCTGTCAATTTTCTTTTCTTGTAATGTCTTTATCTAGCTTTAATATCAAGATAGTGCTGGACTCACAGAAAAAGATAGAAAATGTTGTTCTTCAATTTTCTGAGAGTTTGAGAAAGATTGGTGTTAGTTTGAACAGAGTCTAGGATTCAGGTCAAAATGGCAGAAAAGGTAAATGCTGTGCTTGCCTCCCCTCTCAATCACATAAAAATTATAACTAAACTACAGAATAGTTATCACTGCGAGTAGCCTGAAGTCTAGCTGAACAGAAGTTCTACACCTGGAAACACAGAACAGGACTCCTTGAGACTATTAGAAGGGGCAGAGATGCAAAATGGGCTGGTCCCACACCTAGGTGTGGTGGTTGAGAATTGCGAGAAATATATTGGCTACAAAAGTCCCCATGGAAGATCAAGGGGTCCCAGTCCCATTCTGAGCTTCCCAGTCCAGGATTCCATTGCTGGGAAGAGAAGTCCATACAAATTCTGGCTGTGAAAACCAGTGTAGATTGTGGCTGAGTGAGGGAGCTGAGGGAGTTGCAGATATTCCTCTAAAGAGGCCCACACACCACCTTATTTTGTGATGAACTCACTCACTCTGAGCTCCAATGGTGAGGGAGAGATTGAAAGGCACCAGGGACATGTAAAAGAACTGAGTTGTCTGGTTTCAGGGTGAGGGCTGGAGAGGCAGCATTCTCCCAGGCAGAAATGCTGGCAGAGAGCATAGTTTCTTTGATAAAATTTCTTCTGCCTGGCTTGGAGACCCCGGGGAGCACCATATCTGAGTTTCCATTAACATAACTAACACTGGTCACCCAACCCAGGTGATTCACTGAGATCTCACCTTTCCCAACATAGGAACCCATTCAAGCATCTTCCAGTGGATTTTCTGTACAAACAACCTATCTTGGCTCATGATGTGAACTTTCTTCAAAATTCTCAAAGATTCATAAAACGTAAACAAGCAGCATCAGGGCCTAGGCATGCTCTCTGTACCTCTTCCTGAGCAGCAACAATACTAGCATTAGTGGCAGTGGTCTCAGTTTATGGGTTGGCTTCTCAAGGCACCTCCAAACCTAGTGTGGGTGGTGGCTATCCGTGAACTACTTGGCAGATCTTGCTAGATGGCCTTGAGGAACAGATAGTCTGCAGATAAATTTGGCCTGCAAAAGGGCCCCACCCAGGAGGCCCTGGCCTGCATGTCCAGTGGCCAACTTTGGACTGAACCAGAGCACCACCTAGGGTCACTTTTGAAGACCACATACCCAAAAGGCTGAAAGAGCAGGCACCAGAGCCCTGCTAAAAGTGAATCCAGCTCTGTATGGCCAGCCCCTGCTCAATAGCTCAACAGCCATAATCACAATGAATCAGCCTGAGGAGTAACCCTCTCATTAATGAGCAAACAGCAATTAAGCCTCAATTATAACAAAAGAGCACACAGAACCCATACAAGGGAAATACCTGAAGCACCCAACTCAGGTGATCAGGGAAGACTGTGCTACTAGGACCCACAGCACACCCATTATACAAGACCATTCTCCTAAGTCCAAGAAACATAGTAGCCTTATCTAGTACATACAAACAAATACAAACAGGCAGCCAAAATGGGAAGGTGAAGAAATATGTCCCAAGTGAAAGAACAGAACAAAGCTTCAGAAAAATAACTAAACAAAATAGAGACAAGCAATCTACCAGACGCAGAATTCAAAACACTTTGATAAGGATACTCAATGAACTTAGGGTAAAAGTAGAGGAATTCAGTGAGAACTTTAACAAAGAGGTAAAAAACATAAAAATGGAGTTAGAAAACATAAAAAGACACCCAGAAATTAAGAATACCTTAGGAGGAATTAGCAATAGATTAAAGTAGAGGATTGGATCAAATCAGCCATTTGGGAAATAAAGTAGCAGACAACACCCAATCAGATCAGCAACAGAAAAAAAGAATCTAAAAGAATGAGAATAGTTTAAGGGTCCTCTGGAACAACATCAAGTGTACCAATGTTTGCATTATAGGGATACTAGGGATTCTAGGAGAAGAGAGAGAAAGCAGGGAATTGAAAACCTATTTAAAGAAATAATGACGGAAAACTTCTCTAACCCAATAAACAAACAATAGAAATATCCCCATAGATACAGAAAGCATTGTGTTGGCTGTCAGATTGGGGGATGAGGGATGCATGAATATGGGTAGTTACAAAATAGCCATAGGGATATACAGTATAGCATGGGAATAGTGTCAGTAGTATTTTAATAACTATATGTTTTCAGATGAGTACTGATTTTATTTAACTTCCTAAGTTATATAAATTACTAATCACTGTGTTGTACACCTGAAAATAATATAATATTGTATTTCAACTATAGTTGAAAATATTAAAAAATATATTAAAATTAGAAATGGAAAGAAATATAAGATATATAAAAATTAGAAATAGAAAGATAGGTATTATTTCTTTTAATATTTAGTAGAATTTACCAGTGAAGCCACCTTGTTCAGAGCTTTTCTTTGTTTTGGGTTTTTCATTAAATTCTCTTAGTGGATAAATGTACAGTCAGATTTTCTTTTTCTTCATGATTCAGTCAGGGTAGATTTTGTTATTCAGAAAATGTGTCCATTTATCTAGGTTATCCAATTTATTGGCATATAACTCTTCATAGTACTATTATATATATATATATATATATATATATATATATATATATATACACACACACACACACACATATATATATTAATTATACAATTATATAAAATATAATTGTATAATTATATATATAATAGTACTATGAAGAGTTATATGCCAATATTATATATAATATATAATATATTATATATATATAAATTTTTCTGTATTTCTACTGTTAATTGAGTCCTAGTTTTATGTCATTGTAATATGGTAAGATACTTTGCAAATATCAATTTTAAAAAATTTATTAAGACTGGTTTTGTGGTATAACAGATGGTCTATTTGAAACAATAATCCATTTACACCTGAGAAAAACGTGCTTGCTGCTGTTATTCGGTGAAATGTTCTATATGTGTTAGATTATATTAGTTTATAATCTGTCAGATTCAATTAGTTTATAGTGTGATTCAATTTCCGTTTTTTTCTTATTGACCTTCTGTCTGGTAGTTTGATCTATTATTGAAAGTGGGGTATTGACATCTTCAGCTGTTATTGCAGAACTGTCTGTTTATCACTTTAACCTGCCCATCTTTGTTTCATACATTTTTACACTCTAATTTATAAAATTCTTATATCTTATTGATTAATAGCCCTTTAATCCATATGTAATGTTTTTCTTTGTCTTTTGTGATCTTTTTATTTCTCATAATCTGTTTTATCTGATATTAGTCTATGCACTCAGCTCATGCATGTTCTGTCTCTCTCAGTTTCAATGCATTTGTGTCTTAAAAATTGAGTACGTTGTAGGCATCTTCGAGTTGAAACATTTTATTATTATTTATTTTATAAATCTAAGGCTTTACACTAGAGAGCATAATTCATTAATATTTTAATATTTTATTTTTCTGTTTGTCGTATAAAATTTTTGACCTTCAGTTTTTTTATTACTGCTTTTATTTGTGTATAGTAGGGTTGTTTCATAGTACCTAGTGACACAGCTTTTGTTTATTTAGAAATATCTTAAGTTTTTCATTTTAGAAAGACAGTTTTTCTTACTATAAAACTTTTGATGACAGTATTTTCTTTCCTTTTTTTTTTTCATTTTCTTTCAATACTTTAAATACATCATTATACTCTCTTCAGACCTCCAAGGTTTTCTGCTGATAATCTTGAAAATTTCTTTTGAAAAGACAAGAAAGTATTCTTTCTGCTCTCAAGTTTCTTTTTATTTTCTCTTTTGAAAGTTAATTATAATGACTCTCAGTGTGTAACTTTTGGTTTATCCCACTTGGATTTTATTAAGATTCTTGGACTTGTAGATTCGTATGTTCTTATTTTAGAAATTTTTTTTAACCATTATTCCTTCAAATAATCTTTATCCCTCCCCTCTTCTCCTGAGACATTCATAATGAATCTATTAATCAGCTTGATAATAAATAGCCCATATATCCCTTAGGCTCTGTTCAGTTTTTTTTTTTATTTTTTGTCTTTAATGCAATAATTTTAATTTTTTGTCCTGCCCTTTAATTCATTCATTACCTTTTCTGACTACTCTAATGTGCTATTGAACATCTATAGTACAATTTTTAATTTAACTTTAGATTTTATGTTTGGTTTCTTATTATCATTTCTATCTCTTTGTTGATATTGACATTTTGCTTATTTATTATTTTTTTGATTTTCTGTTTTTTCCCATGTTTCCTCTTAGCTCTTTAAACACATTTAAAACAATTGTTTTAAAGTCTTTATCTACTAAGTTTAATGTCTGCTTTCTCAGAGATTGTTTTTACAAATTTATTTTGTTCCTCTGAATCATGTTTTCCTCTTTGTTTCCCATGTACACACACACGCGCGCACACGTGTGTGTGTGTGTGTGTGTGTGTGTGTGTGTGTGTGTATTAATAAAAATTAATGATCTGAGAAAATAGCAGTTACCTCTCCCAGGTTTTATAGACTGGTTGTGCCAGGGCAGCCCATTACTAATTGGCTGAGCATACTTTCCGCCTGGGATCAACTTAAGGTGAAAACTTGAATCATTTTCACATATGTTCTGAACATATTTCTTGACTGGGCCTTTATGTGGCATTCTCAATTCCCTCCATGTATATGACTGCTTTTGAAAGTCATACTTTTTCAAGTTCACATCCCAGCATCTTATGGCCTCATATGGTCAGTTACATGCCACTACCCATTATATCTCCAGATGTCTGGGATTAGTAACGCTGAGATTTGAGTTGGGAATGGCAGAGACTGGTCTTTTAGGAAGCCCCCAGATAAATTAGACTGTTGAAAATAAAATCCGGTCTGCTTATTACAGTTCAAGGGAGAGAACAAAGGACTATGCTCTCACCTTCTTCATGCCAAGGTTATGCCTCACCACATTGAGGAAGAATTAGACAAAGATGAATAAAGAGGCCACAAATTGTTCTATTATTTTTCAGGGGTTTTTTTTTTGGAGGGGGTATTCAGTAGGTGCTACAGACATTTGACTCTTTGCCAGACTTCCTGTCAGATTAGTTCAATCAGTTTCTAAGTTTTGTGTGTTTAAGTATGTTTGTGTGTATATGTTTTGTTTTGTTTATGCTTTCATGGATAGAAAAAGAGTTGGAGTTTTCTATCTTTGGCTGACATCACTTCCCCAATTAGCCTAGCCAGGTGACTTTTTACTGAAATTAATATGAGAAAAATATTTATCAAAAACATGTTACTACTGCTGCTGGTAATATGTATATATGTATGTCTGTGTGTGTATGTTTTTTGTGTGCAGATATATTTCTACTAAAAATATATGGAGTTTCAAGAAATTATACTTATAAATCAAAAGCCACACAATCTCTTTGTTGCTATGTTGTAAGATGAATTGCTTCAAGTGAATAATTATTTTTTTGAGCTCCAGAGAAGTGACCAGGCATTGTGCTCGGGATTAAGAGTAAAAAATAAATAAATAAATGAAATTAACATCTAAAAGGTTTCATAATTTAAAATTAGCATCTGAAGTTTTTACAAGCAGGTAAACATATTTTACTGCAGGTTGAGAGCTACTATCTGAGAAAAATATACAGGAGGGAGTTTTGGAGGTAAGAAGGAAGTTATTATATGTGTTGTGGCAATGTCAGGTAAGATTCACAGAAATGCAATACCTGAGTCAAGTATTACATGCATATTATTACTTTTCAATGGAGAATAGACATAAGGTCTGTAGACAAAAATAAAAAGAGTATTGCAAAGATCATTTGTGTAAAGCCTTGTTGAATGTGAAGGGGATTCATTTATTCATTTAACAAGTGTTTATTGTGTGTTTATTAGGTTTCAGGCACTGCTATAACTATAGGGAAACATCAGTAAAACACACACATAAACAAAACTAACCCCAAACTTCTAAAATCTCAACTTTATTTGAACAGGAGGGAAAAATTAGTGATGATTAAAGTGAATTGAACTTATTTTTACTAATTTGCATTTTGGAGGGGTGGGTGGGGTATATTGGAGAAAATAATAAGGTATCAATCCAACAGTACTTCTGTCATTTATACTTTTTCCATTGGTCTGATATGGTAACAATAATTGAAACATGAAGACAATGGATTCAAAAGATAATGAGGAATGAAAAAGATCTGTCTTTGAAATAAAGTAGTCTAAAGAATATATAAAGAATGTAATACATTTCTTAGAATACCATTTAGAAGAGAAAATTCTACTAAAAAAAGGGGGGGTTAACCTAAAACAGCTGGCCCAAGCTGATGTCCCTAGGAATATTGTTCAAGATAATATTAAAAGCATATAAAAATTAAAAACATGTTCAAGCTAATTTGAGACATTGTAGATAAAATAGTTATTTAGATTTTTTAATTTTGTTTCTTATTGAAGATATTTTTTTAAAACTTTGGATATTTTAATAGTTCATGTGAATAAGCAAATTGGGGTGTAGCACACAGCATTCTTCTCTATCATCATCCTTTCTTCTTTGATGTTTATTAACACCTCTTGAAAGTAGTGCCTGCAATGCCAAGTTGGAGAAATTCTGGTGTTTTTCTAGAAATCGAAGGCTAGTTTTATCCTCTCATTCTTCTACAAAAATGAGGGTTCTATTCAAGGAACTCTTTTTCAGAGCCACTTACTATTAACTTCTTTTGTATTCTATCTTCAATAAGATTTAATTGACACATAACATTGTGTAATTTGAAGGTGTGTAATGTATTGATTTAATTCATTTATGTATTACAAAATGATTACCAGGTAGGGTTAGCTAATACCTTTATCACCTCACATAATTACTAATTCTTTTTTGTGTGTGTGGTGAGATTATGTAAGTTTCTGCTCTCTTAGCAACTTTCAAGTATATAATACAGTATTATTAACTATAATCACCATGCTGTACATTATATCACCAGAACTTATTCCTATTATAACTGGAAGTTTGTACCCTTTGTCAAACATAAACTTCTAAATTTTTTTTCTAAAAGTTGGTATTTATTAACTGAAATTTACATATTTATAGCATTTAATGAGGGCTAGAATTACATATTTTGCTAAGAATCCTGACATTTGTATAAGTTGCAGCCTTCTTTTTGTTTGTGTATACTTATAAATAAATAAAATGACTATGATTTATAAAAATATACATCATTAGTGTTGGTTTAAGGAGGTCATGTTTATCATTTGTCGAAGTTATATGTAAATCTATTTTTAAAATTTTTACATAATTAGATTCTCTGTTGCTGTTCCAATGTGATTGCTATTCTACATCTCTTGCAAATATTTAATTTATTTTTAATTCTATAGCATTCATAATGAGTTTTTAATTCTCTAAAATATATGAAGAGGTGAATAAATGGTGTCCTTCAACTGGCCTTAGTAGGACTGACAAAAATATTCTTCAAGAACCACTAATTCACATCTGGCACACATATGGCTATCCATTAGCAATTCTGGGAGTTATTCCTGAAATTCAAGAAGCTTTTCCTCAACTATTTAATCTAATATAGACACATCTACCTCTTCTGCCACTATATGTGTTACCTTTACTTTTCTTTTTCTTCAAAAATGTGTCAGTGCCTAAAATTTGGTTATTTCATTTTTAAAAACTAATTTGTTTTCTCATGTTTTTCATAGAGAAGGTAAATGGTATTGAAATAGGTATGTTTTATTTTGTCTTATTTATCATGAAATTTATCATTCTCTAGAATAATGAATGGCATTGGGTAGAAAGAGAGAAAGGCAAGAAAAATTAAAGAAAAAAATTAGAAGAAAAAGGAAGAAAGAAAAGATGGGAGAAAGGAAAGATCAAAGGGAAAAAGGTGCAGACACAAGAATGGAAAAAGAAATAGAGGGTAAAAATCATAAGTCTCACACACTTAAGTCTCTCACTCTCTGTAATTTCCAGCATAATATTTAGCACAGTGTCCTCCATTTATATGCCAATAATCTGAAAATAATCTGAAAGCAAAATTTAATATTTCAAATTTGCTCATTCCTTTTCTTCTTACTCTGTATCCAACATAAAATCATCTCTTCAAGGCTTAGTGCTGTGATGTCTTTCCTGTTCAGTCATTTTGCTATTATTTTCTTCTGACTCTTTTTGCATTGTTTTGAATCTCTGTCAGATTAATCTTCATAAAGCATACATATCCACTCAAGAAAAAGTCCTCAATTACATATAAACAGGTTAAATCTTATTATTCTCAAATTCAAATAGATTCTTTCATGAAACTGTCATTCTTTCATAGCTGATTTCTTACCAATAGTAGTAAAGCATGTGGGCTCTACACACAGACCAAAATCACTGAGGCCACGTGATTTTAGAAAAAAATTAGTTAAGTTTTTGTGTCTAAACTTCACACTGAAAAAATATATATAAGAAGAGTAGCTATGGTAGAGTTGTGTTGGGAGCCATTCTTGCTGAATGCTCTGCAGCTAAATGCCCTACAGCTGGAGGCCCTACAGACTGAGTTAAAGTTGCCTTCAAACTAGAAGTTTGCAGAGCAGGTGGGCTCCGTGCAGATGGAGGAAGTTTGGCCTAATGGCTAGTCTATGCAGTTGGAGGAAGTTTGGCTTAGTGGAAAGCAGGTGATAGAAATTATATAAATGTCAAGCAATTGTTTACAGGTGTGTGGGTTTTGTTTTTCATGTATTGTCAAGGATATAAATAGGCTGTATTAAATAAACTTGGGTCAACAGTATTCACTGTGAGCCCTCTCGACTCTATCTTTTGTCTCTCTCTCTCTATCTCTTTCTCTCTTTTCTCAATCCTCACTCCCTCTCTCAGGAACTGTTCGATCTTAGCCAGCAGGCTCCAGCAGAGTTGTTTTCATAATTATATGCTACAAGTGCCTGGATCCCTAGGTTCAAATCAGTCTCTCTATGTGTACTATTTAATTTAGAGCAATTATTTAACCTCTCTATGACTCAGTATTTCAAGTGCAAAATGCAGATAGTACCTACTATGTGGACTTCTTATAAAGATAAAATTACATAAAAGTTCTCTAGGACAACATAATAATGAACATATATGTATATTTTAAAAATCCCTTATGCTTTTAGCCAAATTATTATTTTTTAATTAGGTTTTTTACTAATCTATCTTTTGCTTTCATTTTTTTAACTGAGGATCTCTTCTGATATCTCTGACAAAACAACAACAACAAAAGAAACAAACAAACAAACAAAAAACTTCACTCTTCAAGGCTCCTGAACTCTCTTCTGGTCCCTTATTGAAGTACTGATCTATCTAAAAAACTAAATTATTTATTTTTAAGACTTACGCAATATATAGCTTTCTCTAGTATTTCCTCTGCTCTTCATTCATTGACTAATAAAAAGTAGTTTCTAGTTAATGTGGACCTACTTTCATGAACTATACTTTTGTTATATAAATAAATGATTTTTCAAATGTCACTACAGTGGGCTATTAGCAAAATGACAGACTGGGAAGGCCCAAGCTATCAATTTCCAAATGAAACATAAAAACAAACAATCAACAAAGAAAAACAAGTAGAGACTTACTAAAATAGCTTTATAGTAGCTCTAAAAATCAGTTAAAAATTACAACAATTGCACACATGCTCAATCAAGAAAAAGCTACATTACAAATTGTAAGAAATGTTGTGGCATTTTTATTAACATTTACTCATGCCCTTCCTTGAGTGGCATGATAAGGAAGAAAGATCTGTTATTGGTCTCTTTCCTTACAGAAAGTAGCCTAACAAGAGTTTATTTGTAAAAATTTAAATTTTTTGAGGAGTATCCTAGGAACTAATTTTTGCTTTTTTTTACTAGGAATTTATATGGGGAAAGGCAGCCTAGCTTATATCTCAGACTGGGAAATATCACAGAAGAAAGAGGTTGAACCTACCATTTGCAAAAGTGTCAGGGGACTAAAAACCTACAGAAACTTGCAGTAAAAAATTATAGACAGAGAAATACAATCAAATATCTAAGATACTGAGAAAAAATTAAAGTTAGTTTCTTTAAACCACCGTGTCCTGTCAAGATGGTGATGTAGGCAAATGCTGTGCTTGCCTCCTCTCATAACCGCATCAAAATTGCAACTGAACTATAGAACAACCAAATTAAAAATCACCTGGTCTAGCTGAACAGAAATCTTATAACTAAGTATATGTAGAAGAAGCCATGTTGAGACTGGTAGGAGAGACAGAGACTCCAAAGAGGGTGAGATTAAAAATCAGGAGAGTTATCTAGGCTGTGGTGGTCCCTTCTGAGGAGCTAAGGGTCCAAGCTTCATACCATGCTCCTCAGACCAGGGACCAAATGCAGGAAAGAGAAGTCCCCATAAATTCTGGCTGTGAAAACCAGTAAGGATTATGGCTGAATGAGACAAAGGTACTGCTAGAGACCTAGGTGTTCCTTTTGAAGGACCCACATATGTACTTACTGACAGACCAACTTGGAGAAACAGTTCAAAAAGTGCCAGGGACATACGGAAAAAAAAAAAAACTAAATTATCTGGCTTCATGCTAGGGCTGGTGGGCCAGCTTTCTCTCAGATAGGTCTGGCAGAGGCCATTGTCCCTTTGCTTAGCACTCTCCAACCCAGCATGCAGACTTCTGCAGGTGCATTATCTGAGTCTCCATTAATTTGGCTAATACCTTTTGCCCTGTCCTGGTGATTACCTGAGACCCTGCCCCACCCAACATTTAAGCCCACCGAAAACATTTCCAAGGGCTTTTCCATTCAAATGGCTTGTCTTAGATCATGTGGAAGACTTTCCTAAAAATCTCTCAAAATTTACAAATCCCAAACAAGCAGCATCTGACCTGAGCATACCCCATTACTCTTGCTAAGCAGGCAGCATTGCTATACAGCTTAGCCTACCGCAGGCACCTCTAAACACAGCACAAGTGGCATCTATCTACAGATAACTTTACTAAGTGGCTCTGGGCAAGACACAGATAGCAGTTACACTTGTCCTGCAACAGAGCCCCTCCTAGGAGTCCCAGAACCAACATACTCAATGGCTGGCTTCACACAACAAAGGAGCACCACACAACCACCTCTATAAAAGATACACTTAAACAACAGACATCAGGCACTAGAGCTGTGAAATCAAATCCCGCTCCATAGAGTCAGCCTTTGCACAACAATTTCTCTATTGTAGTCACAGCCTATCCTCATCTAATCAGCCTGAGAGTCTATCCCTCTGAATGATGTGCAAATAGCAACCAAATCTTCACACACAATACACAAAAAGGTCATGCAAGAAGCACCCAACTGAAGTTACAAGAAAGAGTGTCCTGCTGGGCTCCACAGGACACCTAGCACTTAAAGTTATTCTACTAAGACTGGGAGATATAATAACTACACTTAATACATAGAAACAAACATAAGAAAGCAGCCAAAATGAGAAGACAAGGAAACATGTCCCAAATGAAAGAACAGAACAAAGCTCCAGAAGAAGAAATAAAATGGAAACAAATAATCTACCAGACATAGAGTTCAAAACTTGGATTCTAAGGATGTTCAATGATCTCAGTGAGAACTTCAACAAAAACATAGGTAACATTAAAAATAGGTAGAAATGAAGAAAACCATGATAACTGAAATGAAGAATACATTAGAGGAAATCAACAGCAGATTAGTTGAAGTAGAGCATCAAAGTCATGGTTGGGAAGATAAGGTAGCAGAAAACACCCAATCAGAACAGCAATAAGAAAAAAATAAGTTAAATAAGAATAGCTTAAGTAGCCTCTGGGACAACATCAAGATTAGCAACATTTACATCATAGGTTACCAGAAGGAGAAAAGAGAGCAAGAAATTGAAAACCTATTTGAAGAAATAACAACTGAAAACTTCCCTAACCTGGTGAAGAAAATAGACATATAAGCCTAGAAAGAACAGGGAGTCCCAAACAAAATAAACTCAAAGAGGCTCACACCAAGACACCTCATAATTAAAATGTCAAACGTTAAAGACAAAGAGGGGTTCTTAAAAAGAACAAGAGAAAGGCAGCTTGTTACTTACAAGAGAGATCCCATAAGATTGTCAGCTGGTTTCTCAAAAGAACCTTTGCTTGCTAGACAGGATTGTTACAAAATACTCCAAGTGATGAAAAGCAAAAACTGACAATCAAAATTACTCTATTCAGCAAAGCTATCATTTAAAATCAAAGGACAGATGAAGAGCTTTCCAGACAAGAAAAGCTAAAGGAGTTCATCACCACCCAAACAGTAATATAATAAATGTTAGAGTGACTTTTTGAAGAGGAGAAGAAAAGAAGAAGAAGAAGAAGAAGTTGGACAGAGAAAGACAAATGTCATGCGATTTTACTTATATGTGGAATCTAGAAAACAGAATAAGTGAATGAACAAAACAGAAACACACTTATAGATACAGAGAACATTTTGATGGTTGTTGAATAGGGGATTGTTGGAGAGATGGGTTAAGGAGAGAGGGGATTAAGTAGTACAAATTGATAGTTACAAAATACTCATGGATGTAGTTATAGCATGGGAATATAGTCACTAATATTGTAATAATTATGCATGGTGTCAGATGGGTACTGGATTTATTTGGGTAATTACTTCATAAGTTATGCAAAGATGTAATTACTGTACTGTATACCTTAAACTAATGTAATAGTTTATGTCAACTGTAATGGAAAAAATATATATACATGCATTTTTTTTCCAAATAAAATTCACTTGAGTTTCAAGCAGAACATATGTTCCCCAAAAGACATTCAACAACCTAAATTCTTCACTTTAGAAATTAATATAAGGCTCAGAACATGCTATTAATTAGTGAAGGTCTACCCTGACAATCTTCAAAGGCTGGCAAAGGTTACTATTTTCTCATTTTTGAAACAAAACATCTTTAGGAATAAAGAGAAGCAGGAAATTATAGCTCATTCAAAAAAAAAAATCCAGATATCACCTCTAGAGAAACACAGGTATCAGATTTTCCAGAGAAAAGCTAAAAAACTACTGTATTTATATTTTTAAAGAGATTTAAAAAGTATAGACTAAAAACTCAAAAAATTAAGAAAATTTTATAGATAGATATAATTAGAATATAAACAAAGTGATACATGTTACTTAAAAAAAGCAGAGTGACATCAGAAACATGGAGAAGTGAGAGATGTCACCAGATCTCTCCTCTTGAAACAACAATAAGCTGAACATCTAAAATTCAACAAAAAACACCCAACCTGCACAAGAGCATGTCTAAGTAAGGGATCTGAGCATAAGAGCTACCACAGGTCAGAACTTGGGGAATCAGGTGGTACACTGGCAGAAATGAAGAGGCTGCCTCTAGCAGCTGTATTTAACAATAATAGGAGATGGAGGAGAGAAGGTGTGGTGGGTTCCATGACAACTCTGTTTGAGAGAGCTGTGAGCTTCATACAGTGGCAGTGCCCGGGGATCAGGGCAGAAAGCAGAGAAATAGGAAGAGCAGAAAAACAACAGTAGATTTTTACCAGTTGTGGTTGCAAAACGTGAGGATGAGCTGCAGCCTCCATCTCCCAAACCCAGGGGCCACTCTCCATATTCTCCAAGACTTAACAACATGGAGCCCCAGGGGAATCTGGGCAACTAACACTGACAGGTACTGAGACTGAAGGTGGCAAGTGTGACTGAACATTTATAAGGAAAAAAAGAAATTATTGACACTAGATAGATAGATAGATAGATAGATAGATAGATAGATAGATAGATCTTAGAGATTTAGATGTCACCTACTAGAAAACAAAAGAAAAATGCCTTCTTAGCAATAGGCTAAAGAGAGACCTTTATACAATAAGTCTTTCTGGGAGTAGGGGGAAGCTGAAAACAATTTCATTACTGCCCAAGTGGAGAATTAGTCCATTAAACACCAAAACAACCAAGGTGACAAGGCTGCTCAGAAAAAAGGAGAAATATATTTAGAAAACAAGCTTAAGACATAGAAATATCTGGCTTAAATGTTAGAGAAATCAGAATGGTACGTCTGAAAAATCTCAATGAGATGCAAAATATTTCATATCAACAATTCCAGAAACTGAAAAAACAACTAGATTAGCAGAGTGAACTTTTTAGCAAGGAGATTGAAATACTCAAAAAAGAACAAAATAGAACTTCTGGAGATGAAGAACACACTGAAAGAGATGAAAAATAAAATAGCAAGTTTGAGAAATAGAGTTGAGAAATGGAGAAAAGGATTAGTGATACTAAAGACAGAAATCTAGAAATAAATCAAAAGGAAAAAGAAAAAAAGCAAAGAATAAAAAATAATAGAGAAACACAAGAACTAGTTGATACTATCAGGAAAAGAAACAAGAATAATGGCCATTCTCAAAGGAGGGTTAAAGGAGCAGGGATTAGAAAGCATTTTCAAACAGTTGATGAGAATTTCCCAAATCTAAGGAATGAGTTGTAGTTTGGAATCAAGAAGTAAAGAGAACACCCAATTACCTCAATGCAAAAAGGCCTCTTCTAAGGCACATTTTAGTAAAATTATCAAAATTCAAAGACAGAGAAAGAATCCTCAGGATAATCAAGGAAAAGAAGATGGTAACCTATAAAGAAAAATCCATTAGATTATCATTAGACTTCTCAGCATCAACCTTACAAGCCAGAAAGGAGTGGAATCAAATATTCAAACTATTAAATGACAGGAATTACCAGCCAGAAATAATTTATCCAGCTAAGCTCTTTTTCAGATATGAAGGAGAAATAAAGACCTTCACAGTACGTGTGTGTGTGTGTGTGTGTGTGTGTGTGTGTGTGTGTAACTATTCTTACATATTTATAATGGTAACCACACAGCAAAGATTCAGAATTTAAGAACATAACATAAAACAAAAAGGACCAAAAGAAAAATCCACAAAACAAAACCAAATAAAGAAATAAAATAAAATAAATAATAAAATAAAATAAAATAAATAAAAACAAAAAACAGATGCACAAGGACAAGGAAGCAATGGAAACGCCAAGCTACAGAAAGTAAAAGATAAAATGGCTATATGAAACCGCATATTTTAATAATGATCCTAAATGTAAATAGATTGAACTCACTGATATAAAGGCACAGAGTTGCAGACTGTATCAAAATCAAAACCCAACCATATGCTGCCTCCAGGAGACATATCTCAGATTCAAAGACAATTATAGACTCAAAGCAAAAGAGTGGATGACACTATTTTGAGCGAAAGGCATTCAGAGAAAGATGAGAGTAAGCAGTACTAATATCAGATAAAATAGATTTCAAAATTAAAAAAAAATGGTGCTGAAAAATACAATAAGTGAATTGAAAACGAATTATAGAAGACTTAAATAGATAGAAAAATATCCGTGACCCTGAGGATAAGACAATTGAAATTACTGACTGAGAACAGAAAAGAAAGAAAGAAAGAAAGAAAGAAAGAAAGAAAGAAAGAAAGAAAGAAAGAAAGAAAGAAAGAAAGAAAGAAAGAAAGAAAGAAACAAACAAACAAACAAACAAACAAACAAACAAACAAAGAACAGTAATCAGGGCCTAAGTCATTTTGAAACACTATAACTCAACCAATATATGAATTATGGGAGTCCTAGATGGAGAAAAAAGAGAGAAAGGAGAAGACATTATTTGAAGAAATAATGGCTAGAAATATTCTAAATTTGAGGACAGGCATGAATCTACCAATCTAAACAGCTCAATGAAATTCCAGTAGAATGAATTTGAGAAGTTCCACATAGATACATTCAAATCAAACAATTAAAAAGACAAGGACAAGGGGGAAATCTTGAAGATAGCAAGAGAATAATAATTTGTCACTTAAAAAGGGGTCTGTAATATCATTGGAAAATTTTTTAGCAGAAACCTTGATTGCCAGAAAACAGTGGGATAATATATATGGAGTCCAAAAAAATTATAAATAAAAAATTCTATATCTAGCAAAATTGTCCTTCAAATATGAGGGAGAAATTAATACATTCCAAAATAAACAAAAGTTGAGAATTTAGCACTAAACCTGCCCTACTAGAATGAAAGAACACTAGACTGTCACTCAAAGTTTTATTAAAATATATAGTTCTCTGTTAAAGTTACATATGTAGACCAATATAAAAAAATGTAATTGTAGTTTTCATTTGTAACTCCACTTTTTATTTTCTACAGCATTTAGAAAACAAATACATACAAATGTGTAAAATCTATGTTAATAGCTACATAATACATAGAGATATAATTCATGATATCAATAATATAAAGTAAAAGAACATTTGATCTGTGGGTAGAGTTTGTATATGCAAATAAAATTAAGTTGATATTAATTTAAAATATAGATTTAAAATTTTAGGATGTTATATAAAATTTCTATAGTAACTATAGAATATATGCAAAGACAATAAAAAGAGATTCAAAATGTCAATACATATATTTTTTAAAAATAGGAAAGCAGTAATATAGGAATTGAAAGACAAAATCTAAAAGACATGCACAGAACAAATAACAAAATAGCAGAAATAAGTCCTTCCCTATCAGTAATTACTTTAAATATAAATGGATTGAATTCTCCTATCAAATATGTAATTGGAAGAATAAATTTTTTAAAAAAGGATCCAAAAGTAAGCTGTTTATAAGAGGCTCACTTTAAATCTAAAAGTATGCATAGCTTGAAATTGAAAATATTAAAAAAAATAACAGAATCTATGCAAATATTCATTGAAAGAGAACAGGATGGCTACTAATGTTAGCCAAATTACATCTTAAGTTAGAAAGTGTGTCAGGAGACAGAGAAGAACATTATATAATGATAAAAGTGTAAGATCACTGAGATGACATAACATTTAAAAACATACATTTTTAAACGTTAGTGTTCCAAAATATATGAAGTAAACATTGACAGAATTGAAGGAATAAATAAATAGCTCTACAATAATAGAAGAGGACTTTAATATCCTACTTTAAATAACGGACAGACCAGACAGAATAGCTATAAAGATATAAAGGACTTAAACAACACTATAACCAATTGGACATAATAACATTTGATAAAATTTAATACCCTCTCCTGATTAAAAATTTAAAAAAAACACTCAAAATATTATGAATAAAAGGAAAGTACCTCACATGATAAAGGGCATATTTGAAAAAACTCTGCAGCCATCATTATTTTTAAGGTCGAAAGATGAGTTCTCTATGATCAAGAACAAGATAAGGGTAACTGCTTTTCTAGTTCTATTTAGCTCAGTTTCAGAAGGGCTATCTAGATTAATTAGGCAAGATAAAAAAAATAAAATAATCTAAATTTTAAAGGAATATTTAGAATTATATCATTGTAAACTTGCCAGAGCCCGCCGGCTAAGATCGAACAGTTCCTGAGAGGGGGAGTGAGGATTGAGAAAAGAAAGAAAAAGAGAGAGACAGAGAGAGAGAGAGAGACAAAGAGATAGAGTCGGGAAGGCTAACAGTAAATACTGCGCCCCGAGTTTATTAAGCACAGCATATTTCTACTCTTGGAAATGCATGGGAAGCAAAATCCACAGATATTCTAACAATTGCTGACATTTATTTAAGTTCTCTCACAACCTCTTTTATCCTATTCTCTGTCTCCCATTCCCTGGGGCAAGGAACGTTCAACTCTTTACATTAAGCCAAACTTCCTCCTTCTGCATAGAGCCCACCTGCCCTGCAAACTTCTAGCTTGCAGGCAACTTTAACCTTTTCTCAAGACAGGCAGCAGAAATGGCTCCCAACATAGACTATATAATCTTAAAAGTAAAAAATGGTAAATATTTTATATACACAAATACAATCTTTGGAAGCAATAATATCTGCAGAATTATAAGATGCATAATCAACACACCAAAGTCAGTTACACTTCTATACACTAACAATGAAAAACTCAAAAATAAAATTAAGAAAATAATTTTATTTACAATGGAATCAATAGGAATAAAATACATTGAAGTAAACTTAACCAAATAGGTAGGCTTTTACACTTAAAATACAAAATGTTACACTCAAAATAAATTTAGAGATGACTCCAGTAAATAGAAAAACACCTTCCGTCCATGGGTTGAAAGAGTTAATGTGCTTAGTTATGAAAGTGTTTATGTGCTTAGTTGCAGAAGAAAAACTAACACAATACAATATTAAATGCCTTCAGAGGAGGGAAGGGAGCTCACTCTAGGAGCAATGTTTTCTGACCAAGTTGGGCTACTGTTAACAAAGTGTAGCAAGCAACAGAGAGAAGAATGTTATATAAGCTCAAACCTGTTTCTCTCTCTATTTTATGCAGTACAGAGCAGTCTTTTGATTAAAGGTTAGATAATATGTATTGGGGTGTATAAAGCAAATTTCATTTGTATAATCATTTCTTGATATCCATGTCTGATGTAATTATTTGACAGCTCATCCTGTTTCTCAGTGACTAAAGATCTAAGCTCTAAAGTGACAATTCCCCAAATTATCCGAAACCCTGCTCTCTTTTTCTCCATTCTGGGCTTACACAGGCAACTCTGTGGGATTGGTAATGTGACATATAGAGACTTTTTTTTTTCCTAGTTTAAAGGGTCATTGTGTAAAAGCAGCAAAATTAAACTCACAGTAAAATTAAACTCACAGGGTACAATTCAAGCATAAACAGAGCTGTGCCATTACTCATTCAGGTTTACCATCTTTTTAAGTAGAGATTTCCTACTTACTCTGCCTATTTCTGTCTGTTAATAAAGAAAATGATAGAACTTCTACAGTTGATACTCAGCTATAATGATACTTGAAATGTACTGATTAGACCATTGTGGAATGAACCTTACCATTTGGCCTCCTGCCTGTTTCAGAAAAAAATTTTTTTTAAAAATGAAGCTTTGAATATGGCTATTTTAAGTGATGTCCAAGAGGTACACGTAATAGCATTCTGACCTTTACTCTTATTTATTTTTCTTTTAGAAAAACCTTTAGAGAAACAGTATGTCCACTAATTCTCTTCACCTCACCTTGTTGACCAGAATTAATATAAAGTGTATTTTTTTTATCAGATCCACATCTCTTTGGAGTTTTCTGCATAACTGATTCCTAGAGAAAGTCTTTCTTTCCTCAACACTGTAGAGGCATGCCTCAGAGATATTACAAGTTTGGTTCCAGATCATTGCAATAAAGAGAATATCATAATAAAGTGAGTCACACAATTATTTTTGGGTTCTCTACTGAATATAAAAGTTACATTAACACTATACTATAGTATAGTAAATATGGAATAACATTATAGGTAATTAACAATGTATATACTTTAATTTAAAAACTTTATTGCTAAAAAAATTTTAACTATTATCTGAGCCTTTAACAAGTTAAAATCTGTTTTTGTTGGTGCAGGGTATTGCCTCATGGTGATGGATGCTGACTGATTAAGGTGATAGTTGATACAGATTTGGATGGTTGTGTAAATTTCTTAAAATCAGTCAATGAAGTCTGATGCATCTCTTGACTGTTGCTTTCACAGATAATTTATCTACAGCATCTATGTTGTTTAATAACATTTTACACATGGTAGAAATTCTTTCAGAATTGGAGTCGATCTTTTCAAACTCTGCCATTGCTTTATTGGTTAAGTCTAAGTAATATTCTAAATGTTGTCATTTCAACAATCTTCACAGGATCTTCACCAAGAATAGCTTCCATATCAACCAACCAATTTTTTTGATCATCCATAAGAAACAACTCCTTGTTCATTAAAATGTTATCATGACATTGCAGCAATCTAGTCACATTATCAGGCTTCACTCCTAATTCTAGTTATTTAACTATTTCCACAACATTTATAGTTACTTCCTCCACAGAAGTCATTGGATCCCTCAAAGTCATCCATGAGGGTTAGAATCAACTTCTTCCAAAATCCTGTTAAAGTTGATATTTTGATCTCTTTCCATAAATTATGAGTGTTTTTCATGGAATCTAGAAAGATGGATACTGTCCAGAGAATTTTCAATTTACTTTGCCTAGATTCATCAGAGGAATGATAGCTACAGCCTTCCAAAATGTATTTCTTAAATAATAAGACTTGGACATCAACATTACTCCTTGATCCATGGGCTGCAGAAAGGATATTGTGTTAGTAAGCATGAAAACTTTAATCACAATGTGCATCTCCATCACAGCTCTTGGGTGACCAGATACATTATTATTGAGGAGTAATATTTTGAATGGAAACTTTTTCCTGAGCAGTAGGTCTCAAAAATGGGCTTAAAATATTCACTAAACCATTTTATAAACAGATGGGTCAGTATCCAGGCTTTGTTGTTTCATTTATAGAGCACAGGCAAAGTTAACATAATTCTTAATTAAAGGTCCTAGGATTTTATCAATGGTAAATGAGCCTTGGCTTCAACTTAAAGTCACCAGTTGCACTAGTCCTTAACAAAGAGAGTCATCCTATTCCTTGAATCTTTGAAACCAGGCATTAACTTCTCTCTAGCTATGAAATTCATATTGTTAGTGCAGCCAACTTTTTTATTTCAGCTTGATGTTCTGGGTAACTTGTAGCTTCTATATTAGCATTTGCTGATTCATCTTGCACTTTTATGTCATGGAGATGACTATTAGCCTCAAACTTTTCTTCTGCAGCTTCTTCATCTCTTTCAGACTTCAAAGAATTAAAGAGAATTAGGGTCTTGCTCTGGTTTAGGCTTTGTTCTAAGGGAAAGTTGTATCTGCTTTGATCCTCTATCCAGATTGTTAAAATTTTCTTTATGTTAGCAATAAGGCCATTTCACTTTACCATTTGCATGTTTACTGGAGTAACATTTCTAATTTCCTTTAATAACTTTTTTTTTTTTAATTTACAACTTGACTAACTGGCCAAAGAGTTCTCACTTTCAGATTATTTTCACTTCTGACATATCTTTCTCACTTCGCTTAATAATACCTCATGTTTTGATTTAAAGTGAGACACAAGTAACCCTTCCTTTTACTTCAACACTTAGAGACCACTGTAGGGTCATTAATTTCCCTAATTTCAATATTGTGTTTCTGGGAGTAGGGAATCTGAGGAAAGGGAGAGAGACAGTGAACAACTGGTCAGTGAAGCAATCAGAACACACATTTATAGATTAAGTTTGACATCTTATCTGGATGTTATTCGTGGTGTCCTAAAACAATTATAATTGTAACATCAAAAATCACTGATCACAGATCACCATGACAAATACAATAATAATGAAAATGTTTGAAATATTATTATCATTACCAAAATGTGACACTGAGACACTAAGTAAGCAAGTGATGCTGGGAAAATGACACCAATAGAATTGATCAAGGTAGGGTTGCCACAAACCTTCGATTTGTAAAAGGAAATACAATATCTGGTAAGCACAATAAAGCAAAGTGCAATACAATGAGCTATGCCTGTATGTGCTTACCTTTGTTACATGGGCCAAATTTTGATGCAAATAAGAGGTAGTTTGGGACTGTAGATGCTGAATTGCTTTGCGGTTGCAAAAAGCATAATGTAGAAGGTAGAATGCTGTGGAAAAACAGGTTTTATAATTAGGCTCTATTAGCTGCTTACTATATGAATTTGCAATAAATCATTTAACTATTCTGAGCTTCAGTGTCTCCATTTGCCAAATTGATTTAATATGTCACAGTAATTTTGTAAGAATTAAATAAAATAAGAAATAAAAATATAATTTTATTTCTTCTCTTTACAATATATACTTTGTGAACTAAAAAAAGTATTAAATTAAAAGTTGTAAGTGCTCTCCATGTCCATCCTACAAATACAAATGAAAAGTCTCAGTTGACTGAGAGTCTTTAGTGTTATGTCTCAGTTATTCTTCAATGAACTTGACTTTCTTTCTAGTGGACAACCTCTAGTGTATTACCTCTGTTCTAACTTCTAAACTTGATGCTTTAACATCTGCACCACATGCATATGCCATGCACAGTCACCACTGTAGAACAATCTGATAATATGCCTGAGTCATCTGCCCTTGGAGTTCTGCCTCCCTTAACATTCTTTTCCTCTTCCTGAGTGCATGATTTTAAAACACAAAACAATTGAAAAAAAGAAAGAAAGAAAGAATAAAACAAAAAACATTCAATCCAGAGTCCACACCCCTAATCACCTCATTTATTGGCCTCATACTCCAGCTACTATACATCTGCATTAATCTCCCCAGGACCAGGTACCAAAAATTTAGGGACAGTCCCTATACCCCAGAGCCTGTCCAGTTATTCAAATTAGCCAATCCTGAGCATGTTTACCTTGTCTCACTCATACTTTACTGCAGAAACTACAATAAAGGATCTTATCCACAGTTGTCCCTTCTCTCTGCCTTATGACTGATCCTGGTGATTCCCCATTTGCTCCCTTCCATATACTACCATGGCATGAAATTTGCTTCCTCTCTTAAAATGTGAGTATAGAAAACTATAATTTCAATAATAATCATCTCTTGATTGGTTGTCTTTACTACACCTCAAATTTTCAAGTTATACCCTTTATTTTAAAATAGTAACCATAATTCAATGTCAATGGAAACATCTGATTCTTATTGTGTCATTAAGCCAATTGGTCCAAGTTAACTTTTTCTTTTAGCTATATTTCTGAAAAAAATGAATTAGATTGATCTATAGTTACATATAATTATTTTGTATATTTCATATATGCCAGTATTTGATTTCTTTCTGTACCTTAATATTATTAAGTTTTTAAAATATATAATAGATATGAAGACTCTCAAGGAACTTAAAAACCTGTAGGGGAGACATCTAAATCAAATAACCAGGCAAATATGTATAAACTGACATTTGTGAAAATTGTTACAAAGAAGAGTCATAAGATACATAAAGGTTCTTGACCTAGTTTGGCAGGCCAAGTAAAGATATTCTGTGGAAATGACACCTGACCTGTGATCTAAAAAAATTAGTGGCAAGAAAAAGGAAATTTTTATTCTCTGGGTATACAACAGTTTGGGCATGGCAAAGTGAGAGCTTTGCTACTTCTTCCTTAGTAAACATAGAGTCTTCTGAAAAACTAAACAAAACAATAAAATAAAAACATAGAAAGTAATATAATATGTATTTTTTTAATCTGTAGAACTCAGCTCAACTGGTATAGTTTCAATATAAAATTTAATAATAAAGATACATTTACACTAACAATGTCTTGTATTAATTATATTCTAAAACTGTCTAAATTAGCAATAATACAATATTGTGATAATAAAATTAAAAATGGAACTGGAAATAGAATATTCTTATATTGCAGAAACATTACAATACTTGTAACAATTCAATGTATAGGTAACATGTTCATTCATTTGTTCATTTATAAAATATTTACTGAGCAGCTACTAAGTTATAGATGTACATGAGGTGATAAAGAATCAGATTTCCTGTGCTAAGGCATTTACAATAGAGCTGAGGGTATTGACAAAGACACACAGGATTACAACACAGATACAGCTGTACTTACAAGGTTCTCAAGGAGACACCAAGGAGGGAAATTATATTAGAGAGTCCAAATCGGTTTTCTAAAGGAAAAGACACTTAAGAAGAGCCTAAAATAATTAAATAGTGTTATTCACTCTGAGATTCTTGCCACACCTAACACATAAGCAAGGGAGACAGGCTAAGAACACAAAGAAATGAGGAGACAAAAAAATATCTTTTGAAGTCAATTTTACATAATTTTGTAATCATAATCTCAGCAACTCATTCTTTATAAGTAAAGATTCACTGAGACTTGGAGAAGTCAAGTAACTTGTTAAGTGCTACACAACTAATTAGCTCTGTAGCTAGAACCTGACATTCTGCTTCTTGAGCTCACAGCATGTGTCAAGAACTGAAGCCATACAGGAAAAGTGAAAGGACTATAACATAATAGAGAAGTATTTTAAGGACATATTCTCACCTTGTAGTCTTTTTTAAGGCTTTGTGCTACCAAAAGTGTTGGGAATTAGATTTATTTCTCTGTCCCCATGTATCCTCAAAAGGTTATACTGTAATTGACCTCACTAGAAAGAAAAAAAAAAAACCCACAGGTGACAGGAAAACATAACTGCAAAGAAATCAACTCACCTATAGAGTTAGTAAATAGAAAAAGCAAAACTTTTAAGTCAAGTTGAGAAAAATTTCTTAAAAAGTCAGAAACCCAGACAATGAATAAACTGACTTGTTAGTTTCGTCTGTAACTCTTTCCATAACATATATTGCCACAATAGAGGAACAGAATTTTTTTTTTCTGTTTTTGTCTAAAGGGCCAACATAGGGATGGAAGTACAGCCTTCATTTTGTTAATTGTATCATCAAAAGTGCTAAGGTAAGTCCTTTGAATAGTACAAATCATCCCTTGCTTAAATAGCACTTTTATTAATCAGTTCATGCATTCACTCAGAAAATAGTAATTGAGTTCTTACTGTAAAGTCTTATATTTGCTACCATTTAAGATATGCTATGGTTCTTATTTATTGATAGCTAAATGTCTCTTAAGGTTGGAGAGGAAAACTAAAAACAAAAAGCAACCTGTCTCTCAGCCAGTGAAACCACCCGACCCTGGTCAGCCCTGACTGTACTTAGTCTTATGATTTTAAAGTCAGCTCAAGTATCACCTTCACTTTTTTTTCTTTGCCTCGCTATCCCTAAATGAGTCATGTGTTTTCCTCTTCACTTTAACATTACTTTGTGTATATTTCAATTATAGTCCTGGCTACATAATACTGTGATCATAGGTTTATGTATCTTTCTTCCTCATTAGTCTTTGAACTTTTGAAGGTCAAATACAATATTTTATTTATTTTTGTATTCTGAATATAAGAATATGGGAACTGTTGTAGATGGCCAAAGCAATATTTCAGTAAAGAAAATTAAACAGATGCCAAACAGCTGTACATTTCATATGAGTGAGATCATGCCATATTTATGTTTGTATCTGAGAGAATTCTGAGTTTGACACAGACTAGAAACTCAATAAGTTTAAGGAATAAATGCAAGTAAATAGAAGATAAACTGAGGGGGAAAGCATTATATGTTACTAACAATAAGAAAAAATATATTAATGTTAATTTAAAAAACAAAGAAAGTTTATAGATAATAAGAATGTGTTGTTACTAGGCCTTAGAGGACCCTAAATTTTGGATGGAAATTTAAAAAGATGGCAGAAGTTTCAATGGAAGATAATTTTTATAAGGACATATTATTGAGAATTAACCTAGTATGTTTGAAGACAGGTAGAATAGTATATTACCATAGAGATGGGTAAGTCTAGTCAGTAAAACCTACACAAAATTCACTAACCATAGCTTATATGCCATTAATGATATATTTCAAGTAAATATTAAGTAAAAACATATCATGATACTCTAACTTTAGTCAGTTATGCACAGTTATCGCCTAGTTAAGAAATAGCAAGGTATTATAATAGTCTTCAGATGACATTACTGTTTATGATCAGAAGATACTTGACATGTTTGAACTTGATTTTCATTTGTAAATGCTTACCTTGCAATACTTACCTCAAAGAATAGCTGTTATGATTAAATCAAATAATTTATATGAAGTGTTGAGTGTCTAATATCTAGAATATATTGGACACCAATAAATGTTATTTTAAAATAATTTATTTCATTATAATTTACTATTTATTGCCATTCATCTATTTATTTATCCATTCACTTATTTATTGTGTGATAACTGTGTGTGTATGTGGTACTATTGTCTGTGCTACTGATAGGTGAGTGGATTAAATAGATAAAATCTTTTGTCTGTTTGTATTCTGTTGGAAAAAAAGAGTTAGTAGGAAAAAAAAGTAAATTATATAGTATATACTATAAATTATAATTACCAGAGAAGGGAATAAGCCAGGAAAAGGGAATGGGGGGTGTCAGAGGTTGAGTTTCAATATCAATTAAGGTACTCAAGGAATAACTTGCGAAAAGGTGATACTAAACCCAGACTCAATGGGTAACTTGCTACAAGGTGATACTAAACCCAGGAGTAAGCCATTCAGTTATCTGAGAGAGAAAGCAGTTTAGTAAGAGAAAATAGTGAAGATTGTAACTTTGAAGTGGATTTGGCTTGTCCTAATATAAGAGCAGCAAGGAGAAATGGCATGGTTGGAGCAGAAGGAGCTAGGGAAAACTAAAGATGTACTCAGGTAGGAACTTAAAAGAAACATTAAGTAAAGTGATGACTTTGGCTTTATTTCTGAGTGACATAGAGAATGGAGGGAATTGAGCAGAAAGATAAGTAACGTGATATGACAGCTGGCATATCTTAGTAAGGTAGCTCCACCTGCCCTGTGAAAACAGACTGCGTTCAACCAATAACAAATAGTTGTGGTCAGAGCAAGGTCAGTGAAAAGAATGAAAAGTTTCAGATTTTGGATACATCATAGATATGTTAAATGTGGAGTATGAAAGGATGAACAGCATCACGAATGATGGCAAGGCCTTTGGCTTAAACTACTAGAAGAATGGAGTTGCCATGGAGATGTGTGGAGGACAGTGAAAGAAGCAATCATGTCTTTCTTCAACCCCATGCTTTCCCAAGAAGATTGTCAGTTCTGCAAAGGCCATACTATGTCTATATTCCACTTGTATTACTACAGGTCCTCCCCAAAATATATATTGCCCTGATGTAGCCAGTGGTCAATAGATACTTCAAAGGTAAAGTAACTAATTCTTTTAATGGTCTCTCTAAGTCACTGTAAGCATTTTATATACATTATTTCATTTAATGTTTAAAGAATTTTATGACATTGTTTTAATAAAACACCAGGCTCTGAGTGGTCTATCTGCACTTGGCACTAAGTTGTTTGTGACCCCTGAGATAGGAAGCATATGATTTACTATTATTTAAATGCACCACATATCTATAGTATCAGAATCTTTTTTTCATCGCTAGGAATCTGAATTTTTAAACAGGACTTATGATTCCAATATACGTTAAACTTTTAGAATCACTATTTTAAAGCATAATTGATTTACCAATTGATAATTTAAAAAAGAATAAGGTGATAAGTAAACACATTCTTCATGGTTTCTCTAAGTGCACTCTATTATTGTTATGGTTCTAGACATTTTATTTGTATTTCAAATATTTAAATATAGATGTCTATAGAACATAACTGCACATAGCTTCTTAATTCATCACTAAATTTGTGTCAATGTAAGTCACTATCTCTCTACAAATAAGAATAAATAACGCACCAAAGATTTGTTAAGAGAATTACATGAAAAGTGTCCAAACCACACTGTTATTTACAGGTGAGAAAAAGTAATTTGCTTAACAAATAATATATTCTTCTTTTGGAGGAAAAACACTTAAACCCACAAGTGATATTTATTTTTTATATCACTGTGAAATAATCAATGTTTAAAATGGTAATATTAGTAGTTTAAACAAAACAAAACAAACAAAAACTTCTGACTAATTTCAACCCAAGAGCAGACATATATTGTCTTTTTAAAAACATCAGAATTCAGGATTAACTTTTGGAAACAAAAAATAATTCACACACACACACACACACACACACACACACAAGTAATTATTATTTAAATAAAATTTTTAAAATTGAAGAACTATGTTTATTTTTATTATTCAAACTGCTTTGTTAATCACTGCCTGTCTGCCGCCCATCACGCTTACTCATTTTTTGAACTAGAAAACTATAGACCTATTCAAGCTGCAGATTTAGCTCTGCAAACAATTCAAATAGTTTGAAAATTTAGCAGTTTAAAGAAAATCCTTCTATTACGCTGACCTGTGACAGTTTAGTAGTGAAAATGACTATGGTTTGTCCCTGTAACCTCTTCAAGAGCCAGATGAAGCTTCAACAACAATCTAAGTGCTTCTCTGCATATTAGAGAGTTTCCACTGCAAACTGTTAGAAGTCTGTCTATGAGAAATAAGCAGAGAACTTAAGTCCAGAAGTGGACATAATGTGGGTAATTAGTAGACTGAAGGGTGGAGATAGGAGCATAAAGAAGTAGTCTCAAAGAGGACTCAGGGGAGCAGTTTGGAGTAGGAAAGAAACCCCATCCTTCCCAGCCCCCACTTCTCAGTATTAGAGAAATGAAACTCCCAGTAAATGTAATTTGTAAGTGAAAAAAAGAGAAATAATGTGTAAACATGTTCACATGTTTAAGAGCTAAGGAGGAAAGTCTTCCACTTACAAAGTTGAGAAATGATCATCAGTGCATGATCCACACAAACTGACCTGATAACCTGATCCTGGGTAGTGATTTACCATTTCCTATCCTGGAGTCAAATCAGCCTCATGCGTGCAACAGAACTCCAAGTAAGGAGCCAAAGGAGACCCAGAAAACTCTTGGCCAATTTCTCCAAGGCCAATCTGTGAATATTGATTTGCCAAAAGTATCAATTGGCTCCAAGATCTATGCCTGTCAATCAGTGATAGAAAAGAGAAGTTAAAGTGAGTCCATAATAATGTGTTCTAAACTTGTAGACCCTACACTCAAATTGGGATGAAGAAGTTTCTGAAGAAGTATAAAGAATAAAAGCAAGATGTTATAAGCCCCTGTGGTAGGTCTCTACTTTTTCTCTCTATGAGTCCTGGGCATGCACACACATGTGCACACATAATCAAACATGCATATTCTAAAACCAAACCAGGAGTCTATTGCTGCTTTTTTGGCTAGACTCCCATGGGAGCATTTGAGTAAGCTTTTTAAATATGCTCTAAATACAGTGTTTACAAAGAAGTTATATGATGATTTAGTCATATAAAAAATTATTTTTTTCATCAATAGATTTTTACCAAAGGTTTTATTTCCATCAAAAGCAGGGGAACAGACAGGTCTTAACATGAACTTTTTATTTTTTCTTTTTTTATGTCAATCCAGTGACCAACAGAGAACTCTGTTTGCTAGATTGGAAAAATAAATGTTATTTGACACTGATATATTTCTATTATTATCTTTTCTGGTTGTTATAGTCACAGGTCAGGTTGTGGAGAGGGGTATCTAGCTACCCTCAGCTCTCTAAATCCTTCTGTATCGGTGGTCTACTAAGGCATCTTATCTTTACTGATATGCATTTTAAAAATTGTCTTTTTCTTTTTCTGTGTCTCAAATGCTCTTTTCTTTTTTTGGTAAGGCAGTATAAATACAGTTGATTGCATTAGTTTGTGTTAAAGTGCGAATGACTCATAACTCATTTGATGCACCAACGGATACTGAATCTTAAATGAACACTATTCTGGCAATTATAATACAAGTAAAGCATTTCATGATAAGAGAGCAGAAAGTACTTGCCTAGAATATTCTAAAGTGTGCTAATAAACTCTATTATTAAAAAAAGTCTTTATCCTCAGTCCAGGTCATCAGAACAGATAAAAAATTAGGGGTGGGGGGTAACTTTAAAATAAGAGCAGAGTGAATTTGAGTTTAGAATAATCTATATAATTGCTTTAATTATATTTCATTTGGGCTTATTGTAACTAGTTTTAGGAAAAAAATTTGTGCAAGAAGCAAAAATTAGCAATTCCAACAGAGCACTGAAACTCTAAGAAGTATAAGTAATGGAGAAGCAATGCAAAATTAATGAGATGTGAGTTTCAATGGTTGTCCTACTAATGCTGAATCCTTATGACAGAAACACTAATCAAGTTTAGAACATCCGGTTCATTTCTAATTTTTCCTTAGTAACCAGATTAGTCACTTGTACAATATTAAATTTCTTGTTCATTATCCATATAATATTTTGCTTTATTTTGGGATAGAAGTTGAGGAAATTCAACCGAGAGTGACACATAAAGTTATAACTAGTTTCTTTTAAATGGATGTGTTAGTATGCATATATATTTCCCTTCCTTAAATGCAGTTGGCCTCAAACACATCATAATTCCTGCAGCAAATTCAATTTTGATACTCAAAAAAGAAACATTTCTGCAAATTTTATTGTCCCTTGTTATCTAGTATAATTGTATATCTTCCTAAAGGTTCTATTGTTTTGCTAAAAAAAAGGACGAATTGAATTGGTTATGCTCTTGCTAATTTAGGCATGAGTGTGCATGTGTGCTTTGGATATTTAATAGAAAATAAGAGTTAGTGTTGGGTCAAAGTCAGGACTGTGCCTCCACATCACTGAAGCTAAATCACGATCTAATTCATTGAGCTATTACCAAGGCTACTGGAGATTAAGGGAAAGGAGTTGTGAAGTGGATAGCTGAATAGGACACTAGGTGATTGTACTGATGGATTGAAATAAATGAAGGAAGCATATGAGTCAACATGCACTGCTAATAGAAGATATGAAACTAACCTGGTTAGTGCAAGAGATGTAGTCAGGAGAGGGTGTCTTATCTGCATTTTTGTGTGCTGGTGAGGTCATTCTGGGGACGTAGGGCAAGGGGGCTGGGTAAACTGCATATCAGATAGGGGGACAAAATTGCTGCTATGAGTCTATTCTTAGTGTGCTTTTGCAAGTAATACATGCAATCAAAAGACAAACATATTGCATACCTATGATATTTCTAAATTACCCTGTGAGGCTGTACCTCTTGAGAGAAAAAAAAATAATCATAAGGAAAATTTTATATAAGATGTTGTACCAGGTATCAAACACCTAGAAAACAAAAATTTGTTTACCTGAATGCTCAGACCTGCCATATTCAGTATATGTCTTACACAGTTATAGGGCATTGTGCTGCTCTTGGCCTCTTTATTTGTTCTTAATGTTTTATGCCCTTACCAAATACATTATTTCTTTAGTTTTGTTAAGGTCACCATTAAATCTATACCAAATTAGCTGTTTCTGCCACTTAGGAAATGCTCTGACTCTTTCTAGGTATTAGAAATTTACTTTGAAAAAATGGCAACAATATTTCCTTTATCTCTTAAGAGTTTTGAAAGCACACAATTTTATCTCCAGATATTGCCTTCAGTGGCCAGAATTTTCTAGCTTTGAAACAATACTATAGACACTCAAATTCCCTGTGAAATCATAGTTACCAAATCTATCAGCAGACTAGAGAGGGTTCTTCCTTTTCAGACACAGAAGTTTAATGGACAACATGTATATCACCCACTGACTACATAAAAACATCCCATAGTATGAGGCTTTTATTTTTTACACTCTAAGCAAGATTGATTCTCATGAGAAGTTCACCAAAAACCTCAGGCTATTGGATTGTACTAGAAAATGTCATCCTCAACTGGTCACACCATAAAATTGCACTAACCACAGCTGGGCCCACTGAGCCTCAGCATCTCCTTAATTCATCTATAGTTGGTTTTCAACATACCTCTGGCAAAGGTTGTTTACTCTGCCCAATGCTGAGATCCTCTCACTCTCACAGATGACAACTTACTAGTGCTTATCTAAGATTACCTTGGCCTTTCTATATAACTTTTCTGCCTCAAAGTGATTTTTTGTATTTATTTTATTCTTTCTTTAGTCCTTCCTTTTCTCTGTTTTTGCTTTACGTGTCCTCCAATTTTTTAATTTAAATTTAATAAGCACCTACTCTGTGCTTATAAACCAGGAATTTATGATTTGTTGACAATTCCCTTCTGTCTAAGAGGAAATGTCCCTTTGTCCATAAAATTAGACTTAAAGACTTAAAGGTGTAATTTCTTCTGAAAAAAAATGTCCTCTGAACTCCCTAAACCCAAGCTGTTGTCTGAACTTTCTAAACCTAAGCTTTGATTCTCCCTTTGTGTGTAATCAGAATCCGCATGCTGACCTCTCTGCTTATCAAACTCAACTGAAATGTTTGAATCTCTTGTTTCTGGCTCCACTCACCTTGATCGCTTTGAAGAAAATGGCTGCCTTTGCTCATTTCTATATTTCCACAGCACTGGACACAAAATAAATTTTCACTAATATTAATTGTATCACTGAAAGTCAGACACACACACACACACACACACACACACACACACACACAAATAGTTCTGATTTCTCTCTATGCTTTCTCATGATATTGCTGAACAAACTATTCTCTGATTTTGCCTTGAACACCCTATCTTTTTAACATCCTTTTTTTCTTTTAGCTTACATATGTGCTTAATCTTCTTTGTTAAAAAAAATACATTTCTTGACCTTCCTAATAACTCAAAATGTCTTTCATTTCTTGAGAGAATAATTTGCATTTGTTGCCCACAATTTATCACCTCTAATTCATCATTCTACTCTAGTGGTTTCTAAAATTGTGGTTCTCAAATGGGCAACATCGCATCCCCTGTGATTGTGACAAATGCAATTTTTGGGTCTCTGTGTGACAGTTAATGTATTAGAAGCCCTATGGTGTGACCTAACCATCTGTGTTTTATAAGTACTCCCAGTGATACCAGTGCATGGTAATCTTTGAGAACCACTGATCTTGAATTGTTTTTCACATGAGATTAGTGACCTTCATTTAAATGTCAAACTAAAATACCATCTTTTTGTTCTCCTAGTGAACATTTTGAAAAAAATTATATAGCTCAATAAGTAAAGACAAACTGCAAACAATGTTTATGACATACAGCGAAAATAGTTCTTAAAAAAAATTTATAACATTAATTGTAATTATTAAAATAAAGTATTTAGAGTGCCTTTGAATTTCTAAATATTTGAGGATTTACTGGTTTCTAATTTTGTTTCATTGTGATCAGAAAACAAGATGTGTAATATTGATTCTTTTTTTAAAAAAATTTTCTTTGTGAACAAGTACCTAATCATTGTTTCTTTTGTGCTTGAAAAGAGTGGGTATCTATAAGTCTCTATCTGTGCTATATTAAGTTTGATGACATGATTGTTCAATTCTACAGTCTTAATATGTTGTAGTCTTATGGAAATTAATTTTAGTGACAATTTTATATTAACTATGGGTTTGTTAATTTTACTTCAAATTCTGTCACATTTTGTTTTATATATTTTGATACTCTAATACTATGCATATAAAGTTTAGAATTTTTGTATTGTATCAGTACATTTTTGTATTACATAGTACTCTATCTGTAAATATATTTTGCTTTAGAATTATTAGTATAGCTACAGTAATATTTAGTTATTATTGGCCTGCTATTTTTTTTCACTCTTTACTTTTGTGAGTGGGCTTTAGAAAAACTTGAAACATAGATTGAGTAAACAATAACAAATAAAAAAATTATACTAAGTAAAAAAAGTATTTCTTTTTGTTATAGGTGAAAGTGAAAACCAAACTATTGTTATTATTAATTTATTATTATTATTATTATTATTATTATTATTATTATTATTATTAGAACAATAAAAGTTAAAACAGTAAGGGAAGAAACGGATGTGCTAAATATAGAAAATAATGCTTGAAATGATTAAAGTAAATGCAGATGAAAAAGATAAAGACTAATGAAAATAAACAGACTACTCATAATAGATGTAAAGATAAGGGAAAAAATAAATGATCAATGTATTCCCACTGCTGGCACATTGAATACAATGAGCACTGAGAATTATCTCTTGAGTGTCAAGAGTTCACAGTGAACAGAGTGCTGCTATGTTAAGAGGGTTCAAAAGATGCTCAATTACATGGCAGTCATGGAAGAAGAAGAAGAAAAGTGTACACAGCAAGTACAGACAATGTTTATGCTGAGATTCCAAAATAATTTTTAAAAGTGTTTAAATTATTTAGCCATAAAAGTCAATTCATTTATAAGAAAAAACACAAGTGAGGTCTCTCAGAAGAATATGGAGTGACATGGAAGAAAGAAAAATAACTGTGGGTGATTAATACTTTCAGTCAATCTCATATTGATTGATAAAGGACATTAAAGATGTAATCAAATGTGTAAGAACTTAGAAATATGTGTGCTACATTTTTAAACAAAAATTGACAATTATAAACGACATAATGGCTGTATAAAACACTACATTAACTACAGAAGATCTGGAGATTAACCAAGTTTTCCTTTAAACATAAAAAAAAACTTTCAGGCAATCCCAATAATGCAAAAAATTAGATTATCACGGGTATGACCAAATTTTTATAATGGCTATATTATGATGAACTGAACTAGGAATGATAAACCAAAATAAATTACTGAGAAATCAAAAAATTATGTGAAACAAACTGGCAGTGAATACGTAATCCTTTGAGATACTGAAAATATAATTAAAATAACTTGATGTTATACTTATTGAAAAATGCAAATGTAATAAACTCTAATGAGTTAATATTTTTTATAACTAAAAAATATGGAATTCAGAGAATAAAAAAGGTAAGAGAGCTTAAGATAGTTTTCCATATTTTGAATTAGAGAGAAAATTGCTATATGTAAAATTAAAACACAATGTGAAATAATTGTGAATGTATATAATGATTTTTGTAATAACTTTTAAGCAAAGAGATATTTATTTTGATTAAATATCTTGTTTATTATTTTTAAAAATTTCACCTTTTTTTTATTATCAAGTTAAAATAAATGTGATGATTTATACTAAGTGATATAATTTTATTCTCTTTTATAAAATTATTTATAAATATCTATCCAGGTATCTATGTATGCTTATAAATATCTTTCAGTATATACTCATAGAAAGATTTTTGGAATGTTAATTTGTTTTATACCAGATGATGAGTTTTTTCTGCACTCTTTTTTTTTTTGTACTTTTCTATACCATTAAATTTATTATTGTCAACAAGGAGCAGAATTCATCTTTATAAAATTATAATATCTTAATTTTTATTAAAAGTAGTATACTTATTAAAATTTTGAACACACAACAAAGAGAATGCAGAACTTTTGTATTCATTCCACTTGGCACACAATTTACTTTCTTAGAAAATCCTTAGCTTTCCTCTACCATCCTCTGTACCAAGCTAGGGTGACCCCCTAAGCCAAAGTCAAGGCTGTCACACCCACTTCATTTCCCCTGGTACTGTAATGTTTTAATCTGCATTGAGTCGGTAAAATTAGAAAGTATTTATTCAAGTGAGTTTATAGCTACAAACTCTTCCACTCATTTTTTTAAAATAAAATGGAGGTGCCACTGACATAAGTCAGATATTCAGGAGATGAGCCCACATTGGCTCATGTAAGTTTTTAATCAGGTAAACTTGAAGTAGGGAATAAATGGACATCATGTAGGCAATATAAATTGCAGGAATATGTGAAAACTGAGGACAGCACTGTAAATTACAGATTGAGATAGCAGTGGGCTCTCCAGAAGTGTCCAAGTTGTATGTGGAAGTCAGGTAGGATGAGGGAAGTCTCCAAAGGCTGCCATCATAGGCCAGTGTCACTCATGTCATTGTGTCCTATGAGTAGCTTCTCTTCAACAGTCATTAGACAGCTGCATCATATGTACATGCTAGAAATGATCTGATCAAGACTGTGATTTTAGTCTTTCAAAGAACATGAAATATATGTGTATAATTACCACATATAAATATCAGTGAAAAGCGATTGTATTATTACCAGAAATTTTAAATATTAGGTTGAATTTTTTGTGCTTGTGAGTACAATAGTTTCAATATTTCTTTCCAGTTTATAGATCTGTATCAGATGATCAAAGAAAAAAGCATGAAAGTATATTTTATTTATTTAAATATCATAGTTTTAAGAGTTTCAAATATTCTTGAAGTTGACTGAAAATTTATATTTACTAGGAAATTATAACAATAGAATTGGCAAAGCAAAGAGTTTCCCAGATGATCTTTTTATAGACAGTAATATTATTAAAAAATATCTATTAAAATAATGTACTTGTTCTATTTGCATTTCTTCTGTTACCATTCCAGCTTAACATTTTACTATATTTCATGGTGTTTAGCAATTTGGGCCCACAAAATAATGACAGTAAATGACAGCACCATTTAGAGGAGCCAACATGGACTTTAGGGGACAAAAAACTAAACTGGATTCAAATATGTTTTACTACTTAATGGCTGCATGACCTTGGAGAAGAAAATCACCTTTCATATTACAGTTTCCTATGTAGCAATATGGCTCATGAGCCTATTACACAGAGGGGATGGGAAGATGATATTGGACAATGTATGCAAAGAGCTGGGATATATAAAGGCTTAATAAGTGGCAGCTACCACTGCAGTAGACTGCAGAAAAAAATACATTTGGAAAGTTTTGCCTGTTTAAGAAGTGCATAATTTGACATTCAAAATTCTTACAAATGTTAACATTTTTTATTAGGATCTTCATTTCATTAGCAGATGTATGGTTATTGGCATATGTTGCTATTTTTTGCTAGAAACATTTGCTTTCAGCTTATTTGGCTGACATTTTTAATTACATCTTAACTTTGATCTCACATTCTGTTCTTGAAGTTCCAAGCACTCAAAAGCACACTCATTTTTTTACATGAAATAGACATGAATATGATTGCACAGTTGTTGATGACATAAAACAGTCATCAATATCGTTTACTCATCTCATCCAAGTAAGTTATGTATACTGCATTGAATTCAACTAGACAAATCTCCATTTCAAGCCTAAAGCCTTAAAACAATTTGGGTTAAAGAGTAAAGTGGACTATGTTCACCATACTTACAATTTCTCCCCCACTTTAAGTCAGCTTGCACCTTAAACACCAAAGCTTTCATTCAAATATCTTTAATTTTTAAAAATACCCATGTGTGAAGAAATTTGTCAAATTTCTTTTGACACACACACACATATTAATATTTTTAATCCTTATGTCAATTTTGAAAGGTTAATATTCTAGTTTAAATGATTAAATTCAGGTTTAGAAGGATTTTTAAATACTGCACAGCTAGAAACTGACAGAGCCTGACTTTAAGTTTAGGTTTTTCTGGCTCCTAGACCCAGAGGTCTTATAGTACATAGCACTGTGAGATTATGGTTATTCAAACATTGTTGTTCTCCCCCCATCCCCCGCCCATCTAATTTCTCAGTCAAACCCACTTAACTGACTCAAATGTAAAAGTCATATGTGTAAATCATTCATTATCCTAACTCAGATTCTGTCTCAACTGAATTTCCTACTATGTTACAGAAGGCAAGCTGTTTTCCTGCAAGCCAGTGTCACACACTCTAGTGAGCACCTGCGGTTCTCAACCTGCTAAGATAAATGTGTATATAAATCTATCCAAAGCCAGGATGACTCAGATGATTTCAGACAGAAAGTTAGAGGGAGAAATTATTAGGAAGAACATCTTTTGAACACCCTTTAACTATTTTTTTGTATTTTTTTTTCTTAAGGTGTGTTCTTTTAATCTATAATAAATAGGGTCTTTCCTTGAATGAAAAACACAATATAAAGTAGAAAACACATCCTGGGGGTCTATTAGTTTTGATTCATTTAAAATTTTTATTAAGTATACAATATAAGTCTATGCTAAGTACAATAGAGTACATGGTTAATTAAATTGTCTCTTTTACTTAAAGAATGGGATACACAGGGAATGTTAATATTTAAACATTTTATAAGCTATTTTCAGCTACATGCATGTTATCATGGTTAGTGCTAAATGTTCCATTGAGGTACAATGAAAGGAATGAGAGATAGATGTCATCCAGAAAGGCAAACTGACTGCACAGGCATAGATTCACATCTAGTCAAAATCTGGTTGAATCTCCACACTCCAATTATGGTTTTCAATTTTACTCTTTCACAAATTGCCCTCACTAGAATGACTAATAATTGGATTCAAGTGTACTTACATAAACTAAATTTACTTGCCTCTATTGTCTAAACTACATATCAGCATGTCTTATAATGGGGGTTTTCACTTTCCTATGACTGAAATATCTGTTTCCATACTCAATGTTCTTCCATTTAGAAGACAAAGACTTTGGAAATTAAATTCACAATCAAAATGTTGAAGCATAGGAGAATGGCTAGTCCTTAGGCTAGTCCTTAAGCTGTGGTGAAAACATTTGTCCTATAATAGTATTTACCACCATAGGGATCAGAATATGGAGACCTTGATTTTTATAGATAATTACCTATTTCAGAACTTTCTTACTGCTTCTTTTTTTTTTTTTTTAAAAAAAAAGAAATCTTCTTTCAAACCTTGATATTTAAAACCAAATCTTTTACATTACATCAGCAAGTGAATAAACACCATTCCTTGTGAGAGGAGTCCGTCCATGGGAGTCTACAAAGTCACCCTGACAAAAGTGGCACTGGCACAAGTGTTTATAGAAAGCCATTTCTGCCTCTCTCTTCCTTGGCCTGCTAAAGAGAATTTGGGCTTGTATTGAGTAGTCTCTTCCCTTTCTCCAGAGTGGCCCCTAAATTGTTAGAGTGACTATTAAACTTTTGCAGTGGAGAGTAGAGTGGAAATGTAGAAAGGCTCAGGTCAGTGTGGGTGCGTGAGAGCCAGGACTTCAGGGGAGTTTTACAGGAACATTGAGGAAAGCAGCCCTGGTGAAACCATATATTCACTATAAATGCCTTTACTTTATTTAGCGTTAAATTAAGGAGAAAATATTCTGATTTTCAAATGTTTACAAAAAGAGTTTCTTTTTTTCTGCTGTTATGAAATTTGAGTTTTTTCTATGAAAAAATACAAATAAAACATATAATTTTTAAATTTCATTTGATTTCATACTGTAACAAAATTGAAAATTAATCCTTTATTACCTTTTAGACCAACACTGTTATCATTACACTTGTCCACTACATGCCACTTTTTCACTTACCTTAATATGTATTTTTGTTGTTATACATTGTTGCAATATATATATATATATATATATATATATATATATATATATATTTGCACACTTTTAAAATTTGTCTAAACAGTATATTGTTATGTAGCATATTTATCTTTGATGTTTTTATTATTTATTTAGATTGTAATCTTTACCCACATCACAATGTGAATATTTAGTGTAATGCTTTTAATTATTGTATGAAATTCTAAATATTTACCTGTCACTGTTTTGGTGCTGTACACACAGATTGCTCCCAGTTCTCAGCAACTGTACATAATGCAGCAATTGAAATTTTTGTATAGATTTCTTTATAGACCACTATGAGAATTTATTTGAGGCATACATACATGAATATGTTTGCTATACATAGACAGGAGCAGAACTACTAAGTCAAAATATATGCATATATTTAATATGACCATTAGTCAGTACCCATCCAGGTCAGCTGCTCCGGCTCATACTCCCTGCAATACAGAAGGAAGGTTTTTATAGTTTTCATTTCTGTGAAGGTCGAGTTTTATTTATCTTTCTGATCTTTGTCAGGTTAATAGGTATAATCTGGTGCTTTAATAGATATTTTAATTCTAGACAGTTTTACTTTAACAGTCTGGATTCTTTTTAATTGGATTATGTAGGTTATAGCTTTATCTCTACTACAAATGTACACTATCTATTTAGAGTAAAACAAATAAGGACTACACCTGTCAAAGAGAAGGTAAAAGTCTGCATTTAACTTATTTTAATTTGGAAGACAACAGGAAGGTAAATGTCAAAGAACTCATGAAGGCAATTGAGAGCTTAGCCTGGTGGCTCTCAACTCTATAATGACCAAGGCACCATTTTATAATAAATGTTTCATAATGTCCATTTAGAATTTTGAAATTTAATTTATAGATAATGCAATTTACCAACATAAAAACATTTTTGTAAAAATATATTGCTCTAAGGTTATATAAAGAAGAAACAAAAGAAAAGTAAGTTATAATAAAATAAAATGTTTTTGATATGCAAATTATCACGAAGATCAATTAAAGAGGTCATAAAAAAATAAATGCTTGCATCTGTATGTAGAATTATAATGAAAACAACAGCTATAGAAATTGCCTGAAACAGGTGTATTTTATTAGCAATTCAAATATTACAGCATTGTTGTTCATGATGCGCTTTTCTGAGAGTGAACAATTCTTGGCAGTGTTCTGAATAAAAAAAGTAAAACCTTGTCTCAATTTATAAGTTAGTTTTATTCCTGGAAAAAAAAAACTATGAGAAAAATTTTTTTTCTTTCTCTTTCTTTCTTTCTTTCTTTCTTTCTTTCTTTCTTTCTTTCTTTCTTTCTTTCTTTCTTTCTTCCTTCCTTCCTTCCTTCCTTCCTTCCTTCCTTCCTTCCTTCCTTCCTTCCTTCCTTCCTTCCTTTCTTTCTCTTTTTTGTAATGTAAAAAGGAGTTCGGTTTCAGGCTCAAAAATTTTAAACTAGTTTTCTCCTTAAATTAATGTTCATTAAGATATTGGATAATGACATGAATGCAGAACAATTCATTTTGGGGGAACATCTCATGTTCTTCTACATTTGTATCCATGCATGAAACACCAGCAGCACCCCTTGAGCAACCAAAACATCCCTTAGGTGTGGAAAACTATTGGCTTGGGGAAATTATACTTGAAATAAAATCTAAATATATTATTACTGTTTGGGGTATAATTCAATCTTCTTATACTACCAAGTCACTAGTCAGTTCAAACTGAGCAAATACCAATGTTAAATTGCTCAATTTAATTAATTTACATACATAAACCATTATGTAAGTATAGAAAAGAAAGAAACAACTAAGTGTAATGACCTCTCTCTCATTATCAATGGTAGAATGAATTACCTAGAATAGATAATATAGTTTTTTTTTGATCTGGTCAGGTTTGGATTCCAAGCCTGATTCTCTTTCTAGTACATAAACTCAATCAAATTACATTTTCTCCCTAAAGTTGAAAGACCTCTCCAGTTTGAAAGATCGAGTTTTTGATATCAATCACACAGCATTGTTATTAGTACCAATAAAACAATATATGCACCACTACACGCCCAGGACAGATATCCACTGAATGCCAGTGTACTTTTAGTGATATACTGTTTCTAAAAATGGTCTTCATGCCTCTGACTATAGAGAATGTATTTGGCATGGCTGCATCTCGACAAGTGCACAGTAAGCTCTCTGCATTAGTTAACTTCTAACTAATTACAGACAATCATGCAAAGTACAATTTGCTTTAGAAACTTTATATTAATGCAAAACAAAAAAATATTAATAAAAGAAAATATATAGCAAAACAGAGGGCTGATGAAACATTTGAGGCATTGGAGTTAGGTCTTTCTCCCATATTTCATTACATAGTCTTCAGGAGGTGAAGCAATTTGAGTTTCAACGTGGGTGGTCTAGTATTCTTTGAACACTGTACAAGAATAGTATTTATGAAGTTCTTCCTCATTTTCTGAAGTGTCAAGTGTTTATGTGTGGTGGTGGGGAGGGGACAAAGGGCAGATTTAAAGTGCAGCTCTGTATTTAATTTTATAATGAGCTTTAGATTATTAATCTATTTTAATTCTACTGATTCATTAATGTGGATTTTGTTATGGTGTGCTATTTTAGAATTTTTTTTTTTTTAATAATCACTGGATCTGTCATGTATCATTTATCATATGTAGTCGGTCCTAAATTGAATTTTCCAAAATTCATTCTGAGACTACTCTTGTGCAAGAAATCTAAATTTTCATATTTACCTACAATGTCCTTTAAGTAATTAATACATTTTAGAGAAATAGGAGCATCTCCAGAAAACACATAAACTCTTTTAATTAGTGTACAATCTATTGAAGTTAATGAAATTTAATATCATAGAGTGGCTTGCATTCAATTTCCCCTTTGGGAATTAAGAACAAAAGCAAGTTTTTTGTAAAGCATTTATATAATGGTTGGAGATCCTTAGATGAAACATATCATGTAAGAACAAGGAATAATAAATGAGATATACCAGCTTTTATCTTTCAAAAATACAGTCTTTGCATCTGATCAGCTGAGCACAGTGAGATGGAGGATGGTATGAGAAGACACAGGCACACAAGTATGGGCATAGAGCGATGAAAAGTGGAGGCTCAAAAGCTTCTTTCCAGAGTAAGAAACAAGAGGTTTATTGCCAGTGGACAAGTTTCTAAAGAGATTTGATGCTTTTTTATTTTGCTGTTGCTTTTCAAAAGTTGAATGTTTGAGAGCAGACACAGCTGTTTGCATTCAGACAGTCTGTTTTAACAGAATGCTGCATTCAAAGCCTCTCCAACAGCAAGAGTTTTGATAAACTGCCTTAACCTAGAGAAGAAAATAATTCAGTCTCACACCTCCACCACTGCCAACGTGTGTTACTAATTATGGGAGAAAGTTTGTGAGGAGAGGCTACATGTACCTGAAAATGTAGAGAAACAGAAAGGATATTAATAACCTGAAATTAGGGTAAAGATGCTATATTACCAAATAAATGAACTGTGGTAGGACCAGATTGGTCATGAGGATAAAAAATAAAAATAAAATGAACTTTTGAGCTGGTGAATAGGAATGTCCAATTTAGAGAAATTATATTAGGCAGATTGTGGGACAAGAAACATTTTTATGGATCTATTCAAATAATAAAGACGATAAGAGGCAATCAAAGTAGAAGAGAGAAATCACATTTTGATTCACTACAGAAAGCTAGATCTTGTACTAAGCCCTTCGTTTTATCATTCAGCAGTTCACAAAACATGGTCTCTAGACAGGCCATATCAGCATTGTCTGGGTACTTACCATAACTGTAAATTTTGAGGCTCCATCCCACACCTAGACTTAGAACCTCTAGGGATGAGGCCTGAAAATCTGTGTTTCATCAAATCCTCAGGACATTCTGTAATACGACCATAAATTTGAGAACCTCAGTGTTAATTTATGTAATCTTCACAACAGCTCTGCAAGCTGATTATTGTTTAGATTGACTTATAAGGCAATGAAACAAACCCAGTGAAATTAGAGGCATCTGAAATGTCAGCATCAGGGCTGATATTCACATTTAAATATGTCTGACTACAGTCCTGCTTCTTGTCTGTTTTTTTTTTTAACACTTTTTTTTTTTTTTTTTTTTAGGCATTATAAATATCTGGTATGAATGCAGGGGGAAGACGGGTGTGATATACATAATCAGGCAAAGTCTGCATGCTCCGTGAATAGGTAAGTGTTAGTCAAGGAGTTAAAAAGACAAGGCTAGAAGGGTTTGAGATTCTCACAACAGTTTCAATTAGAATTTGTTACCTATAGGAAATAGCTAGATATTGAGCTGAAAGATTATAGTAAGCTACCTACAGCAAACAGCTGAACACTGAACGAAAGCCCTTTTGAGCCAGAGTCTCTCTGGCTAGACCAGTGATTTTCAAAGTGTACCTTGAACCAGCAGCATAACTTAAAAACTTGTTATAAATGCAAATTCTGATTTTTGGAATCAGAAACTCTAATGGGGCTGAATACTTTTTACTTTAGTAATCTCTCCAGGCGATTAAAATGGATGCTAAAATTAAACCATTGGACTATAGATGAAATTGGCCTCAAAGGGAGTAAATGAGTGATGTCATAAATAAGGTAATTAGTATTTAACAAATGAGGAAGGTGCAGATAGCAAAGCAGTTTAAAACTCAGAGCTGGAAAAGCCAGGAGGCTTAGGGAAATCGTTGGGGTAGATCAGCATTCTATACCTGTGGCATCTTCTTTTTGCTTAATCAATGCAATCTCTGTGTCAAAGAGTAATATATTCACTGTTAGTGTAGCAGTTAATGGTAGTGTAACTTTGTTCAGAATAAGATATCATGCCCTTATTATTTCACATATTTATCAGAGCTTAAAGTTAACACCATCACCAAAACAAGAAAATTTCCTCTTGCAAGGAAGTGTTCTCTCTTAATGGCGATGCTCCCAAAGTAGCTAGGTTCCTGGAATCATGGTAATGTTTGTAATTTGATTGTTGTCAAGGACTATAATGACCATTTTTCAGTTTTTGAGTTTATTTTACTTGTCAGTAAAGTTAATTTTAGGAAAAGAACCGAGTTTAATTGGCCTATCTCATTATAGAACAGAATAATTTTAGAGCTTCACCTTGAAAACCTTTCTCTATATTCAGAAGGAATCACTTCCTCAACAATTTAGACCTTGACCATGATGTTCCAGTGCAAAAGTGATATGAAATAAAAAGCAAGGCATTTGATATCAGGCAAGCTTATGTCTCCAACCCGTTTATTAACTAGACTGCCTTGCCTTTGAGCCTCTCTTTTCTCATATGTTCATTGAAAATACTGAACCTTAAGATAACTGTTTCTTGTGGGAGTTAAACATGATAACAAATATAAAGATCCTGGAACATAATAGTTACTTTTTGTTAGCACCTACTTTACGTTAACATACACTTAAGTCGTTTTTTACTTTTTACCCTAGACTTCTCAAACATTACCACTGTAATAACTTTAATAACAGAAGAGAATAATATCACAACAATCTTAAGACAGAGCCCAATGTGGCTGGCAAATAGCATTAAGTTTTGAGAAATACATGCATTTTATGTTAATTTTTATGCAAATGATAAATGTAACCCTAAAATATATGTTTTTATGTAAAAAATATATATTTAATTACTCATTTCAAGTAAATAAGCGATCAGAGATGTGGGTAACTTTACCCCCTGGCTTCAATAATAATTCAATGAATAGCAACAGAGGCTATCTGGAGAGCAAAGGGTATCTTCTGCCAGGGACTAGGTTAAGAGCTTAGTTTGCTTTATCTTGTGCAATATTCCTAATGACGTCATGTGGTAGGTTCTACAATTATTCCCACTGTATAAAGAGACTGTGCTTTGAGAAGTTATGTAAATTTCTCAAGATTACAAAACTTGAAGGGGGTCAGAATATGAATCTAAGTTATCTGCTCTCAGACCCCAGGCTCTAACATCTCAGTGGAGGTTTTATTCTCCCTTAATTTCTTTTTTGATTTACATATGTTTATTTCTAACTTGATTTCTAAATAGTTTTTCAATTGTTTCTCTAGTTTCTGTTTTATTTATTTCTGTTCTTTTTTATCTTCTTCCTTGTGATAAATTTGGACATAGGCTGTTCTTTTACCTAGTTCCTGGAGGTATACAGTTAGGTTACTTCTTTGAGATCTTTCTCTCTCGCGCTCGCGCTCTTTCTCTCTCTCTTTTTTAATATAGGTATTTACAACTATAAACTCCACTCTTAGAACTGCTTTTGCTGTATCTCATAAATTGTGGTATTCTCATTTTCATGCCTCAAGACTACAAACACACACACACACACACATCAAAAAGTATATGTCGTTTGAGTTCCACACATTTGTGAGTTTTTAATTTTTTGAAGATAAATTCAGTTGACAGATATTTAGCTAGACTAAAAGAAGAAATTATTTGTGATATGAGAGTCATTATTACTGATAACACAGAAAATACAAAGGATTATAAGAGGCCACTGTGAATAATTATATTTTAACAAAGTGGAAAACCTAAAAGAAATGGATAAATTTCTAGAAACACACAAGTTACCAAGAATGAATCAGAGAGAAATAGAAAACGTAAACAGACAGATTAGTAGTAAGGAAACTGAAACCGTAATCAAAATCCTTCCAACAAACAGAAGTCTAGGACCACTTGAATTATGTGAAACATTAAAAAAAAAAACAATTTACACCAATTCTTCTCAAATTATTTCAAAAATAAAGAGCAGAAAATACTTTCAAACATATGTTATAAGACCAAAATTCCAAGCAAGGACACAAGAAAAGAGCCTATATGTTAATATCCCTAATGAATACAGATACAAAAATCCTCAACAAAATACTAAATACAAAATGAAAAATACCAAAATACCTTATTTTAACAACATATTAAAATAATTATACACTGTAACCAAGTAGAATTTATCCCTGAGATGCAAAGATCGTTCAAAATGCACAAATCAATAAATGTAATAGACTACATTAACAGAATAAAGAAAAAATATCTCATGATCATTTCAATAGACACAAAAAATGTTTTTTGACAAAATTCAACATCTTCTTATGATGAAAAAATCTTCAACAAATTAGATATAATAGGAACATACCTCAACATAATAGAGGCCACATATGACACATCAACAGCTCATATTATAGACAAAGGTGAAGAGTTCAAAACTTTTCCTCCAAACTGGATCAAGATAAAAATGCTCATTCTCACCATTTCTATGTAACACAATACTGAAATTACTAGACAGAGTAATTAAGCAAGAAAAATGAATAAACTGAAGACACACAAATTGAAAAAGAAGTAAAAATGGCCCTGTTTGTAGACAACCTTATCTTATACATAGAAAACCCTAAACACTCCACCAAAAAAACAAAAACATAGCAATTATTAGCACTAATAAATAATTTTAGTAGAGTTGCAGGAAACAAAACCACCATACAAAGAATTAGTTGCATTTCTATACACTCACAACAGAGTATCCTAAAAAGAAATTTGGAAAATAATCCTATTTACAATAGCATTAAAAACAATAAAATACTTGGCAATAAACTTAACCAAGTACATTAAAAATTTGTATGCTGAAAATGATAACACAGTCACAAAATAACTTTTAAAAAACATAAATAAGTGGAAATAAATTCCATATTAAGAAATTAAAAAAATAGTGTTAAAATTTTAGTATTACCAAAAAAATGTAGATTTAACACAATCTCTATCAAATGTCCAATGTCATTTTTATATAAATACAAAAAAATCTTAAAATTTATATGGAATCATAAAAGAGAGCAATAGCAGTCTAAAGCAAAATGAACTAAGCTGGAGGCATCATGATACCTGATTTCAAAATATACTACAAAGCTATAAGGATCAAAACAGTATGATATTGACATACAAACGAACATATAGGTCAATAGAATAGAATAGAGAACCCAGAAATAAATACACATATTTACCATAAATTGATCCTCAAAAGGTGTCAAGGACACAATAGGGAAACATTTTTTTCAAAAAATGGTATTGGAAAAACTGAATATACTCACACAGAAAAATGAAAATGGACCCTCATCTTTTACCATATACAAAAATCAACTCAAATGAATTAAATATGTAAATGTTAGACCTGAAATTGTAGAACTATTAAAGCAAAACATAGGGAAAAAAATTTCTTGACATTGGTCTAGGCAATGATTTTATGAATATGACCCCAAAAGCACAGAGAACAAAAGCAAAACTAGACAAGTGGGATTGCAATAAGCTAAAAAGCTACTGCACAACAAAATAAACAATGAACAGAGTAAAGAGACAGCCTACGCAATGGGAGAAAATATTTGCAAGCCATAAATCTGCTAAAATATATAAGAAACTCAGTAACAATAAAACAATTCAATTTAAAAATTGGCAAAGGATCTGAACAAGCATTTATAAAAAGATATACAAATGGCCAACAGTTATATGAAACAATCCTTGTCTACACTAATTACCAGGGAAATGCAAATCTTAACCACAATAAGATATCACCTTATACTTGCTAGATCAGCTATTAATAAAAATATTAAGATAAGTACTGGCAAAGATGTGGAGAAAAGGGAAACTGTTCAATGTTGATGAGAATGTTAATTGGTACAGCCACTATGGAAACCAAAATGAAGGTTCCTCAAAAACTTAAAATAGAACTAATTACTATACGATCCAGCAATTTCACTTCTGAGTTTTTTATTCAAAAAAAGTGAATTAGTATCTTGAAAATATATCTGCACTTTAATGTTCTTTGGAGCTTTATTCACAATAACTAAGATATCAAATCAACCTAAGTATCCATTACATTTGCAACAATATGATAAATGTTGAGGACATTATGCTAAGTGAAATAAACCAGACACAGAGAGTGACATTTTTTAAACCTGCATGGTCTCATTCATGTGGAATCTAAAAAATTCAGCTTCATAAAAGAAGAGAGTAGAATGGTTGTTTCTGGGAACTGTGTGTGGGGGGAAATGAAAGATTTTTGTTAAAGAGACGATGTTTTATTTATGCAGAATAAAATTCTGGAGATTTAACATATAGCATAATGACTATAGTTTAATAATACTTTACTGTATACTCAAAATCTGCTATTAGCTAAAAGTATTTATCTTAAATGCTCTCACCACACACAAAGATAACTAAGTGAAGTGATAGATATGTTAATTAGCTTGATAATGTAATCAGTTCATAACACATATCTATATCAAATCTCCACATTTTATACAGTAAATACATATAATTTTTGTCAGTTATATCTCAATAAAAATAGAAAAAACATATTTCAAAGTATTTTCATAGCCTCCATTCTCATCAGCCTCCACTTCTGTTTTTGTTTAGGATATTCTCACTTCGTAAAGAATTACAAATAAGTGGTTATGATAATGTGATTAGTTCTATAATTGAAGAAAGTATAACAGCTCGATATGTTATAAATAATATAATTCAGCATCAAGATAAAGACTTAGCACATAAAATTGTCTTAAATAAATATTTGTTGAATTTAATACAAGTTTATATAGAAAGTTAATAAACTAATTTAGTTCTATTAGAAAACCTACCATATAGAATTACTACTGTAACTGATTATAACCCATAATAAATTCCCAAAGTACCTTAAATTTCTTCAGTTTAATTCAAGCTGTTTATTCACTTTACTATTTATTTATTCATTTATTTAACAAACATTTGTATAGTGGTTACAATCTTACAAAAATATCTATGTGCTGAATCCAGACAATGTAAAGAAAAATCAAACCTAGTATTTGCCTTTGAGGAATCTTAACTTAGTGTGACTACTGGTATGTGTTTATTTATTTTTATCTGAAACCAGTGTCATTGTCTACCTTTACTATCACTTCACAAAAGGTTTTCACCAATTTAGACTGAAAAATAATCAAATTACTTAATACACAGGATTTAAGATAGGGTTGCCAGGTTTAGCAAATAAAAAAGAGAACTATGGAATAAAGTTAGAATTTCAAATAAATAAAATTTTATAAGTATCACTATGTCCCTAAAATACTTAGTATGTACTTATATAAAATATTATTTTTATTTAAAATTTAAATGTAGCCATTTGTGCTGTATTTTATCTAGAGACACTAGTTTAGGGGCTTTTATACCCTCATTTGTTCTATTGGACTCGTAAGAGTATAAAGAATATAGTGCAACCTACTGAGGCATCTCACCTATGGTTTGCACACCATCAAGTGTTAGAACCTTAAACAAAACTAATGAGATTTTGAGACCCCAGGATGAAAGGCATTTTTCTGAAGGTAAATTATGTGCCACATCAGACATATTTTCCACTCAGAGTGCAAGTTTTCTCATTTAAGTCTGCTTGTCAGGAAAAAAATTGAGTACAGTGATATTTTTAATATCATATTTCACTCAAGGATTTCAAAGCACTTTAGAAATAATTACATTATCAATGCCTCTGTGACCCCTTTGAAGTAGCTAGGGGGCATGTATTATTTACAATCCCATTATGGATGGAGAAACTGAGATAAAGAAAGGCTTAGTGGTTTGATCAAGGTCACAGAATGAATCACTAGTGAAGCTTAGTACAGAACTTAAAATTGGTGAGCAGTAAAGTTTTGTGCACTTAGAGCATGAGGGATTTCACCAAGGACAAAATTTGCTAGATACTCTTAAAAAGAAAGATATCATAATTACAACAAACTAAAATTATTTTTTGTTCTTTTTTCCCCTGTCCCTGTTCATCTCTTCTGCCCCCTTCTGGGGTATCTGAAGTGGGTGAGAGGGTCACATGGCAGCTGATATAAGAGATAAAGCCCTTTACTACTGGACATGACACTATCTGTGTTCTAGTTCTCATTCTACACTGATGAGTGGGCAGAATGAACATTGAAGTGATGCAGAAATTAGAACCAGTTAAAATAGTTTTATCACTGCACTAGATGTGTAATCCTGTGAACTTCACTCAAGTCTCAGCCCAGGATCTTACCTTTTTTATATAAATATATTAATATTAATCTTGACATGTTGTGCTATGATAATACTATTAACAAATTGTTAGTACATAGTTCTACCAAATAGATGAGTACTGAACATTCTATATGATTTATTTTTTCCTCTGGTCTTTGGTTTCATCAGCAGAAAAAAAAAATATTGGGATTAGAAACAAAGGGCTTCAGAGGTATTCCCTGATTTTAAGAAGATATATTTTATGGATTGAGAACTTTGAAAAAAATCACTGAGATTCACCTTAAAACAGTGTCTCTTAAATAGGCTTCAATTCCATACAATTATCAAACAGTGATGTTGCTGCTGATAATCCATGTGCAGGGTGCAGGTAATACTCTTTACATGTCTCACAGACACGTAAACACCCTCTAATAGTTGTAGATTTATTTCTTGAGATAAGAAGAACCTTTTTCGCTGTCTCAAAAAACTCTCATGCCATAGTATTTACATTCAAGGTATGATTGTGTAAAACATGATATTTGTACCCAGAACCAATTTTCTTCATGTTGGGTAACACAGGAACAACCCTGACCTTTAGAGTTAGACATTCATTTGACATTGATCAGAATAGTTAACTCTCTGAGCCTCCTTCACTAACTCTCTATATGAATTAGGTATAAGATCTAACTTAGAAGTTAGTAAAAAGTGTCCTCTTAAATTACTTTCCCTTCATTTTTTAAAAAGTCGAGTTGGAAAACCTTATCCTGCATACTCCCTTCTTATGTGCAAGTGTTTAAAGGGCACTCCACCAAAAAATAAAGATGCCTTTTTTTAAACATTCATAAAAATGTTTTTTTATTTAAAAATTATAGCAAATTGTTACAATAATAGCATTTTGCTTAAATTAACTAAAATATGTTATTCTCTTTTCTTAAAAATTCAGCATTTGAAAACACATGCTTATAAGATAGTGTATCCTTTAAGTTTTTCTTTTATCATCAAACTACTAATTATCCTCTCATAATTTGAAATTTCTGCTCATTTTATAATGATATGCCAAATGAGAAAAAGAAAAAAAAACATAGAGAACTATATAAAACTGGTAGCAATTTTACACACACACACACACACACACACATACACATGCACAATTAAAAAGAGAATTTATAGTGAAACAATATATTATTTTAAGTAAACTGCTTACAGAATTCCACAATGATGACTCACCTTTTAAATTTCATTTCTGTAAGCTCATCACACCTTTGGTCATGCTATTTTACTACCTATCACATCAGCTAGAACTCTTACCTTCTGTAGGTAATATAGCCCTGTCAACTAGAGCAGCAAATTACACAATTTCAGATGCTTGTCTTCCACATAGTTCCACGATCCCTGGCCCATGCTACTTAGCTCACCCCTATTCCACACTCTAACTTCATTTTTGAGCTTCCTTGCCATGACACCCAAATCTGTCTAACAGCCCAACCCCTCTGTCACCACTCCCACTCACCTAGTTCTCTTCCTCATTGACATCTTGTCTCACTCTACAGCCAACAAATAACTGGGACTTTCTCACAGTGATGTGCTGGTTTCTGTCTCTGTGCTTCTGCTTGTGCTGTCATCTCTATTCAGAACATTTCATTTCCTCTGTAGCTTCTCTGCTTAGATTCTATTGCATTGGACCTTTTGGGGCTGGCCTACACAGAGTTTCTCCTGTGATCTGTGATCCATAATTCATGATGCTTCAATCAGAGCATCTATCATCACACTAACTGCTCATGAACTTAGGAAAACTATGGGTATCAGAGACTCTCTCTATATATATAAATACATATATATTATTTTTACTTCTGAATTACCACTGCCTGACACACAGGAGTTAAATATACAGTAAATAAGTAAACAGATGGTAAATGAAAGAACATATTCACTGATGTCTTCCATAGAGACCTCTTTAGCTAATCTTTAGGATGAGCAGGAGCTTATAAAATGCCTTGCATGAATAGTTTGACCTAATAGAGGCAGGCCTAGAGAGTCCTGCTTAAATGAACCAAAAGATTTCTCTCAGGAGTTTGCATGTAAAACGTACAGAGGAAATAAGTACTTGGTGTTGAAGACAGAAGACAGAAAGGCACGAAGAAAACGTAGTACATGTGCTATGAATTACGAGAAAACATTTGCAGTTTGGACATAACAAAGGTACCTGCCTCATAGAATTTTGCAAAAAAATAAATAAATGCATAAAAATGTTTAGAATGGTGCCTGGCTCCAAGAAAGCTGCCACAGAATGTTAATAATAATAGTCATTATTATATATTTTTAAATTTAGAATAATAAAATCACATATAGTTTTATAAAGTTGCCCTAAATCGCCCTGAACTTTCACGATACTATATGATACCTTTATTTTAGGCTTTATCAATGATTTACCAGTTTATTCATACATAAAATCTATTTGCCACAAAGAAATATTGGGTGCCCATAATATCCCCAACACTCTTCTTGGATTCATTACCCCCCTATGTAGTAAGTTTTTGTGGTGGATTTTTTTTTTTAACATTTTAGTAACAAGATAAAATAAATGCGTAGTGAATATTCACTGTACTTAACAATTTTTTCTCATCATGGGTACAAGTAATTTAATTAAAACAAGGCTTATGTCATTCATGAAGATTATCTATGTAAATCTCCCAATAGGCTTTTAGTTTTTCCAAAGGTGAAAGCAGGTCACTAAGTCTTTTTAATGTCTCCGAATTTCTATCAAAGAAGGACCCCAATCTTTACCTCTGAGTTAAATCAGGATTAAACTGGTTCAAAGGTATATGTGAAATCTCTTGAATATTAATTCATAAATTTGTATTAGAAAGTAGCTAATATATGTTATGCATATTCTTAGATATAAGGGATAAAAAGATAAATAAGAAAAAATCTCAGGTTTTCAAGAGCTCAGTTACAAAAATCAAGCATGATAAACGATTTGAAAATGTCCATCATACAAGGAAGTGTAATCTATTAGGATACAGAAAAGGGACACCTGATGGCTGGGGAAATAAGGGATCAGGAACACCTTGCTAGAGAGGTGATGTCTAAAATGAAGTTTGAAGAAAGAGCCAATGTTAATAAAATATTAAAGGAGTTTTCAGAAAGAAAAAATAGTGTTTTGAAGGCAAAAGATAAAACATATTGAAATGCATCCAAGTGATGTTAAATACATATTTCAGACATGTTTAACTAAAATATACAACATTGTGAGATATATCTATCCATATATATCACACAATTCAAATGACAAGAGAATCTATTTTTAAGTGGATAGCCCATATGTATCGTAAGTCTAAATTTTTTTTTAAATCGGTTGACTTTTTATAACTTGACTCTACTTAATTCTCTAACTTCCTGCTTTCTTCTTTCCTAATGACAGCCTTTAATTTAGTTTTAGGCACATTTTGTCCATGAAGAGCCAGGTAGTAAAAATATTAGGTATTGTGGGCCAAGCAGTCTCTGTTGTTTCATGAAAGCAGGCATAAGCAACACATACACACATGAGTATTGTTGTGTTCCAACATAACTTTTTTTCATGGACATTTACATTTGAATTTCATATAATTTTCATGTGTCATAAAATTTCATTTTTCTTTCAACTTTTTAAAATTATTTAAAAATGTAGAAACTTTCCTTAGCTTACAGGTCATACAAAAACAAGTGCCACACCACATTTGGTCATGTGAATGTAGTTTACCAACTTCTTTTCCAGGAAATTATTGCAATTTAGTGGTTGAAAGCTGAAGTAAAAGTTTGTTTGGGGTTTACACCTAACTCAGCCATTTTATTACCTTTGTAATCTTGAAGTAGCTAGAGATAATTCAAATAGCTTTCCCTATAGCTGGAAAGTCATTTAAAGATTTTAAACAGGACAGTAGAGTAATCTAATGTGCATTTTAGAAAAGTCTTTCTAACTAAGGAGTGGAACTAGAATGAGAGCAGGCAAGTTAGATAAAGACAGGGCAGTTAGGAGGAATTATAAAACAAATTTTCTTCATTTAGTTAGCTTTTTCTTGTTGTTAGACCTGAAATCAGAATGTATCATATTTAATTGTATTTTTTATCTGTACTAAGCTTATTATGTCATTTTTAACATCATTTACAAGTATATTATATTTCTATTGAATATTACATTTCATAGGAATGGATTCAGAACATATAAACTGCAGATAGGAAAGCCTTTTGGACACTTATCAACTTGCATGTAGAGTTTAGATCTTGGGAAGCTACATAGTACTCAATATGTATTGAGTAAAATTATTTTTGGAATGGTGTGTGTGTGTGTGTGTGTGTGTGTGTGTGTGTGTGTGTGTGTGTGAATACACACAGGCACCCAGTCTCCCTCTCTAGTCCAAAAAATTCTCATCAACTTCTTGATTAAGGGTCAATAATCTCTGTGCTTCAGAAACACACTTTTCCCTTCATTTTTTACCTTCTTAACTTCTTAGCATTACTCCATCATTTTTTAACTTGTCCTGCTTTGGCTTCTTGAAGACCACACATTTTTTTTTTATTGTTATCTGTTTCTCTTTCTCTCTCCCTCCACCTGCCCTCTTACATTCTCTTTCTATTCTTTTTTGCTTTAATAAAATTTCTTTAATGTTGAACCCCTTTATAGCTCAGTCCAAAGGCATTATTTTCTTTTACTCTGTGTTCTAATCCTATGAGATGATATTTGCGCTCATGATTTCAAATAACATCTATACCCAGGTGGCTCATAATATACATCTCTAATGCAAAATCTAGAATTAACTAAAACCTAATTACTATATGCCAACTTTATTGAGATTATCATTTCTTCAAAGCAATTTCCTTAAGTCTCTCTGACTAAATCTGTTATTCTCATTTTATCAGGCTATAGCCACTTATACTTACTCTTAATGTTTAACTAGTTTGGTGTGATTCTTTGTTAAATGTATATTTGCTGCACTCCTGTAAACTTCTTGAGAGCAAAGTTTTATTGTTCTTGTTATTTTAGTTTTGCTGAATATTATTTCCATAGTTCTGAACTTATTATCGGTATTCAATAAATGTTACATGTTGAAATAAGGTAGAGAGATAGCTGATTAAATAATTTTGCAGATATAAAACCAATGCATGTAACATTGTAATACAGACAGATGTCTTAGCTAAGTTTCTTGAAAAAGCAGACTGAGAAAAAGAAGAATGTGCAGGAAGTTTATCCAAGGATATGTTATCCAGCTGATTACCACTGTGGACAGTGTTGACCCCAAGAATGAATATACCTGTTGGAAAGGGCTCCTGTTGACTAACTGGGTCAAATTTATAAATGGAGCCTAGCAACCATTGTTGAACAGGGGTTTCTCACACAAGTCACACTTCAGGGGGAAGTTTTCACTAAACTGTCTGCCATTTACTCTGAACTGCCTTCCTGCATTGCATTCCTGCTATCTGAATCAGCCCTTATAAAGAAGCTCTTGACATTGTATTTCAACTAGTAGGACTGAAACTTTCCTTGTTCAGTCGGAGCTGCACAGCTATACCTCCATTAACAACTTTACCAATTAGTAGAGTGGCTCCATACTCATCAGTCAGAACTGTGCTTTTTAGAACAATTGTTCATGAGAATGAACAATTCAGGGACCAAGAATCGGGACTTTTCCCTATATATGTCAGCTACTCTGTGGCTCAGAGAGCACAATTTTCCTTTTTCGCCAAAGACTGAAGACAATCTTTTCCAGGCTGGAGCTAAAACACCAAAGATTTCTCTACAGAGAAAAGCAAGACAGAAATAAACAAAACAAAGTAGAGCAGAGCTCTCTGTCTGAAGAGAGGCTTTGCCCTTGCACTGTGCTGTTCCACAGCTGTGTTTTCTCATTACTGAGCTGTAGCACTAGTGACTTGTTCCAAAGCCATGTTGTCCACATTCATGCTGTACCATAATTGAGCTGTTTGTATTGAATAGTTTCTTCTTTACTGTGCCTCAAATTGGGGATCCTTGTTGGTATTGAATTGGTTTCAATAATTATAGGTTGACAGTGACTATAGCTAGATTCTACTAGAGATTGTATGGAAAGTATCTGTAGACAATACAGCTGTTAATTGTCTCTCCAAGAAACAGAAAAAAAAAGTTATTTGTTGACCAGCTGATACAGCCCTTGCTCAAGAGTCCATTACATGAATACTAACTTTCTCATACTTCAATTTTTCACATGGACCAACAATCTAAACAGGTGCCCCCATAGGCTTTTCTATAGCAAAATCAGAGAATCTGCAGGACACAAAGTAAAAAGGCTGAAGAGCAGATAATGATGTTTAATCATTTTAATTTATATTTCCAAAACCTCTAGAAAGTAAATTATATATTTATATATTTATTGGCCATTTACTAATTTATATAATGTGCTAAATTATCCAGCTGTGTTGCTTGTCTATTTAAAATTTTAGAAGGCTATTTATTTATTTATTTATTTATTTATTTATTTATTTATGTGGAGGTCTTTTGAAGAGTAATGATATACTCCTTTTGTCTCTCATTTTATTTTAATATAGTCAGGTCTGATAGTTTGTGCTTTATACACCTTTTGTTTATTCTCTTGCTTTTTGATCTCAAAGAAACAAAATAATTAGAATTTTTCTCATGATATTTTTATACAAGATATATTTCATGCAAATCTTTGATCCACTTAGAATTTATTTTGGTACATCTAAGCAATGTCTGAGTGATCCATTTTCTCTTCATAACAATATTTAGTGTAATTGTTACTTTTAAAGCCATTGTGATTGATGTGTAGTGGCATCTCATTGCAATTTGAATTTGCATTTTCTTAATGTATAACAATGTTGAACATCTTTACATGTGTTTATTTACCAGTTGTACATCCTTTTCAATTAAATGTTTATTCAGGTATATTGTTCATTTCATAATTGAATTGTTTCTGAGTTTTTTTCTCTTTCTTACATTTTTTTTTTACTGTTGAGTGTTTATTTTTATTATTTTTTTTAATTCTAGGAACTATTTTTTCTTGATAAGTAGTTTGCAAATATTTTCTCCTAGTCTATAAACCTGTCTTTATCCAATGGAATCTTTCACATAGCAAAAGTTTTTAATTTTTATGAGGTTGATTCTATCAATTTTTTCTTTTATGGGTATTGCTCTCCTCATCTTGAAGTACTCTGCACATTTTATTGTTTAGATTCTCATTTACCATCTCAAAATACAAAGATATAACTCATAAATGTTCATTATTTATTATGTAGACCTAATTAGCTCTTATTTTATTCCTCTTGTCTATCATCAATAAAGAAATGTTCATCTATAAACAATCTAAAAGTTCATTGGCATATTTTCTTCTTAGAAAGAATTTCACACCATGCAGGACAATGAGCTCAAACAACCATTAGCTATTTCTTGGCAATCAGGAATTCAGAGGTTTAGACTAGGCACAAAGAACAAATATATCTATTTACCTATCTTTAAAAAGTATTAGTAACTGTTATATGTGTCTTTTAAATTGTAAGTGAATAATCTAGTGAATATAAGCCATGAAAGTTTAGAGTAAAATAATTTTTTGTAAGATAAATTATCCAAGTAGAGAAACTAATTAGACTCAAAACTTGGCACTTTATGTTCTTCCAAAAGTCCATCATAGAATCAAATCAAATATGATTATTAGTATGTGAATGAAATAACGATAGAATGGATTTCCTATTTGATAAAATACTAGAAATTAGCATGAATACAAGAAAAAAAACAAAAGACATATAAAATACATTTTCCCATTTTCCCTCTCTGAGAAGATATAATCTAGCTCAGAAAACAAAATCTAAAAGTGCTGTAAGATCTCTAGGATAGTTCCAAAGGGGATATATAAGTTGGAGATGATAAGTACTTGATTTCACAGAGAAAAAAACATAGTGAACTTTGTTGTAATTAAAGGAGAGGGCTGGAGTTGGATGAGGTTAGGGAGAGTCCTGGGGAAAATTACTTAAGAAAAGTCATTGGGCGTAAAGAGCACAAAAGCAAAGGCCTTAAACTTAAATGAAGCCACTTAGTAACTTGGATGCATTCAATTAAATTTTATTTAATGTATATTTCTTAAATTCTAGTTATGTGCTTAGAAATACTAGACGCCGTAGCTATGAAGAGAATAAACCATGATAGCGGGTGTTAAATATTTTTGTATATAGATAACACAATTACTTTAAAGTAGTTTAAATCCAAAATAAAAATGTGTAATATCAGAAATTTGTAGGAGAAAGTAGGTGCTATTAATTCAATTGACTAGGTTTTCCAAGTTTTAGTTTGCTGATGTGACACCCCAGGCAGGAGCAACTCCAACTCATACTTAGTTATTTCAACATAACTTGTACCAGGTAGCTCTGAGTGATCAAAGGCAGCAGTTGATGTTGGCCTACATAAGAACCCCTCCCAAGGGGCCACACAATCAACACTACCTGAGGCTGGCATGAGACCACCTGTCTAGCCCCACAAGCAGCACATCAAAGGGTCATCTGAATAAGTAAATGAGCCCACTGGGGCAAATCTCATTCTGCATTGTCAAGCCCAGCACAGCAGCACCTACTCTGTGAGCATAGCCAATACTCAATCATTCAGCCTGAGAGTCCCATTCATTGATCTTACAACAATTAAGGCTTAGCTACAACAAAATATACATGACTCATACTTGGAACACTCCCAGGGCTGCTGGTGCCAGTGATCAGGGAGACTGCTACACTGGACCACACAAGACACATTACATAAGGCCACCTGCCAAGACTGGAAGATGTAATAAATTTTTTAATACATAGAAATGTACAGAGAGGCAACTAAAATGAAACAAACAAAGAAACATGCTACAAATAAAACAACAGAAGAAAACTCCAAGAAAACAAAACTAAACTAAACTAAACTAAGTAGCCTACCAGATACAGAGTTCAAAACACTGATTATAAGGATGCTCAATGAATTTAGGGGAGAATAAATGTTTTCAGTGAGGATGTCAACAAAGAAATAGTAAGCATAAAAAAACATAGAAACCATATAAAGGACATCAGAAATAAAGAATATAATAACTGAAATAAAGAATAAAATAGGATTCAATTATAGATTAGATTAAGCAAAGAATTGAATCAGTGATTTGAAGACAATGTAGCAAAAGATATCCAATATGACCAGCAAAAAGAAAAAAATAATTTTAAAAAAATGAGAGGAGTTTAAGATACCTTGGGAAAACATAAAATGCATCAACAGCTACATCATAGGGGTACCAGAGAGAGAAGAGAGAGAACAAGAGATTGAGAATCTATTGGAAAAAATAGTGACAGAGAACTGCACTAACCTAGTGAAGAAAATAGACATACAACCCCAGGAAGTTCAGAGACTTCCAAACAAGGCAAACCTAAAGAAGCCCATACCAAGACATAGCATAATTAAAATTCAAAGTGTAAAGACAAAGACAGAATCTTAAAAGCAGTACAAAAAATATGCTAGTTATTTGCAGGTGTACTCCTCTAAAACTGTAGCTGATTTCTCAACAGAAACTTAGCAAGCCATAAGGTATTAGCAAACAATATTTAAAGTGATGAAAAACGAGGACCTAAAGCAAAGACTACTCTACTCAGGAAGGCTATCAATTACAATAGAAGGTGAAATAAAGAACTCTTCAGACAGGAAAAAAGCTAAAGAAATTAATCACCAGCAAGCCACTATTAATGGGAATGTTAAAGGGACTTCTGTTAAAAATGGGCGGGGGCGGGACAAACAAGCAAACAAAACATAAAGAAAACATAAATACTACTAATAAAATGACAATAAATATAAACCTATCATAATCACTTTAAATGTAAATGAATTAAATACTCTAATCAAAAGAATCAGGGTAGCCTAATAGATAAGAAAATAAGACACATAAATATGCTATCTACAAGAGACCCGCTTCAGATCAAATGACACAGAAAATGAGATAAATGGATGGAAAAATATATTTCATGAATCCAAAAATTAAAAAAGAAGCTGGGTGAAGAAAATGGCATAGATAATAGAGTCTCTGTTCATTCCTCTTGCAATCAAATCAAAGTTGTGACAGAAACAAGGAGCAAACAGCAAGGAAAAGTCACCTGAGATTTAGCACTACAGAAAAGAAGCATTACAACTAGAGAGAGAATTAATTAACCTGCAACAGTAGAAGGCAGGAAGGGGTGAAGATAAAAGGCAGCTCATTTGCGAGTGGCTGAGTGGGACAGTCTGTAGTAGATGCCTCTTTAAAAGGCCGTGTCTTTGAGCTGACTTTCCCAGTGATGGAACTGCTTGCTCTGAGCACCAGCGCCAGGTCAGCTGCTTGGGGGCCACCAGAGACTTACAATGGAACACCAAGGTGTTGCAGTGAGGATCAGAGGTGAGGAACTCTCCTGGACAGAAGTGCTGGAGGCGCCCATCATTCCTCTGTTGAGCCTTCCCTGCTCCCAGTGTGCAGATTCAGCACCGCCATAGCTGACACTTTAGAGGTGTCCCTGAAATTCAGCCTCCCCAACTCATAGCCCCATTCAAGTCATATCCAGTTGTGTCCCCAGTGAGGTGCTCCATGCTGATCAGTGCCAAGACTCACACAGGTGGCAACTGGCCTCAGTTTCTGTCATGGCTTCTTGAGGCAAGCACAATTTTTGTGGATTGCTTGCCAATATTGTGCTGAATGAAATGGGTTGGAGAGAGAAAGACAAATATCACATGATTTCACATATATGTGGAATCTAAAGAACAAAATAACCAACAGCAACAACAACAGTGAAAATAAACTCATAGATACAGAGACTATTTTGAGGGTTGCTAGATGAGAGAGGGTTGAAGAGACAGCAAACAAGGCAAAGGGATTAAGAAGTGTAAATGGATAGACATGGGGTTGTAGAGTGTAGCTTGGGGAAGATAGTTAATCACGTAATAAATATATAAGTGGGGAGAAGGGTACTAGATTCAATGGGGTAATCACTGCTCAACTTATGTGGACCTCTGGTCACTATGCTGTACAACTAAAACTAGTCTATTATTATATGCCAACTATAATAGAAAAAACTAAGTGAATTGTACAATGTAAATATGAGCAGCTAATTGTCTATTATGTTTCATTAATAGCAGAAAAAATATATATGAGTTTAGGAAAGGAACAGCAGAAAAAGAAAAAGTTGATGTAGCAATAATGTCAGACAAAATGAACTTTGAAACAAAGGCTATAATAAAACACAAAAATGATCATTACATAATTATAAAAGGATCAATAAAACAAGAAAACATAACCTTAAAAACATAGATACATCCAAAAGAAAAGCACCTACTGTGAGTGTATTATTGTCAATCAACATAAAGAAAAAGATACACTCACAGTGGAACTTTTCAACCCCATTGACAATAAATAAATTTTTCAAACAAATAATCAACAAGAAAATAGTGGCTTTAAATGACACACTAATGGATTTAATTGATATCTTCAAAGTGTTTTACTGAAAGCAGCAGAATATACATTCTTCACAAGTGCACATGGGGAAATTTTCAGGATAGACTTTTATGTTAAGCCACAAAACAAATCTCAAATTTAAGAAGACTGAAATGATATCAAGCATCTTCTCTGACCACAATGGTATAAAACTGGAAATCAATTACAAGAGAAAAAAAAAAAAACTAACAGATACACACACATGGAGGCTAAGTAATATGTTACTAAACAATGAGTGGCTTAAAAATGAGATCAAGGAAAAAATCAAATGATATATAGAGACAAATGAAAATAAAAACACAAAGGCTTAAAGTCATTGGAACACAGAGAAAGCAGACCAAAGAGGAGAATTCATACCAAATACAGTCCTATCTCAAGAAACAACAAAAAAGTCTCAAATAAATGATTTAACTTACACTTTAAAGAACTAGAAAAATAACAGCAAACAAAACCCAGTGAGGGGAAGGAAGAAAATAATAAAGATCAGAGTGGAAATAAACAAAACAGATTCTAGAAAACAATGTTAGGTAATTATTCAGACATGAGTGACAGGAGGAACAAAGAGAGGAAGAACCAGACCACAGGCTGCCCAAAGAACACCCCATTTGTAATCAAAGCATTACTCCTGCATTCTTAGAGACAACGTACTGGAGGGTCACAAAACTATAGCTGGTTTAGTCCAGCTACAGACGCTTGAGCAAAAGCTACTACCCTAACCTGCTACAACTCTAATATCATTATACCATCATTATAATATCATGTCTATGCCTGGAAGTTCATGAATCTAATTATAAGAAACTGAATTCTAGGTAAATACGTGCATACCAGAATGTGCTTTATATAGCAGCCAAATGTCAAACAAAATGAACTCATGTGCCAGTCACCTTGGAATGCCCAAATATAAATGGATCTTCCCACTTCTGCGTTGTTACAGCCCTCTTTCTTTGCTGTGACCCACTCCTGAAGTGGAGCATATTTTCATTTCTTCACAGTTAGCCAGTTTAGGTGTGGCCAGTTTCTACCTCAAAATGTGCCTTTGATAAATCTTACCTCTCGTAACTTTCATTGTGCTGCAATTATCTTGTGGAAAGAAACAAGAATCTCCAGTGTTACCTGGGCAGCGCCAGAGTTCAGTTCACCCCTTATGGTAAAAACAATACAAAAGATAAATGAAACAAAGAACTGGTTCTTTGAAAGGATAAACAAAACTAATAAACTTTTAACCAGACTTATCAAAAGAGAGAGAAAGAGAGTGAGGAAGCACATAAATAAAACAATAAAAGAAAAAAATAACAAATGATTCCACAAAAATATAAAGAATTATAAGAAAATGCTATAAGCAATTATATGTCAACAAATTGGATAATCTGGAAGAAATAAACACATTTCTACATTGGATAATCTGTTAGAAATGGACACATTCCTAGAAACATACAATCTCCCAAGACAAAAGTCATAAAATCTGAACTGACTGATTATCACCAACAAAATCAAATCAGTAATCAAAAAACTTTCTAATAAGAAAAGTTCTGGACTAGATAGGTCAATTTTACCAAGTATTCAAAAAAGTAGTATTACCAAATCTTCTCAAACTCCTTTTAAAAGGACACCTTTACCTTAGTATAAAACCAGACAAAAACATTACAAAAATTATAAGCTGATATCCCTGATGAACACACATGCAAAAATTATCAATTATATATTAGCAAACTGAATTTAACAATACATTAAAAATATACACCATGATCAAATTAGATTAATTTTTGGAATGAAAGTTTGGCTCAATATTCCCAATAAACATGATATACCACATTAACAAATTGAAAGATAAAAATCATATGATCATAATAACAGATGAAGAAAAAGCATTTGATAAAATCCAGCATCCATTTATGATAAAAACTCTCAGCAGTGTGGTACTAGGAGGAGTATACCTCAACCTAATAAAGAACATATATGACAAATCCATAGTTAACATTATACTCAACCAAAAAAAAATCTAAACAAATTTTTCTTAAAATCAGGAACAAGACAAAAATTTTCACTTTCATCACTTTTATTCAACACAGTATTGGAAGTTCTAGGTATAGCAATCAGACAAAAAAAAAGCATCCAAGTTGAAAAGAAAAAAGTAAAACAGTCATTTGCAGATGACATGATACTATGTATAGAGAAATCTAAAGATTCCACCCAAAAACTATTAGAACTGATCTATGAATTCAGTAAAGTAGCAAGATACAAAATAAATATTTAGAAATCAGTTGTATTTTTACACAGCAATGATGAATTATCAGAAATAGAAATTTAAAAAAACAATCCCATTTAAAACTTAATCAAAAACTATAAAATAGGAATCAATTTAACTAAAGAAGTAAAAATTCTGTATTTGAAAAAAGATACACATAAATAAAAGCATATATTGTGTTCATGGATAGGAAGAATGATCATTAAAATGTCCATGTTACCCAAAGTAATCTACAGATTCAATGCAATCTTTATTAAAACACCAACACAATTTTTACAAAGCTAGAACAAGTAATCCAAAAATTTATATAAAACTATAAAAGATGCCGAATAGCCATGGCAATCTTGAGAAAGAACAAAGTTGGAGGTATTACATGACCTGATATAATACTATACTACAAGACTATAGTAACTGAAACAGCATGATACGACATAAAAACAAACATACTAATCAATGGAATGGAATAAAGAGCCCAGAAATAAATCCATGCCTATATGCTCACTTAATATATGACAAAGAAGACAAAAATATACCTTTGGGTTAGACAATCTCTTCAATAAATGGTGCTGGCAACTCTGAAACAATACATGAAAAAAAATGAAACTGGATCACTATCTCACACCATATATAAGAATAAACTCAGAATGGATTAAAGACTAAAATGTAAGACCCAAAACCATAAAACTCCTAGAAAAAAACATAGGCAGTAAACACTCTGATATTGCTTTTGGTGATTTTTTTTCTACTATATCTCCTTGTACAAGGGAAACAAAAAAAGAAATAAATAAATGGGACTACATCATATTACAAAGGTTTGGCATAGTAAAGGAAACTGTCAAAAAAACAAAGACAATCTACTGAATGGGAGAAGATATTTGCCTATTATACATCTGTAGGGGGTTAATATACAAAATTTATAAAGAACTCATATAACTCAAAAAGGTTTTAAAAATCTAATTAAAAATGGGCAGAGAATCTGAATAGGTATTTCTGTAAAGACTATGGCCAAAAAACACATGAAAAGAATCTCAAGGTCACTGATTTTCAGAGATATGTAAATTAAAATCACAATAAGATATCATTTTACTCCTGTCAAATTGGCTATCATCAATAAATCAGAAAAAAAAGTATTAACTAGAATGTGCAGAAAAGTGAACATTCATATGCTCTTGGTGGAATTGCAAATTAATATAGCAACTGTAAAAAATAATTTGGACATTCCTTAGAAAATTAAAAATAGAACTTCTGTATGAATAATTGTACAGAAAAGGAAAGATGGCAGTAGTCAGATTCCCTCCCGACACCCTTAGCAGCTTCTGGGTGGAAGTGACTCAGCCCATCTTACTTCATGTAACCATGTGCTCAGTATGTATGTGTGGGCTTCTGTTATCTAGCAGTATGCCACTAGTGTTAACCTGTGTATAAAAAGATGCTGCTTCCCTCTGAAGCTGGTTGTGCCCTTGCTGGAACCTCGAACCTACAAGCAGGATTCCCAGGTAAGGGACCTATCTGCCCCACCAGAGGACGGGAGGGACATGTGGCTCCCACAGAGCATGTGGTATCCCATGATAGTGGTTTTGATGACATGGAATCCACCTCAGTCTTGGGAGTTAGTTGATGGGTCTCCTATAAGTATTGAAAAGGCCCTCTGCTCCCTGGAGAAAGCATAGGCCATAAATGGCTGAGTGGGCTGGGTACGTTTAACGTTTTTGAAGCAAAACATGGATGAAGCTCTAGCAGAGGCCTCACAGGTACAGAAGCTTTGGCAAAAGGCAGGTGCCTTAGACACAAGGCTGCAACAACTGAAAGCTAAATTTCAAAGAAGTTCACCCTCAGTGTTGCCCTTAGAGGTGGGGAAGACTCCCTGGAAGAACGACCCATGATACACCAAAAGGTACGACCCATGATACACCAAAAGGTAAAGCATGGACAACCCCTGGGTCTGGGTGTGGTGCAAGCTGGTGGCCTCATGGTAACAGAATTCACCAGGTATACCCTGTGTATGCCCATGGAATTGCGGGACTTGGAGAAACAGTGGTGGCAATGACCTGATGTGCCATTGCTGGTTGCTATACCTATGGGGCCAGGAGGTTAACAGTATTTCATGTTCCCTAATGAGATGTAGAAATTGGTTTATAAGCATACAACCTTCATTATGTCCGCATCTACAGGGCAGTCGTTGCTTGGCTTAAGGTCAGAGGAGCCACACCCTGATGGAATGGCTTATTGCCGCTGTACGGGCAGTTTGGAATGTCGCCAGAGAACTCCCAGCAAACATGCTGAATTAGTGCAGCTCATTCATGAACTGGATATGTAAAAAGCTATGTTTAATTTGAATATGTGGGAACTGGATGATGAATGGTTTACAACTGGCATGAGAAGCCTGGTGCGAAGGACCACCCTCTCTAAAACTTTTGGCTCATTTGTCGCCATTTTGGCTTCCTATGTTGGGAAACATACACAGAAAGTGACTACAGCCATGGTTGCCCTGGGGGATGTAGAGGGGAGATAACGTGAGGCAGGGGGCAGAAGTGCCATGAAGTAACACTAAGTCCCCAGAAGGATGAGAAGTAAAAGAAAGGCCATATGCAGGGTCCTGTCAAGGTGATCCAAATGTAAATGTGACCTAATTTGATAGTTGCAGGAATGGATTAAGACAAGAAGTGCAGGTAACAGCTGAAGGATATGGCTGGGGCAACGTTCAGAATAAACTAGGACACCGGTGGGTTTTTGGTTCCAACACTAGAGAAGGAAAGGTGCAGAGAACCAGTGCTCCCTAATAGAGAAGCAACTAGAGGCTGTAAATGCAGCCTTGCAGGCCACTGGGGCAGTGATTGGCATGGCCAAAGTGCAGGTGTGCACCACTTATCCTATACAAGGTTGGTTACGCACATGGCTACAGGCCCCCAAAACAGGGGTGGCCCAAATCCAAATCTGTACCCTGATGAAATGGAGTGCCTATCTGGAACAACAGAGTGCCATAGCTGCTAGCCCTCTGGCCATGGAATTACAGACGGTTTTAGGATCAGTTGAGTTTACCACTGACAATATACTTGATGCTATAGTTCCTACCAATTTAGAAGTGTCCCTCTACAAAGAAAAGAAGCTGCCCATACCCGCTGATGCATAATACACAGATGGATCCAGTAGTGGGTAGGGAGCCAAGTAGGTAGCTATAGGAATGCAACCAGCTATTGACCATATTGGGTATAATACAGGCACAAGCCAAAGCAACCAGTGGGCTGCACTGTGGACTGTGTGGATGTTTATAGCTCATGAAAATGGTCCATTGACTATTTGTACTAACAGTTGGACTGTGTTCAAAGGCCTGGCATTATGGTTACTTATGTGGAAATGGCAAAACTGGCTAGTGGGCCATCAGCCCTTATGGGAACAAGCCATATGGTGAGACCTATGGGAGACAGGACAAGACAAGGATGTAACTGTATATCATATTATGGGTCATGTCTCCTTCATGAATCTAGGACATTAAGAAGCAGATGTGCTATCACGTGTGCAATGGCTGAAACAGGCTCCTGACACTGACGTGATGCACTGTCCACAGACAATTGCAGCACATGGTGCTAAAACTAGGTAGACAGTGAAACAACAGTGGAACCTTCCCCTGAAATGAGAAGATGTCACAGATGCCTGTGCCAAGTGTCCAATGTTCAGACAGGATACACCACATCCTTACTGCATAAAATGAGAGCATGCACAGGTAACAAGGGGATGTGTCCCATTAATGTAGTAACAAAGAGATTACATAGGACCTCTTCCAAAAGCTTAAGGAACATCTTATGCCTTTACAGCAGTAGACACGGTCACCAGGCTATTATTTGCATGGCCCTGTCGCTGTTGCAGACCAAAAACATATTGTCCAAGCTCTCAAATACTTTTGTGCCTTTTACTGTAGGCTGTTAGTGGTAGAAAGTGACCAAGGGACTCATTTTACTGGGCATGAGGTCCAAATGTGAACCAAGCAAATGGACATTCAATGGAAATGGTATGCCCTATATAATCCCCAAGCAGCGGGCATGACTGAGCAATACAACGGACTGTTGAAACAGTGTCTACGAGTATCCGTCAATCCCCTGGGATTGCGAGGTTAGGTATCCTGCCTATGGGACATGTTGTGGTACCTGAACAAGTGACTTCGAGCTGAAGTTCCCTCTACAGTAGAGCTGTTATTATATAGAGCTCTGTCCCCAATTCAGTTACAGGTAAGCACCTGTGAAACTCTATTGAAACCTGGTTGTGGACTCAATGGTAACATACTTCTACCTGGCCCTACTTCTCTGGAAAAGGGAGAAAAAGTGCAATAGTCTTGTCCATGGAAAATAAAGGGCCCATATTACTGGTGGGTAAGCCTAATAGCCCCATGGGGCAAGTGGCTAGAGGTAAACTTACAGGTCATCCTTGAGTAACAACCGACTGGCCATCACAAATCACTGTGAGATATCCTGCAGAAGAGACGGATAAAGAAGAATATACCATCCTAAGGGAAATCTTTTATTCTCACTGTGGTCTATCATGAGTTCTCCCATATTGTGTCATGTTGACATGATTGGATCAATGCTACAAATGGTACTGATGCTACAAATGGTACTGATGGCCAGGCTTCCCCCTCTCAGTGGTAACAATCTTATCACAAGACAAGATACTGACATGTATCTTGCCTAATAGAAAATACTTACCTGTATTGTTACTGTTGTCTTCCCTTTCTTTTTGCCATCAGGCTACTGTACGCAGATACCATGGTTGAGTGGGCATGTACCTCATTCCACAGTCATGAATGTCTCACACTCTTGGGTCTGCATGAAGTTTTCTGTCAGCACCTCTGTAGGATTGCCCTGGCCTATACATGCGACTATTGTCATGGCATGGGATTAGCTGACCCACTGGAGATCTCAGTCACCTGACTAGGCTGTCATACGTACTGGAATGAATATACAAAGAAGGATTCAGCATGAGCTGAATAAACCCTTAACGGGGTACTCAGTACGTGATAGATGACTAATGAGAGGGTGGAAGTGATTGAGAATGTGACCCATTGTATATAAAGAAGCATAAAGTTCTGATTGTTAGGGCGGGTGCCATGTCCCCTATGCCAAAATATAGCTACTGTCTCATTCACCATGCATTGGTGGACAGGACAAAGGTATGCCAACACCCAACCAACTATGATTTTGACCCCAGGAAGCCTATGGGTATGTAGGGCTAATAGATAGCTCTACATTCTCTCAAACTGGATAGGCCACTGTACTTGGGGACACCCATATTTGCCAGTAACTGTGTGGCAGATGATCCTACGATGCCCCACAAATTGGAAAGTGTATTATTCGTGACATGTTCATGCTAAACAGACCCCTTTGCCATATTTCTGCCTGTGGCAGGTGATGTGGTAGTTGAAATGCTTTGGCAGCTTCAGCAGAACATGCTGCTCAAGCTTTGAATTATATTCATAAAGCCCTCAGTCAGGTAACTGATGAAGTAGATTAAATTAGAAAAGTAGTACTGCAAAATCGTATGGCTTTGGACTTCTTAACTGCTGCCCAAGTGGGCACTTGTGCCATTCTCCACATTAAATGTTGTGTTTATATCCCAGACCACCAGCACAACATCTCGCTAGCCATGGCAGGTCTCTCCCCAGACATACAGAAAGTCAGGTGACGCACTGGGGTCCTCCGCAGGAGTGGTGAATGAGTGTAATGTGACTTGGTGCCGGATCTTTGGTCTCCTCAGATGTGGAGCCTGCCCCCTGTCTCTGTTCTCTGTATTGTTGTGGCCTGTGGTGCAGAGCTCTGTCCTCCTGCAGCAATCATTTGCCTATCCCACATAGGTGTATGAGAGGAACCCTGAAGGGTTGAAATGGGCACAGAAAGATGACGGTAGTCAAACTCCCTCTGGACCCAACACCCTTAGCAGTCTCCAGGTGGAAGTGACTCAGTGCATCCCCCCTCATGTAACCATGTACGTGGTACGCATGTGCCGGCTTCTGTTATTCTGCTGTGTCCCACTATAATTTAACTTGTGTATGAAAGGCACCGATGCTCTGCGAGGCTAGCTATGCCCTTGTTGGAATAAAGAGCTATGTCACAGTTGCCTACAGCTCACCAAATTTTTTTCCAACTGCTTGAGCCTTGTACCCTTTACCTCGGAATCTCAAACCTGCAGCAACACACCCAATAGTTCCACATTTGGGTATTTACCAAAGAAAACCAAAATACTAATTTAAAAATGTATATGATATTTACTATAGTCAAGATATGGAAGCAACCTAAGTGTTTATAAATAGAGATTGACTAAAGAAAAAGTGATACATATATACAATGAAATATTACTCGGCCATAAAAAAAATGATACCTTACTATTTGCAGTGAGGTGAATGGACCTAGAAGGTAGGCTTAGTGAAATAAGTCAGGCAGTAAAAGACAAATACCCTATGATTTCACTTACATGCGGAATATAAGGAACAAAAAACGAAGAAACAAAATGAAAACAGACTTGCAGGTATAGAGAACAAACTGATGATTGCCAGAGAAGAGGAAGGCTAGGAGGCTGGCTAAAAAATGTAAAAGAATGAAGAAGTACAAATTAGTATTTACAAAATAGAACAGTCATGGGGCTAGGAAGTATAACATAGGGTATATATAGTCAATGATATTATAATAACTATGTATAGAGACAGAGGGTTACTAGAGTAATCAGGGGGATCACTTCATAAATTGTATAAGTGCCTAACAATTACACTGAACACGTGTAGCTAATATAAACTAAAAAAATTAAAATTAAAATTAAATTAAAAATAAATATAAAACAAAAATGTAAGCATTACTTCTCATACATATAATAGCATGATAAAGTACCTACATTTTCTATTTTCTAAGTGAAAAAAGGTACATTTCATTTTCTTTTTACTAGCATACCTGTTTTGACCCTACTTAATTTTCCTGCCACTCTCAAAATTCTTTCTAGCCCTTATAATAAAACTGCTCTAAACAATATTCTGTACATGTGGCTTTTGAAAGCTTTCTTCTTATTCACCCTTCCACCACTGCAATTAGGCTTTTGGCCTAATCTCTCTACAAAAGCTGATTTTCTCTTTGTCTTTCTTTTTCATATGGATGTTAAGTTGTTCCAGCACCACTTCCTGAAAAAGCTATCTTTTCTCCACTGAATTGCTTTTGTATCATTGTCAAAAATCAGTTGAGCATATTTTGTGGTTATATTTCTGGGTTCTCTATTTTGTTTCATTGACCTATGTGCTTCTTCCTCTAACAATACGACACTGTTTTATTAGACTAGATTAAAATTAGATTTTACAAAAGAGTAGAGTGATGTTTCCCAATTTTTTCTTTCAGTTTCAAGATTTAGTTATTTTAGTGCCTTTTCTGATACACATTAGAGTAAAATTTATATTTGTCTACAAAAGAAAAATATCTTACTGAGATTTTAGTAGAAGTTGTAATTAAATTTACAGAAAATGTTGGAGAGAATTAGAATCTTTACTATGTTTAGTCTTTCAATCCATGAACAATGTCTGTTTATTATGTTATCTTTTATTTCATCAGAATTTTGTAATATTTAGCATACATATTCTATAAGTGTTTTAAATGTATACTAAGCTATTTCATTTCCTTTGCAATGCTTATAAAAGGTACTGTGTTTTTAAGTTTGATTTCCATATGTTTATTATTGTATATAGATATGCATCTAATTTTTGTGTGCTCATCTTGGATCTTGTGACTTAGCCAACCTCATTTATTAATTCTAGTATTTTTTGCTTTGTTTTATTTTATAGATTCTTTTTAATGTTCCATGTACACATTCATGCCAACTATAAATAGATGCAGTTTTATCTCTCCCTTGCTAATTTATATGATTTCATTTTTTATTACCTTAATGCAGTATCTAGAAATTCTGGTATTCTATTGAATAAAAAAAGTGAGTCAAGCATCCTTGCTTTGTCCCCAGTCTTAAAGGAAAAGCCTTCAATCTTCAATCTTTGGCTACAATGTTACCTTTAGAATTTTATAGATACTCCAGCAAATTGAGGTAATTCCTCTCTATTCCTAATTTGTAGAGAATTTTTAATTTTAAATAAATTTTGAGTGTTATCAAATGCTTTTTTCTGTATTAAGTGATATGATCACACAATTTTTATGTTTAGCATTAAAATTTGTTTACTTGGCTTTTGTATGTCGTAAAATGACTTTATATCATATAATTTTTAAAAGGTATGTTCATTGGAATATAAAATACTTTCCTAATTGTAATGTGTCAAAACCCTTGCTTGATTTTTAAATATTTTATTTAATCTTAGATTTTTTTTAGAAATTCTTCTCTAATGTTCCTGACTGTAGTTTTAATTCTATTTATTGTGTTTGGAGTTTGTTATGCATCTTGGATCTGTGGATTGATTTTCTTCATTAAAAAAATCTATCTGTCTCTCTCTTCCATCTCCTACTAGGATTCCAGTTACATATGTATTAGACAATTTGGTTTTCTCCTACAGTCTCATATGGACTGTCTAGTTTACTTTTAAATGATTTTTTCTTTGCATATCAGTTTCCTGGTCCTCTCTGTGTGTGTCTAGGCTACTATGAAGTCTTACAAATGGTTCCTTCATTTCTAATTTTATGTATAGTTTTTTGTTTTGTTTTGTTTTTTAATTATAGAATTTCCATGGCTTCCTTTTTGTAGTTTCTCATGTTGCTGAAATTTCTCATCCGGTTATGTATGTCACCTTACTTTTCCTGTTCCATTGATTCTTTTATAAATTTATTATACTTATTTTAAATTCCTTTGTCAGGTTGCTGCTTTGCAATAGATGATGGTCTTGGATGCTTTGGGAGGATTTTCTTACTACTCATCTTTGTTGTGTTGCTGCCCATGCCAATGGCCCATGAACAAAAAAATGCTGATGCTTGTACAATCACTCTGTGATCAGTATGCCTAAGAATGTTCATTTCTCATACCAGCCTTCACATGGTTATTAAGTTGGATTTGAAGTTAGGCTCTTACATATCTATTTTGATTGCTTTTTCTACCTCTGGATACAGTGATGAAAGCATCCATGGGTCTCTATTCTCCTAGGAATAGCCTAATTCTTTCAGAAATTGAGTTAATTTATGTTTTTTAATGACTTTTGTTTTCTTTTTAGGTATCTTTTTTGTTGTTGTTATAAGATCAGTGTGTCAGTTTTGCAATATTTTTTTACAATCTAATTACAATAAGAGAAGTACAGCATGCCCTGTTTTTTGTTTTTTTTTTTTTAATCCTCTCACATTATTTTTTTCAAAGTCTTCTTCTAAGTTATGGTCTCTAAGCCAAAGCCAATATTTCTAGAACAGGCTTCAAGACTCACAAGAGCTGGCCTTCTTTGAACAATCTGAAGACATTTGTTCCTGGTCTCTTTATTTATTCATTCTGCTCCACTGATCTTCTTGTGGTTCCTCTCACACATTGGGCACATTCCCACCTTTGCACTTCTTGTCTCTTCCATCTTTCAGAGATATTCCTCCCCAATACCAGTATGCATCTCTCCTTTACTGCCTTCAAAATCTTAAAAACAAACAAACAAAAAACAATAGCAAAAAAAAAAAAGAAAAAGAAAAGTGAATATTTTCTCAGAGTGACTTTTCCTGGCCATGCTATTTAAAATTGTTCCACACCCTTTTGGAGATATATTTGCTCTCTTTCTTCCCTGCTTTTATTTTCTCCACAACATTTATCACCTTCGCATGCAAGGTGGTGTGGTGTATGTGGAGTGTGTTTTTGTGTACATATGTGTGTGTGTATGACTTGCTAATTTATTATTTTCTTCCCAGTTGAATGTATCCTTTATAAATTCTGAGACTTTTGCTTGTTTTTTTTCTATTGTTGTATCTGCAACACTCCAATGTTTCTTCATATTGTTTTATAAATTTTATAAAATGGATAACTAAGTAACACAAAATTTAAAAAATGCAATTCTCTCTCATGTCCATACTTTACTTGTTACAATTTGTTTAGTGATTTGCAACTACTGAGGAAGTCCTGAGGTTTTGTTTTGAGATTATGAACAAAGAAACTCCTTGTCAACTTGATAAATTTAAAAAAAAATTTACTAATATTATTTTTATTGACTCCAATGTACCTGCTTTATATGTATGACCAGATATTTACATATAAATTCTAAGAGTACTAAGGATCTTAACAAAGAAAAGTAGAGGGATTTTATTTTCTCTTAATAAAATGTACTATGTGTATATCTGTGCAACCTCACTTACCTAACAAGTAATTTAACTGATTAACAAAGTCTCATACAGTCAAATAAAGTTGTATAATTGATTTATGGGGAGAACATAAAAATACTTTTCAAAAATGTAATGAGTAGAAAAATAGAAAAAGCAGGAAAATAATCCTTAGTAATTTTCTCCAAACTTTATAGCATTATACCTACAAGGCACCATGACTGTTTGAATTCATTAAGATAAATTTCCAGCTCTGTGTTTTGCTACCTTTAATTTGATTGGCTGTCTCAATTTGATTGCCATCCAGCCTCTCCATGTGAGAGGTAATGGCTGGGCCTTATTTCATGTGGTGGCGGGGTGGAGCTCAGAGAGCTGGATTTTGATATTAGTAAGTCCTGGCTTACTACCCAAGTTCCATATGTTACTAGCTGTGGAACTTCCTCAGTCTCAGTTTCCTTTTTGGAAGTGAGATTATTGAACTAATATAACTAATATGAGAATTAGAAATAGCAGGTGTAAAAAACTGGGTATATAATAGGGACTTAGCTCATGATAGCAAATGCCGTGCTCGAGACATAGTCTCAGAACAGTACATGAAGGTTAAATATGCAAAGACTTTGGCTGTAAGACTCTTTATCTTTTGAAAGACCTCTCATTCTTGGGGGCATGGTAGAGGGGTTTTACAGAACTCAGGATACCAAATACTTGATATATTTGTTACAAAAAAACGTGAACTAAAAATGGGGACTCATTTTTAAATATAATAACTTCAAATAAACTATTTTAATAATGATTGTAGAAGTATTTATGTATTATATATGTAGGTAATATATACTTAAATAGAGAAAATTGTATGTATTTCATATACATATGTGAAAAAGAAATCATGTGCACATTAATGTTTGCTAAATTTTTCTGGGCTCTTCTATGTATTCAAATACATATGAAACATCACAACACACCAAAACAGCCCAATTCTATCTAATGAAAAAGAAAAGCATACCTGAAGAGATAGTGGAAAGCAGAAAAAAAGAAATGGAGGCTATGCCAAGTTAATGTGTGCATTAGACACATGTCCATTTGAGAAGATAAAAAATAAATTGGAAGATAAAAAAAAAAAGGATGTATTTATGGCTTCCAAATTCATTTATTATTGCAGGTTGTCTTTGTAACAAGCCCACTATATAGAGGAGTCTATCCATTATTTTACATATGATGAAAGCAAGAAACAAATAGTTTAGATTATTTGTTCCTGTTCACACAGCTAATATTGGTGAAGCAGATTACAAACCCAAGCAGCATGACTTCACACCCTCAGAGACAAAAATATCTACTTAAGACAATTTACATGCTTAAATTAGCATTTTTAGAATATAAATGAAGTGATTTATCTTACTCTTAGGTTTCTTAATACTTTATAAACAGTGATTTATGAGACACTAGTTTTAGGAACTTTCACTTTTGTATGTAGAAAGTAAAGAAAGATTAGCCATCAGATATTTTTCGTTGAGACTGATAGTGTTTATTAACATACTAAGGCTCTGAGAAACCTGTAATAAAAAATGAACCATATACCTTTAACATTCAACTTTAAAGAAACAAACTTATTCATGAATGAAAATGATATATTTTTATTTGTACATCTATCAAGAGCCCTTGATGTGATATCCTTTTAATACTACTTTGAGAAATATGACTTGAGGTCATTCTGAAATTAGGACCCAGGGGTGATGCCAGAAAATTTTCTTCCATAGGAAGATTCAGCACACTAATTAGCTTTGTGGCACCTGGTTATGTCTTCATTAACTTCAGATCTTCCTTGGCACAATTTCTAACATAGTCCTGATGTAGTTGTAGTTTTTTTTTCTCAGCAGTGGCCAAAATTGGGGAACTTCAACTTGCAAATTACGGTATTATGCATAAATATTTCCTATTATATAAACCCTGCCCCAAGCATTTTTATTAATAAGAAATCTTAAGAAAGGGTTTCAAATGAAAGATTTGATATTTGTCATGTTTTAACATTTCAAATTGAAATACATTTTTTAAAAAATCTCAAAAATAAGTTTGTATGTTTTCTAACTATGAATAAACTGGGTGTTTGAGGGCAGAGTCCAAGCTAAGTCTACTTTACCCTTGCAGATTCTTTTGCAAAAGAGACTGCAAGGCCATACCCTAAGTGTGATTTCATGGGTCCTAGAAATATCAAAACATATCAAAATAATTCAATTCTGTCTGACAGAAGAGGAGAATGGCACACTTAAGCATATAAAGGAATGAAGAGAGAAAGAAGGCTGTGCCACGTTGATGTGTACATAGACGTGTGTCTGAGAACAGTAATAATGGATTGAAAAGTGAAAAATTGAGCAGCTCTAGCTTTAGAGTACTGTTTTTTTTTACCTTGAACACTTTATATCTGAGTGCTTTATTCACAAATTGAGTTTTAGCATTTTTCTAATTCTACTTTTAACTTTATAGCTTATACTACGAAACTTATTATCTAAGTTTATACCTCAGTTCTTTCCAAAAATTTTTAGGCAACTTAACAAAAATGTAGATAGGTAAAATAAATTTTAAAAATAAAATATTAAAATAAAACCACAGTTAAAGTGAGCACATAGAAGTTAATTCATGCAGCAAGGATTTATACATTCTTAGAGTAATGTATTAGTTACTTTAGAGTTGCTTAAATGTTAATGCCAACAGGAAAAAGGTAAAAGTTACCAGTCCTATATTGTAAAAAAAAAAAAAAAAATTACTCTTTGATGCTTAGAATTAGAAAGGCCTTTTTGGTGTTGATGCATGGAATAAACCTAGTGCAGCCTTGATATAGGGCTACACACACGTGTTGGTAACAAGTGGAATGTGGATCATTACACTTGTTACCAATAGATGCCCGAACTTTATTCATTTACAACAATCATCAATATATGTGGTAGCTTTGATGACATCTGCACAATTAACACACTAGAAAAAATAATTTTAAAATGACTGTTTCTAATAACATTGATCAAATAAGTCATCTATTTTTAGTTATTGTGATCATTCAAGGTATCATGCCTTTAGATTCGGCCCTTTAATAATATTAATCTGTGTCTCTTGCTCAAACAAATGCAGACAGCATAGCTTCTATAAAAAAATGTTTTTGATTTGAAGGAAAATAAGAAATTTGATTTGAAATGTCATTATCTGTACTTAAAAGAATATACTTAAGTGACTTTCATAGCTTAGTATACTCTTTATTACCTATGCTTAATAGAATATGTACTTTCTCTCCTCCTTGTTTTAGCAGGAAAGGTCTAATGAAAAGAAGATTCCACCAGCTGGTCTTATGACTCTGGTCTTTACTCCCATTTTAGAATGCTCATCATAAAAAAAAAAAAAAAAAAGTCAGTGGTGTCTGACTTGTACATGTAGTAATGATTAATATTAAATTTAGTTTATCTGTTTAAGAAATATTTACTGGATCACTACTATTCCAGGTACCAACCTAGGCATCAAATTAAAAATGAAAAAAATAAATAAATACATAGCTATTATCTAGTGATAATGTACATGAAATTTGTAAAATAGCCTTTAAATATTATTTAATGTTATGATTAGTCATAGACTATGCTAATATTTTAACTAAAAAGGGAATATAAAATATATTAGGTCTGGTTATAGTAATTACGAGTGCAGTTTTTTCTGTCTTCCAAACTCTTCTCATCTGCTCACCAGTGTTTGGAAGACTATATGGTATTCTCTGTAGCTACAATTTGCATGAAATGTAGAATCTGTCTGAGGGTTACCCCAGAGATTTTATTTCTTGGTAAGATATTTTTAAATGGTGCTATATTTGATAATAAAGCATTCATGTGCATTGTGCTAGTTGAGCGGTTTTATATAAAAAAATTACAGAACATAATTCATACTCTATTTGAGAGAACAGATTAATTTCTTTAAAATGTTAATTATGAGAAATTATAAAATAATTTATTTTTCAGACCATTATATGAAGTACAAAAGGATGCACTCTCTAGGAAGGATATAATTGCAACATGACTTCCTCTATGGCTACAAAGACTTTTTAAAAAAATCCTCCTTTCTTCGGTACACAACTTGGGTAACCTGCATGTGATGGATATGGGCCCCTAATCACCCCCTTGGCTGGGCAGCTTTGGACAAGTCCAAAACACAGCAGAGTATGTGCAACACTGAGTTAGTGCCACCTTAATGAATGCCAGGGTAGTAAAAAAATAATTAAAAAAATAGTAAAGCAATATTGTCATTAAGACAGTAAAAAAAAAAAAAAGCTAAGCTCCCTTTAGGTATTATTTATTTTGTTTTATTTTATTTATTTTTTTAGAAAAGCAAGATGAAGAAAGAATAATAGCATTTTAAAGAATGGATAAGATTTACATAGGCAGAAAGTTATAGAGCTACTTTCAGTTGGCTAGTTGAAATAAATTAAACAAAAATATGAAGCTGGGATAGGGTACTTTGTGGGAAGAGCTGGTTAAAGTATTTGGTTGAAACTGATGAAGAGAGTGAAAATTAGAATATAAGAATGAAAATGCAGCTTGGTGCCAGATGACAGTGAAATTTTAATATTAGAATAAAGAATTTAAACTCTATCTTTAGGCCACAGAAAATCATTGAAGCAGTTTAAGATAATAATTGATATAATTAAAATAAATTATTATGGAACAATATATCAGAACAATGCAAAGAAATTTTCTTCCACTTAAAATGAAATCAGTAATACATGGTTTTTACAGGGAAATGCAAAATTGCAAGTAAGGTAAATAAAATCACCTATAATTCAACTATAGAGAGGTAATGATTACTAATGCTTTGTACAGGCATAAAATAAACCAGTAGTTAAGTAGGTTTATTTTACTTAACTACTTAACTACTGGTTTATTTTATGCCTGTAAGTGTAATTATATATTATATAAGTGCATATATAATAAAAATGGTGTTATACTGTGCATAATATTTTAAAATATTGTTTCATTTAACAAGATTATATAGATTTATTAGTAATAAAAAGCAGTAGCTTTAAACTTCAACACAAATATTCTGTTACAGCTCCATAGAAATTACACAAACACACATGCATATTTTCAATTTAAATGTAAACACTATAAATATAAACTGTCATTTGGACACAAAATAGAATAGAAGCACAAACCAAGGAGGAAAACTAATGTCATGAACATAAGTAAAACTTTATCAAAATTGATTTTAAAAAAGAGGTAAATAAATTGCCAAACAATATTGGGTTTGAAAAAAATGAAACTAACTATGAGTATAATTAAGGTTTTAAAATCAACACAAAAATTTATGATCAAATTCAAATCAATACAAAAAAAGTTGAAAATTAAAGTTTTTATTAAAATATAAGTTAATAAATACACAAAAATAAAATCTGAATGTCTAAAACCATCAAAGAAATGAAGTCAGCAATTAATATGACCACAAAATATTATTAGTTCAATAATGTTTTATAATCAAGTATGAGTAAACTTTTATAGATGTCATAATTCCTATATTACATACATTTTTTAGAGAAACAAAGTATAAATATTTAATAAGTAAAGAGGAATAGCTAACAATCTTTATAAAGACAGAATAAACTTGAAAACAAACAAGGTAAAAGAATAAAATATATAAATTTTAGACTAATTCTCTTCCTGGAAAACTACTCTAATAATAATGAATTATAATAATAGAAAACATATAGCACTTTATCTATATTAATTGTTGGGAGCCATTCTTGATGAATGCCCTGCAGACAGGGCTGGAGTTGCCTGCAAGCTAGAAGTTTGCAGGGCAGGTGGGCTTGTTTACTGAAGGAGGAGGTTTGGCTTAATGTTGAATGTTTCTTGCCCCAAGGAATAAGAGACGAAAACAGGAACAAGGATGTTTTGGGAGAACTTACTGAAAGGTCAGCGATCATTTGCATATGTGTGGGTGTTGCTTCTCCAAGGGTATATATATGCTGTGCTAAATAAACTCAGGGCGCAGTATTTACTGTTAGCCCTCCTGACTCTATCACTCTATCTCTTTGTCTCTCTCTCTCTGTCTCTTTTTTCTATCTTTCTCAATCCTCACTCCCCCTCTCGGGAACTGTTCGATCTGGCGGGCTCCAGCAATTAATTTACTTAATTCTTAAAAACTCACTGTAAATCTGATGCCACTGTTTTACATTTTGTAAAGGATAAACCTGAGTTCCAAGGAGATTAAATACTTATGCTCATGGCCTTAACTACTGTGACAAAACCAGGTAGTCTAGTCAAAAATATCTGTGCTCTTATTTATTTTGTTGTTTTATCTCTATGTAAAATAAACTGTGGAAAATCAAACACACTAGTATATTTAGAAAAAAAATATTTTATGACCAAAAAAAGCTAATTTCAAGTATATAATGTGTTTCAAAAAAAGTAATCTATTCATATAATACATATTATTAATAGATGAGAAGAGAAAATGTAATTGTATCAACATATGCCAATAAACTACTTGTTAAGACTCAGCTAGCATCATACTTAATAATGAAAGAATAAAAATTTTCCACACTAAAATTAAAAGTAATTCTAAGATGACCAGTCTTACCACTTCTATTAATATTTTACTGAAGGGTAAACCAATTATGCAACAACAAAGATGCTGAGATTAAAAAAGAAAAAAATAAAACTATCTTTCTTTTCATATAGCATGATCTTGTGTATAAAAAAATCTTCAGAAGTATTTAGAAATCTATAGGAAAGTTTATAGCTAATAAGTTTAGCAAGGTTACAAGGTACAAGATCAATATGCTGAAATCAATTGTAATTCTATACATATCAATAAACAATCTGGAAATAAAATTTTAAAAATAATTTTATTTAAAATAGCAAGAAAAAATATATACATAAACTTAAAATAAATACAAGAAATAAGAAAATTGTACTACAAAAGACATCATGGAAAAATTAAAGAAGTATGAAATAAATAGAAATATATACCATATTCATGAATTGGAAGACAATATGTAGATTCAGATTGATTTAGATATATAATTCAATTTCTATCAAAACCAGCTAAACTTTTTAAAGTAAATTGATTAAGTAGTCCTAAAATTTGTATAGGAATGTAAGGAACCCAGAGTAGCAAAAATAATGATGAAATAGAAAAGCAAAATTAGGTGACTCAAATCTTCTGAGCTTAATACTTACCACAAAGCTATAAAAAACAATTTATTGTGTTATTAGAATAAGAATAAACATAGATTAATGGGATAGAAATAAGTATTTAGAAATAACACCATACATTTCTGGGACACTGCTTTTTGATAAGGGAGTCAAGATAATTCAATAAAGGAAAGAACAGTCTTTTCAACAAATTATGCTGAGACATAATTTCTCATGCAAAAAAATAAAGTTGGACTCCATATAAAAAAATTAACTCCAAAAGCATCAAAAACCTGTAAAAGCTAACTATAGAACTTTTAGTGTTTAAAAAAAATGTGTAAATATTTGTGACCTTGAAGTAGGTAATTGTTTCTTAAATATGACTCTTGAATCCCAAGCATTCAAAGAAAAAATAGATAAATTAGAATTGATCAATATTAAAAACTTTTGTGTCAAAGGACACTATTTAGAAAATGAAAACCAATCCACAGAAAGGAGAGAAATGTGTGCAATTCATGTATCTGTGTAGAACCCAAACTATATTAAGAATTCTTACAACTCAACAACAAGAGATAAACAACTCAATTAAAACTAGTCAAAGGGCATGAATATACATTTCTTTAAAAAAGGTATAGAAATTGCCAAAAAACACATGCAAACATATTCATCACAAGCCATTATATAAATGCAAATTAAAACCACCATAGGATATCAGTTAATACCCATCAAGATGGCTATAATCAATAAGTGAGATAATAACAAGTGCAGACAAAAATGTACAGAAATTGGAACTCTCATCTATTGTATTTTAGAATGTAAAATGGTGCAACTCCTTTGTGAAACATTTTGGCAATTATTCAGAAACCTAGGTATAAAATTATTACGTGACCCAACAATTCCACTTCTCAGAATGTATCAAAGAGAAGTGAAAATCTTCATACAAAAGTGTGTAAATAAATGTTCAAAGCAGCATTATTCATAATGGCCAAAAATAGAAACAACCCACATGCCCATCAACTAAGAAATGGATAAACAAATGTGATATATCTATACAATGAAACACTATTCAGCCATTAAAAATGAAATATTGGTATGTGCTATAATATAGATCAATTTTTAAACATGCTAAGTAAAATAAGCCTGACACAAAAGGCCACCTGTGGTATAATTTTATTTATATGAATTGTCCAGAATAGACAAATTTAAGAAACTGAAATCAGACTAGTGGTTGCCAGGGCTGAGAGAGGGAAGAATGAGAAATAACTGCTGGTGAATAAGGGATTTCTCTTGGGGTGCTTAAAAAACAAAACAAAAGAAAACAAAAAACACAAAAAACAAAAAACTAATCATTCTGAGTATTAGATAATGGTTATGGTTACTCAACCTTGTGAATATGCTAAAAATATAAACATTATAAAAATGTATATATTAAAAGGGTAAATATTGTGGTATGTGAATTATATATTAATAAAAATGATGCCAAATCTAAATATGAAGTATGACCTGGAGGAGAAATATAAATTTCTGTAAAGGACATTATTAAGACAATTTACAAAACTTAAATAAAATTTGTACTTTAGACAGTCATATTATATCAATATTAAATTTTCTATTTTGTGGTAATTTGGAGAGTTATATAGAAGAACTTTGGGAAAATGTTAAAATTACTCTTGCTTGCTCTAATAACCCAACTAACAGCCCACCCAAACTGCTTCCAGTGGCTTTTCCATACAAATGGCCTGTCTTGACACATGCTGTAGAATTTCCTAAAATCACTCAAAGGTTTACAAAACTCAAACGCATAGCATCTTGTCCTGAGATGCCCCATACCTCTTGCTGAGCAGCCCCAAGCCTGGCATTAATGGTGGCCGGCTTCTGTTCAAGGTTTGACCTCCCAAGGGCCCTCAAGCCCAGCATGCCCCGTGGTCATCTGTAGATTGCTTAGTGGCTCATGCCAAGTGTCCCTGGACAAGGCACAGGCAGCAGCTAAACTTGGCCTGCTGCAGGGCTTCTCCCAGAGAGTCATGGTCCACAAGACTGGTGGACAACTTTGATCTAAGCCAGAGCCTCATCTGAGCCACATTTGAGGATGACACACTCAAGGGAAGACTGGGCAAGCACCAGAACCCTATTTAATCAAATAATGCACCATAGGGTCAGCCTCTGCACAACAGCTCCTACACTGTAGTCACTAACCAATCCTTACAAACAAGCAGCATGTGAATTAGTCATTCTCACTGACATGCAAATAGCAACCAAGACTCACTTACAGCAGGGGGCACACACAACTCATGTAAAAGACATACCCAAAATACCTGGTTCAGGTGTCTAGTGAGGCTACACTCCTGGGCCCCACAAGACAACTACTACATAAGGCCACTCTGTTAAGACTAGGAGATATAGCAGCCTTGCCTAATACATAGAAACAAATACAGGGAGGCAGACAGAGTGGTGAGACAAAGAAATAAGTTTCCATTGAAACAACAAAACAAAGCTACAGAAAAAGAACTAAACAAAATAGAGATAAGAAATCTACAATATGCAGAGTTCAAAACACTGGTGATAAAGATAATCAATGAACTTAGAGGAAGAGAAGATGAACTCAGTGAGAATTTTAATAGAGACAGAAAACATAAAAAGGAACCAGTCAGTAATGAAGAATACAATAACTGAAATGAAGAAAACATTAGAGAGAATCAACAGTAGATGAGATAAAGCAGAGGATTAAATAGAAAATAAGGTAGCAGAAAACACCGAATCAGAAGAGCAATAAGTAAAAATAATCACCCCCTCAAAAAAAAAAAAAATGAAGACAGTTTAGGAGACCTCTGGAACAACATCAAGTGTACCAATATTTGTATCATAAAAGTACCAGAAAGAGTAGAGATACAAGAATTTGAGAATCTATTTGAAGAAATAATGACCAAAAATTCCTCTAACCAGGTGAAGGAAATAGATATATAAGTCCAAACAAGATGAACCCAAAGAGGCCCACACAAAGACACATCATAATTAAAATTCCACATGGTAGAGAAAGAAAAAATCCTAAAAGAAGCAAGAAAAAAGCAGTTACTTAAAAGGAGGCTACCATAAGACTGTCAGAGGATTTCTTAACAGAAACTTTATAGGCTAGAGGGTTTGGCAAAAAATATTCAACGTGATGGAAAGCAATGACCTACAATCAAGATTATTCTCTCTAGCAAATCTATCATTTAGAATTGAAGGATTAAGAGCTCCCCAGACAAGAAAAAACTAAAGGAGTTCATCATGACCAAGCTATTATTACAAATGTTAGAGGGACTTCTTTAAGATAAAGAAGAAAAGAAGGTTAAAAATGTGAATAATAAAATCACAATAACTGCATGTTTATCAACAATTTATGTGGAAATTAATTAAAAGTTCTAATCAAAATATATGGTAGCTGAATAAATAAGAAAAAAAAAAACCTACAGATGCTGCCTACAAGAGACTCACTTTAGATTGAAGCCACACATAGACTGAAAATAAAGAGATAAAAAAAGATATTTCATAAAAATGGAAATAAACAAACAGTGAAAAAGCTGGAGTAGCAATATAAATATTAGATAAAATAGACTTTGAAACAAAGGCTATAGCAAGAGACAAAGAAGGACTCGGCAATCTCACTTCTGGGATGGCTAAAGAAACCCAAAATTGATTCTTCAAAAAAATAAATAAAATTGATAAACATTAAAGGAACATGTGAATCTATATGCTCACTGTAGCATTATTCAGAATAGTCAAGATATGGAGGCCACTTGGGTGTCCATCAATTGATGAATGGATAAAGACAAACACACACACACGTATGTGTGTGTGTGTGTGTGTATACTGGAATAATTCTTAGCCATAAAAAAATATCTTGTTATATGCAACAACATGGATGGATCTAGAGGCTGTTGTGTTGAGTACCATAACCCAGAGAAAGACAAATGCCAGATGATTTCACTTACATATGGAATCTAAAGAGCAATATAAAAAAAATAGAGACAAACTCATAGATACAGAGACATTTTTGAAGGTTGCCAGATAGCACAGGAGTTGGGGTAGGAGGTGAAAGAGAGGAAAAAATTAAGAAGTACAATTTCATAGTTATAAAATATTCATCGAGTTGTGAAGTACAGAATAAGAAATAGGCAATAATATTGAATAACTATGTATGGCATCAGATGGGTACTATATTTATTGGGTGATTACTCTGTATGTTATATAAATGTATAATCACTATGTTGTACACCTGAAATTTATATAATATTTTATGCCAACTATAATTTTTTAAAAATAAAAATAAAGAATAAAATCTGATTTTAAAAAAGAATATAAACATGTCTCAAATCAATAAGTATCTACCTCAAGAAATTAATAAATCAATAGTAAAATAAACTCCAAATAATCATAAGCATAAAATAATAAAGATAAAAGCAAAAGTCAATGAAATTGAAAAGTACAATGAAGAAAAATATTAAAAAATTGATTCTTCAAAAAAATGAATAAAATTGATAAACTTTTAGAAAAATTGACAGCAAATAAAGAGATATAAAACACCAATATCAGAAATGAAACAAAGTGTATTACTAAAGATCCTGCAGCCATTAAATTGAAAACAGAATATTATGAATAAACTTATGATTGTAAACTTAACAACTTAAAAGAAATAAATTAATTCTTCCAAAACTGCAATCAAAATACAAATCAAAATTCAATAGACAATCAAAATAGTCCTATAGACTTTTAAGAGATTGACTTGTAATTTAAATTCTGAAAAAGAAATCTTCAGGCTCAGATTGTTGCCCTGGAAAATTTTACCAAACATTCAAAGAAAAATTACTACCAACTTTATACAATCTTTTCCAGAAAATAGAAGAGAAGGAAATACTTTCAAGTAATTTATGAGGCTAATATTTTGATACCAAAACCAGTCTAAAACAGTACAAAATCAAAACAAAACCAAAATCATAGAGGTAATATTGCTTATGAACAGAAATATTGCTTATGAACATATGCAGAAATTCTCAACAAAATATAGCAAATCCAATTCAGTAATATCTAAAAGGAATTATATATCATTACCAAGCATGATCTACTCCAGATCTACTCCACATTTAAAGTGGTTTAAATTCAAATGCCAATCAATATAATCCAACATATGAATGAACTAAAAAAGAGAAATTATATCATGATATAGATCAAGGCAGAAGTATTTTACAAAATCTTAAAACCATTAATGTGAGTACTCTTACCCAAGTAGGCATAGAAGGGAAATTCTTCAGCTTAAGAGAATCTACTAAAACAAATAAAGATAATCTATAAGAATCTCATACAGCTAATATTATACTTAATAATGGAAGACTGAGTACTATTCCTCTAAGATTGGGAACAAAGCAAAAATACGTTCTCTGCAAGTCTTATTCAACAATTTCTAGCCACTGCAAAACAGAAGAAAAGAGATAGGAAGAGAGAGATTGAGAAAGAAAGAGATAGATGGAGGAAGGGAGGAAAGGAAGGAAGGAAGGAAGGAAGGAAGGAAGGAAGGAAGGAAGGAAGGAAGGAAGGAAGGAAGGAAGAAAGGAAGACAGACACATATAAAACTCACTATCTTCTGATGGTATCATTTTCTATTAAAAATCCAAAGGAAATTAATGGCAACAAATTCTAGTAAAAACACAAAAATTGATCACATTTCTATATACTAAAATAAACACGTGGTAAACAAAATTATGATGTAATATCATTTTTAATTACTGCATAGAAAATTAAATAGGTATAAACATAACAAAATACATATAAGATGTATGCTAAAAATTACAAAGTGCTGATAAAATAAACAAAGTAAATCTAAATAAATGTCCAAGATTTAATTATTCTCTCAATTCTCCTCAAAACTGATCATTGGGTTTTAATGCAATTGTTATCAAAATTCCAGCAAGTATTTTTGCAAAGATAAGTTCTTAATGAAATTTACATGGAAAGGCAAAAATCCTACAATAGCTAAAACAAACTTCACAAAAAAGAATAAAATGTGATGAATCACTGTACCCAATTTTAAGGCCTGATAAATATCTACAATAATAAAGCAGTGTGCTATTAGAACAATAGACACATAGATCAATGAAACAAATATAACCCTTTCCAAAATAGATAACCTAGGAACAGACTCACGCAGATATGTCCCAGTAATTTGTTGCCAAAAATGCAAAAGCAGTTCACTGGAGAAGAGCCTTTTCATAAACAGTACTAGAGCAGTTAGATATCCATAAGTAAAATTTGCAAAAGAACCTCAACCTAAACTTCACATGTTAACTCAAAATAAATCCCAAATTTAAATGTAAAACACAAAATGATGAAACTTTTAGGAGAACTAGAAAAGTTTCTTAGTATCTAAATTTAGGCAAAGACTTCTAAAACTTGACATCAAAGGCATAATCTATAAAAGTAAATATTGATTAATTGTATTTCATTTTAATTAAATACATTTGCACTGAAAGACTCTGTTGAGAAGTGGGGGGAAGAAAAGCTCAAGAGTGATAATAAAATATTTGAAAATCACATAACCGACAAAAGATTTGTGTCCGAAATATATTATTTTCAAAACTCAACAATATGGAAACAAACAATTCAAATAGAAAATGGTCAAAAGACGTGAATAGACATTTCACTAAAGATATATAAATATAAAATAAATGTGAAAAATATTCAACATCACTATTAATCATAAAAATGCAAATTAAAATCACAATAAATTTCAGGGCACACTTTTTACAATGTCTAAAATTAAAAATAATAGCATCAACACTAAATGTTAGTGAAAATGCAGAAAAACTAATCATTCTTATTTTATTAGTGAGGTTATACAATAGTAAACAGTTTGACAGTTTCTTATAAAACTAAACATGTAACTACCATTGCAGTCTTGAGCATTTAACCCCAAGAAATGCAAACTTATATTCAATAAAAACCTGTATACAATGATGCATAGCATATATACTCATAATTACCAAAAACTGAAAACAATACAGATAATCTTTAATGGGTGATTATTTAAATATCCTGGGGTTCAACCATACCATGGAATACTGCTCAGTCACAAACTACTGATGCACCCAACTACTTGGGTAAATTTCCATATAATCGTTTTCTGAGTGACAAACAATCTAATCTTAAAAGTTACATATTATATGATTCATTTTTATGGCATTCTTGAAATGACAATATAATAGAGATAAAGAACAGGTTAGTGGGTGTTGGAGTTCCGGGACCAGAGTAGGGAGGTGGGAAGAAAATGGATGTAGTAGTAAAAAAGCAAAAGAAAAAAAAATTGTGGTAATAGATTTTTTTCTGTGTCTTGACTGTTGTGGTATTTTACTATAATTTTGTAAGATGTTGCAACTGGAAGTGTATCATTCTGCTCAGACTGTTATAACACAATATGGTAGACTGGATGGCTTAAGCAACAGAGATTTATTTACTAAGAGTTCTGGAGTCTCCAAGTTCAACATCAAGGTGAGATTTGATTTCACCTGAGGCGTCTCCCCTTGGCTTGCAGGTGGCCACCTTCTCCCTCTGCTTTTCTGTGATCTTTCCTCTGTGTCTGTGTCCTAATGTCTTCTTGTTATAAGAAAACTAGTTAAATTGGATTAAGGCTCTTCATAATTATCTAATTTTACCTTTATTACCTATTTAAAAGTCCTATCTCTAAATAGAGATACATTTTGCAGTACTGGGTTTTAGGACTTAAACATATGAATATTGTCACATTTCAGTGCATAACAAAGAAATTATTTCCTGTATTATTTATTATAACTGTAGATGGAGCTAAAAGTAGTTTTTTTAAATAATGTGAATAATAATTATTTTTTTATATTAAGAAAATAACCAAAGTTCAAAGTGTTGCCATTATTTTGAAACTAAAAGTACCTAAGGCAGCAACAGGCTGCAATTAAATCATTTCATTCAATTGAGCTTTTAATAGGTATCTAATAAGTATGTATTGTGTCAAGTGATATACCAATTTTTAAAATGTACAAACGAGTAAGATCTAAATACCAGTAGTGATGGTTAATTTTATGTGTTACCTTGATTGGACTATGGTGTGTCCAGATATCTGGTCAAACATTATTTGAAATGTGAGAGTATTTTTAAATTAAATTCACATTGAAATCGACAGAGTAAAAGTAGATCACTCTCCTGGTGTGAGTCATCTGCATGCAATAAGTAGGAGGTTTAAATAGAAGAAAAAGGTGGGCTGTCCCCTGAATAAGAGAATTCTTCCTGCCTGACTGTCTTCAAACAGTTATATCAGCTTTTATTCTGCCTTTGAACTCAAACTGAAACGTGGGCTTTTCTCAGGTCTGCTCAGCCTGTGCCTTCAGACTAGAACTACACCATCAGCTCTACTGGGTCTCCATCTCGTTGGCCCACCCTGCAGATCTAGGAACTTACCAGCTAGCCGCCATAATTGTGAGTCGATTCTCTAATATAAATATCTATAATAATAATAATAATAATAATAATAATAATAACAGCAACAACAACAATAATACGTAATAAATATATATTAGATAGCCAATTGGCTTTGTTTCTCTGAAGACTTGGACTAATATAGTAGCTATAATATTCTCTTTAAACTTGAGAGATCCATTTTCCCAACCCCAGTTCTCTGAGTGTAGTCCTGTCTTGCTTAAACACACCTGGACAGTTGAATACTCTATGTTTCCCATAAGAGTTGGCTCCCAGAACTAAGTGCTGCTCTTGGAGGCTCTGGGGACCTAAGGTGCACCTTTCTTTTGACATCTTTTCAACAGGATTGCAGAACTGCCTCACTCTAAGGCAATAATCTTACCATTTCCTAGACTATCCACCTTGTTGGGCTGAAATAAACATTATAGAAGTAGGTGATTGATTCCAAGCTAACTTCTCTCCAGTCAGAGCCTGATTCAAATGAAGCTCCTCAAGAGGAGAAATATAGTGAGCAAGTTTATTCTCTATCACCAATGTCTAGAAGAGCCTAGCAGATGTTCAGAAGATATCATATAGATAGATAGATGATAGATAGATAGATTTTTTGAATGAATGAACACATTTTATTTTCATGCTGTATAAGCCAATTTATATCTGGAATATACTCATGCATCTTATCAAGCCTTGTCTATTTATCTGGAAGTAGGTGGGTTATATACAAGCTGTGGGTGGTAGTCAGGAATGTCTGCCACAGATTACATTGTAGGTAGTAGATTCTAAAAGGACTGGCAATCATACCCACAATTAAAGCCTTTCTTCTTTAGCCATAGATATATGCTATGGCTATAAGAAAAATTATTAGCCTAAAAATATTTTGGTTCCATATGACGTGACTGCCTCGACACTCGTTAGATGTGATTCTCTCTTAATTTAAGGTTTGTTCAAGTTAAGTTTTCCAAAAATGAGTTTCCAGTATTCCCAGAAATCCTAAATTTAACGAACAAGCTAGAAGCAAGGGCAAACACAACATTTGAATAGCACACTTAACTTTTAATTGTGGGCTTACATCTCCATTTTCAAATGAGCCTCTTGATAACTGTGAGGACACACGTTACATCATCCATATAACATTCTTCAACTTGGGCACACATTGATTTACTCACCATAGAATTATGATTGCTCTATTTTCTATTTCAGTAGTAAAAGCAAAGTAGTGAGATTATTTTACTGGACTAAGAGAATCAATCCCTTTAATATACATTTAACAAATCAAGTCAACACTCTCATTCTGGAATCTCTAAAGACAGACAAATAGTTCAAGCAATGATTCTTTGTTTTCCCTTAGCATTCAAAATTGCCATCATTCAGGGATTCCTTGTAATAGGATAATTGAATATTGATACTATTGTTATCATGTTGTCACTCTATTATTAATAATTGTTTCCTGCGTGCAGGGTCTGAGACAAGCCTGAAATCTATGAATTATTCTGTCATAAAATGGAAATTGGTTGAGGAGACTGTCATTTACTTAGAAAGTGTGACTGTCCAGGGTGAGTCCATAAATACTGGAGACACAGATTAAGGTGAAAAAAAAATGGGAATTGTTGCAACAGTAATTGTGGGAATTACAGTAACTGTGGGTGGGAGTAAGTGTAGAAAGACACTGTGTCTTCACTTTTTCTTCTATCAAAAATCAACAGTTCCAAAATGACCTATTTAGTTGTTGTACTTTAAATTTTACTCAACTATCCCCCAAATCTAATCCAACTTCTATATTTTCTGATATAGTGACTTCCTTAAAAATTTTGGCAAATTATTTCAAATATACAGTTATAAGAAATAACATACCAAGTATCTATCAGGCAGATGTAATGCATGTTTGCATTTAATAATATATGCTTCAGAATTTTTTTAAGAAACACACACTCAAAGTTCTCTAACTCATGCAATTGCCATTTCCTCCCATCCCCTTTATAAATAGTATGCTTCTGAAGTTGGTGTTATTATTTCTACATATGTTTAATAAATCAACTCCAAATACAAGCTTTTACAATCAGTATGGTATTGACTGGTGTGTTTTGAAACTAATAGTAGTGGTAACCTTCTCTACATATTCATTTGCATCTTCCTTTCTTTATTTCTAACATATTTTCATAGATTTTTGCATTTTCACTTTTCTAAAATGCTAGTTCTATCATGTAAATTATTCAAACATCTTCTTTCTTACAGCATAAAATCAAATCTCTCCAACATGGCATAAAAAACAAGGACATAATTACATAATTTATATTGACATCTTTGTCTCTGGGATACAGAAAGTGTAGAAAAACATTTTGCAAATGGATAAATGTTTATTTTTTTGTACCTAACTTATGTGGTTGAGTCAAAGAGTAAATGAAGCAATGGAAGGGGAATTGTTTTAAAAGGCACAGAGTTCAATACAAATATAAGGTCATGTTCATACTGTCAGCAGCAATAATAATAATATTATTGCTGAAATAGCATATCCTTACTGCATTGTAATCGACTTTGTCATTCTCTGAAACCATACTATTTGTGGTGTAGCAAAAGCATCCCCAGGATAATTAATATGTCTATGATGATGTTTCATACTCATTGAATCTCTGACTATGAAAGTAATTTCAGGTAATATGGTCACTATGTTTTTGTACTTTAAAAACAATGATAACCATTATGTAATTTTGTCTGGATACAAATATATAAAATGTTGATCAATTATTATTTCTCAATTATGATTGGTTATAAATCTTATGGTATTTCCATATTATTATTCTCATTAATTACCCCCCAAAATAAAGAAAATATGTTTAAAATCACAAGCCACACACTACCTCATTATGGAATTTTGAGAAAATATCTAAAGCCCACATTTGCCCAATCTAATTTTATAAGTGAACTGTGATTTGAGTGCTTGCAGTTTTTCAATCAGTCCTCATGCCAACAAACTCTTTACCCCCTGCATAATTGTTCTGACAGGGACACAAAATGAAAGTGGGATGGGGAGACTACTTAGAAAGTGTGACTGTCCATGGTTGAGTCCATGAATACTGTGGCAATAGATTCAGAGGTAAGAGTTGTTGCAACAGTAGTTGTGGAAATTATAGTAACAGCTGTACCTGTGGGCAGAAGTTACTGTTGGAAACATTTTCCCAAACCTTACTTTTTATTCCATATGAGTTTAATTTCACTTTCTAATGGCTTTGAAATATGCATTTTCTATTCACTGCAGACCTCTGCACAGATAATTCTTTTCTTTAAGTTGCTCCTTTTTCTCTAAGTGGCACCTCTCCTCAAGATTACCTTATTCTTTATTCAATAAAATCAACAACAAAAAAAGTGCTGTGCCAATTGTTAAGCTCTCGTGTCTTAACTTCAAAGCTGCATTTTTATACTCTGCTATGTGATGCTGGAGCTGAGACCAAAACCACATTTTTACTTTGCCAGCTGTTCCACTTGGCTCTGCCAATGTAAAATATAGAGGAGCAAGCAAGGCTGAAGTGGGGAGAAGGAATTTGCTTCTTCTATTCACTTCCTATACCTGTAAGGATCAGCCTTGTTTTTTCCTTTGGTGGCTGTAGTTCACATTAAAACACAGCAATTTAATTTAATTTTCAGTTTTTTTAATATTTGCAGGACTGGTGTCATTGTGTCCCCTCAAAGATACCCCACCCCACAGAAGTCTCATTTCCATAGGAAACCTCATAGACACTAGCCCCAACCTAACCCACTGCAGGCTGAACTCTAAACTTCTACATTTAAATAATCCCAGCTTCATCCCACTTTGTTGAGTCAGCCCTAAAAGAGTTAACTACCTCATTAATATTTAGTGCCTTCTTTTGACATTTTAATTTTTAATATTCATTAACAATTTTTTATATTTAATTTTTTTAATCTGCTAAAATATTCAATATAGTTTCTGTCTCCTACCTAGGCCCTGCTTGATAGGAAAATTGGTAATAAGGGTAGGAACAGACTCACAAAAACGAGATTCAGGAAATGGTTTAGTGCAGAGCTAAGTAAATTTTTTCTGTAGAAGGCCAGGTAGTAAATATCTTTGGCCTCATGGATCATAAAATCAGAGTCACAAGGTCTTTTTTTCGTTTTTACTACATGAAAGAAGCACTACACAATATGTGAGCAAGCAGGTGTGGCCAAATTTAACAGACCCTCATTTGAAAACCCTGGTTAACAGATGGTGAGCCAGAGTAGATTCTGGAAACAGGAGTTCCAGGTTTGGATTGGCTGCAAAAAAGTGCTATGTCTACAGAGAAGTTACATACTGGTTCCTTACCTTAAATCCTCCTCTTGAAAAAAGGCCTTTGGCATCAAATATATCAATGTTCTTCTCAACCTCTGTATTTTAATGCATCTAAGAATTGTTCATTTAGCTTAATGACATATCCAAGAGTAAACTTGGGCACAAAAAAAAAACAAATATAGCAATGCACTTTCAGAATGACAGCATGCAAAGCTTTACTAACCTGCTTTCTAGTGAAACTGCAGAAAATAATTTTTAAAAAGCCACCATTTAAGGGTATGCAGCAAATGAAGAATATATCTATTCAAGTAATTCTTCTAAAATTCATTAAGAACAGTAAGCATTTGTGGCATTTGAATCAAATAAACAAGAAAAATTTCGAAAAACACGTGAAAATTAAAAGAAAAAGAAAACATAATCCAAAATAACCAATGACTCAAAGTATTTTCTTGGTTCCATTTTGGTTTTCTCTTGAGATGAATTAAAATGAAGACATAATCTCCTAAAACTTATAAGATGTAGTTAAATCAGTACTTATAGAGAAATTTATAGCTTTAAATATCTATGAAAATAAAAAAATCAAATTAATAAACTGATATTCCACTTTACGACACTGAAAAAAAGAAGAGCAAATTAAGGAAGAGAAATAATAAAATAAGGAAAGGAAATAATTTTTAAAAAGAGCAAAAAAGAATTAAATAGAGACTAGAAAAATGAAGAAAAAACAAACAAAACCTGGTTCTTCGAAAAGGTCAACAAAATTGAAAAATCTTTAGGTATATTTACCTAGAAAAAAATAGAGTAGACTCAAGTAAGCTACTGAAACTTAATTAATAACAATTAGACTATATGAATAAAATTATTTTTAAAAATAATTGATTAGTAATATAGATATTACCCCTAGCATGTGTGTGCGCATGTGCGCGCTCATGCGCACGCGTATACACACACACACACACACACACACACACACACACACACACACACACACACAGAGCTGCCCAAATGTCTTCATTGTTGAATTCTTCCTAACATATAAAGAAGGATTAATACCAATTCCTTACAATCTTTTTAAAAAATAAGGCAGGAGCAAGCACTTTCATCATTCTATTGGGCTAGTATTACAGTGATGTAAAAAACAGATAAAGCCATCACAAAAAAATTAAAAAATAAACCATTATAGCTTATGAGTTTAAATGCAAAATTCTCATCAAAATGCTAGTAAACCAATTCTAGTAACATGAAAAAAATATATACATCATGATTAAGTGGAATTCAAAGTTACTTTAGCACTTAGAAATTAATATAATATACCACAAATAGAATACAAAATGAAGGCCACATGATCATTTCAGTAGATTCAGAAAAGCCATTTAACAAAATTTAATGCACTTTTATTATTAACAAAAAAAACCTCTCTAAACCTAGAAGGAAACAACCTAGACTTGATAAATCACACATAGAAAAAAACAAAAATCATACTTAATGTTAAAAGATTGCCTTTTCCCATGAGTTTGGAAAAAAAAGACAGGGATGTTTGCTTTCCCCATTTCTATTTAACACTCTACAGGAGGTTTTAGCCAAAAAAAAAAAAAAATCAATGAAAAGGACTGAAAGACATCCAAATTGGAAAATAAGTATTATCTGCTGATATAGTAAAACTATATCAGTAGATAATAGAATCTTACATGCAGAAAATTCTGAGGCATCCACTAAAACTCTATGAAAACTAATAAACGAGTTCAGTAAGGTTGTAGGAAATAAGATCAATATACAAATATCAATTGTATTTGTGTATACTTGCAATGAACAACCTGAAATAAAAATTTAGAAAGAGTTTTAGTATAATACTATTAAAGATAATAAAATAATGAGAAGTAAATTTTACCAAAGTGCAAAATTATACTCTGAAAATCATAAAACTTTATTTGAAGGTATTTTTAAAATATTTTTTTAAAAAATTCCATGTTCATGGATCAGAAGCCTTAACACTGTTAAGGTGGTAATGTTTTTCAAATGCCTTATTTGTAGAAATTGATAAGCAGATTTTAAAATTCATATAGAATTGAAAAGCACTTAGAATAGCCAAAACGATACTGAAAAAATTAGGTAACATACACTTTCCATTTTAAAACTATTACAATGCTACAATGATAAAAAAAAAGTGTGATACTGGCATTAGAATAGACATATATAGAGCAATGGAATAGAATTGTGAACATTACATCTATGGTAATCCATTTTGACAAGAGGTTTAAACCTTTCAATGGAAAAAAAAGAATAGCTATTACAACAAGGTACTGAGACAACTAGATAGCCACACATAAAATAATTAAAATGAACCATAATTTCATACCACATAAGAAAATAACTCACGTGGAGAAAAGGCCAAAATGTAAGAGCTAAAATTAGAACATTCTTAAAAGAGTTTATAGAGATTAATTATCATGACCTTGAATTGGTCAGTAGGTTCTTAGACATAACTCTAAAAGCAGGAGCAACAAAAAGAAAAATAAATAAATTGAATTTCATTGAAATGAAAAACTTTAGTGTTTCAAAGGACACTTAACAAATTGAAAAAAAATCTAGTGAATGGAAAACAATATTTACAAATTGTATATCTAATAAGAACTTTTATCTAGAATATGTGAACTCATAAAACTTTATAATAAAAATACATTCTAATAAAATTATTCAAAAGATCTAAATAGATATTTTTCCAAAGAAGATATACAAATGGCCAGGAAGCACATGAAAAGATATCAGGTAGTATTAGTCATCAGGAAAATACAAATCAAAACCACAATAAGATATTACTTCACCTTCACTGGGATGACTAGAATCAAAAAGTCAGATAAGTGAAATCATACGGTATTTATTTATCTCTGTCTGACTTTTTTCATTCAGCATAATAACCCCTAGGTTGAATGGTTGAACTATATAGCATGTGAATTACATCTTAATAAAGTTGTTACAAAAATTAACTGTGATGAAGATCTAGACAGAGGCCTAAACAAATGAAGTTTCCTTAGATCATTGCATATTCCGTTAGCTTATGTGGTTGCTGTAGTCTTTGAATTCAGATGAATTTTGTAGTTCAAAAGAATCAAAACGAAAAAAAAAAAGATTGAGAATATTTAGGGTGTCATTTTAATCCACTTGACGATATTTGATCTTCTTGGTGATTAATAGGGGCAGAGGTTGAAGATAAGAAAAACTGGATTTTAACCTGTGGCACTTAAAACAGCTGATAGAATAGGCTTCTTGGTTGTTGCTGTTTGCAATGAGAGACCCATATTCCAGTTTCTGGGCTGCAGAGATCTGCAAAATCAGGAGCTCTCTGCAGACCCCTAACCAAAAGGCCATGTGAATTGCCAGAGGGAATGCTGTTTGTTGTCCTTCATCTTTTTCTTTTATTAGAAAATCACCACTGCCTTTTTCTGTAGTTACCTCACCTTCAAGTTTTCATAGACTGCAATATTTTGAGGTTGTGTTGAGTTGAACCTTATTTCTCCCTGAGAATTAGATAAACCTAACTGTCTACTTAGCTTCTCTTCCTTATTTGTGTTTCCACTCTGACAGACATTTCATTAACTTTTACTTATAAGACATATATACTGCTTTACTGTAAGCTTAAATTTTCCTCCCGTTTAGTAATATTCAGTCAGTGGCTCCATTCTCAAAATCTAATTGTTGTCTGAAATGAACTAAAAGATGCTTTAACCAATCTCTGAGATATCAGCAGTCTATGAATGGAAGACAACAGGCTAGAAGGACAGAGACTTTATCTTGATAATTAATTGCCCCTGAAGAGCTTAGAATTATTGGCTCATGGCAGGCTTTTGGTGAATGTGTGATGAACAAATATTATTGAATGTTTAACAAGAAAGAAGAATGGGGCAGTTGTTTGGGGATAAGTGTAGTAAGTTTGGACAGGATGCTCAAGTGTCACATCACAGCTGCATAATTATATCAAAACAGAAACCTGACTGTGGTACCTCTGAGTGTAATTACAAAATAATTCTCAGGCTGCACTGTTGCCTGGATCTTCTTGTACATAAAATGGTCTTTACATGATTATTGTAGACTGTCAGATGTGTGTCCATGAGTGAACACTTTGCCTGATCATTCTTGTTTTGGTCTTAAATACTAATTTGATTATTCAATATAATTGTTTTCATTAAATAAATCACTTAATATACAAATGCAAAAAAATATGTAAATTAAATTTTCTAAAACTAAGTCCTACAGCTTGAAGAATATTACTAAATTACTCCTTTTAGCCTGGTATATAACTTCTATTGGTATATAACTTCTTTTAGCCTGTTGGAGTGTGTGTGTGTGTGTGTGTGTGTGTGTGTGTGTGTGTGTGTGTGTGTGTCTTATTGTTTTGTTTTGTTTTAAGACATTTCTTTCAGAAAAATTTTAAATTCAGAACAAAATTGAGAGGAAGGTGTAGAGATTTTCCATATACCTTTTGTCCCCACACATGCATAGCCTCCCCCATTATCAACATCACTCACTAGAGTAATACATTTGTTACAATGGATAAGATCTACACTGACACATCAAAATCACGCAAGGTCACTTATTTATATTCAGGTTTACTCTTGGTGTTGTACTTTTTATGGGTATAATAATGTTCAACGTTATTATACTGAATATTATGTTATTATATAGAGTATTCTCATTGCTCTAAATATGCTCTGTGTTCTGACTATTTATCCCTACCCTCTCGTCTCCCAACTCCCAGCAACCACTGATCTTTTTATGATTTCCATAGCTTTATCTTCTACAAAATATCATACATTTAGAATCATATAGCTCATAGCCTTTTCAAGTTAGCTTCTTTCACTTATTAATATGTATTTAAGGTCCTTCCATGTTGTTTCATGACTTGTTAGCTCATTTTTGTCTTAGCACTAAGTAATATTCCATTGTTTGGCTGAAACACAGTTTATTTATCTATTCAACTACTGAAAGGCAACTACAGTTTTTAAGTTATGTCAAATTATGTGTAAAGCTACTAAAACACTTATTTTCAAATTTTTAAGTTTACATAAATTTTCTACTCCATTAGGTAAATAACAAGGAGTGGGATTCCTGGATTACATAATGAGAGTATGTTTTGTTTTGTAATATACCACCAAACTGTTTTAAAAAATGGTTATATCATTTCACATTCCCACCAGCAAGGATTGAATGAGTCCTTCTTGCTTCACATCCTTAACAGTATTTGTTGTTGTCAGTGATCTGGATTTTAGTGTTTCTAAGTAGGTATGTAGCAGTATTTGACTATCATATTGTGTGTATATATACATAATATATATACACATACACATATATACATATATATGTATATATACACATATACACATAAACTCACATACAAACATACATACATACATACATACATACATACATGTTTCTGTGTTTTTCACTTATTTCCCAGGGTTTTTATGAGCACTTTACAAATATTGTTTTTAAGAACTGCTTATGATTACAATGAATGGGGTACCACAGAGTATTGTGATTAAAGATGCTGATTTTATAATCAGGCAAACTTGATGTCTAATCCTGGCCCTGAAACTTTTTATGAATGAAGAGATATTACTAGTATCTCTCTGAGGTCTAGTTTTTGCAGATTAAATTGTGTATAATGTATAATTTTAAATGAGTAAGCTCCATGGGAGATTTAAATAGAATAGTGTATTTAAAACATTTAGAATAATTCATGGTTCATAAGACTTTTTCCAATAAATAGCAATCATTGAAATTATCATGATATATATAACTGTGTCCTGTCTCACACATTCATCACCTCTTCCACCTCTCCCAGGACTTTTGCATTATTTAATTAGCCATATGATCACTACCTTTACACATGAGGCATTACATTTTTACAATGTAAACTTTTTATTTTAAGGACACAAGATCTTTTTTAAAACTCTAATCCTTGCCGTGCATGTATTACGCTGTCATTTTACTGTTGAGGTAACAAAAAACAAACAAGTGTGTGACACATAGAAGTGACAAGGTCAGGTCTAGAACCCAGGCCTCTTGGCTTCCAGTTTAATTCTCAGAACATATGATGAACTCTGATATTTTATATTCTATTATATTGCTATAAACATTATTGTTATAATTGTTATAAACATCATTGTTATAAACATTATGTTGATTTTACAACCATTAACAGGTTGTGACCTACAGCTGGAAAAACACTGCCTTAAGGAGGTTAAATTAATTACCCCAAATCCAAGGGCTCCTTAATGTTGGAGATGAAATTTCAATATCCACTTGACCAACGGAAAATTTATAAAGCATTATTAGAAACATGAAAAGTTTGAATCTTCTCCAGAGAATGAACAACATATTCATGAGTTTGCAGACATTTTTAGTGGAAGCAGTTCGAAGAGAAATAAAGAGTTTCACTTTTTACCCAAAACTGCTCATGCCTGCCTACAAAGGTGACTAGATTCTACTTAAATTGGGAATGCAGACTTAGACAGTTAACTTTGAAGATGTTTTGCATAACTGCTGTTTTCAATGAGTTTTATAAAACTCAATGCTGTCATTAGAACTATGATCGTTGCAAGTGGTGATATTGTAACTAATTTGACTTGTGTAAAATTTAGTATAAAGAGGAAGAACTACATAGTGTACTTAATGCAGCAAGTTTAATGCCACTATAAATACACAATGTAGATTTTCTTTTTCTCCATAAGAACTGCACCAATCTCAAATTAAGCATATGCACATCCACCTACACACATACACATGAAACACATACATACCTCAGGGACACTACAATCTAAACATATTTTTTCTCAAATATCCAAAAGTCAAATGAGAAATATATCACAAAAAAAAAAGCAATAGAATAGGAACAAAGTGGATAGGAGGAAAAGAACAAATAGAAAAGCTCTTGTGCTTTGTTCATCCTCTTAAACTAAGAGCTGCATTTAGGCTCTGGCTCCCACCCTGACAGAGGCAGCTCTCACTTGTAGAAATAAATAAGAACTCCAGCTTCACCCATATATCTCTCAATTCCCCATCACTGAAGTATGAAACTTTTGCAGCTTCCTCTCCTGAGTGGGACACTATCTGAACCTAAAGAAAGATGATGCTTAAGTCACACTGGGTGTCCCCCTTGATCAGTAGACTCAGGGCAGCATGAAGACCATTTGACAAAAATGGGATAGGTGGTAGAAAACTTTATATATTCCATAATATTTCAGACACTAAAACTAGACTTTTTGTTTTTTTTTTTTATTTTTTCTTCACGATAAAACAAGAGAAACTCAACAGGTCATATCATATAATGTTTAAATTTATTCTACTATATTATCTGCAACCAGCACTCAAACTAAATGTGGTAAAGTATCCCCACAGCTTAATTTTTTTACTTATTGTGGATTGATACATTTTCAAAACATAAAATGACCTGAATGGTGTATTAATTTTAACTTTTATAGAAATTTGATTTTTATTATTTTGTCTACGTATCTTGGACTCACAATAAAAAGTTATAGCAATGATCTATATTCAAATCTAAGTTATATTTGAATATCTCTAGCATTACTACAATGATCATTCTATCTTAAGATAATTTGATTGCATTTTCTTCACATAGAGAGTAAAAATAGTGAGTGAGGCATTCAGCTGGGGTGATGGTGATATAAAAATAATCAAGCAAGGATCTATGTTCCAATGGACTCAGTCCAACCCAAAACTTGAAGATTTGGTGAAGACTTCCAGAAGAGAGGGTTCAAAGCAGAATCCTGAGGGAAAAATAGAAATCAAATGTGACCAAAAAAAGAAAAACTGTTTTGAACACAGAGAATAACATGATTAGACATATGAAAATGTGAATGAGTGCTCAGAAAACTACAAGAAATTTGGTGTACAGGAGCTTAAAGATCTCTCTCTCTCTCTCTCTCTCTCTCTCTCTCTCTCTCTTTTCCATTTGATACAGAGTGATATCAGATTCTCTTTAGTTTCTTCTCACTGGTTCTGGTGATACCTGTGAGGTTCAAATTTAGTTCAGAACTTTGTCATCACTAATATCAAAGGGAGAGAAGAAGACAACACAGAAAGAAAAAGAGGAGAAGAAGAAGGAATAAAAGAAAAGGAAGAAAGGGAGAGAAGAATCTCAACTTAAATTAACTTAAAAAAAGTAAAAAGAAAGATTGTTTTAAATATCACAAAAAGGGTAATATTTTTCATTGCTTTAATTGGCTATATTCACCTAATGTAATCACTATGCCAGAGTACTATAGAATATGCACACTGTACTGACATTAAGTAAATATTTGCAAATAAGCACATGAATTTTTCACCTAATATTAATAATAGGTAAAATAGCTGGAGCTCTACCTAATGCCACAGATCAGACACTAAAGACAGATTTACTTCTTTATTATTTTTAAATTTTTTAATTAATTAATTAGTTATCATGAAAGTTAGTGACTCTTGGTTTTGCCAGAGACAGAAAAGTATAAATATGTAAAAAGGAAATTTTGAAAAGTTATTTTACTTCTATGAAATGATTTATCTTAGGAAAGGAAATGGGTTTGTTTGGGAAAATATATTGATAGGCTATTTGGGGAGGAAGGGAGAAGCCTGAAGGCATGACTGTTGGCAGGAAAGAAGTAATAATAGGAAAAGCTCAAGGCTTTTTTACAACACTGGCAGATTTAGTTTGTGCTCAGTGAAAGAAGGGAAAAGACCAGATTTGGGAAGGGTGAAAAAAAAAATTTCTGTGCAGTGGTGAGAAAGACAGGAACTTAAAGCTGGGGCATTCCATTGGGAGAAGCAACCAGGAATAGGCCAAGTGGAAGGCTAGCCAAAGACATTTTAAACCAGAGGATGTTTCACATTCAGTTTGTAGGATTTGTGCAGCTGTGATGTGACCTGTTCCCTCCTCTGCTCCATCCCACCTGAATTCCAACAAAGTCTACTACACACATATGCTATATTTGAATTTTTTTGTTTTTGTTTTATCTTTTAGGAAATATGGGAAGCACAGTTACTTGCCTGGAATGAGGTGGTGCAGAAAGAAATAGCACCACAAGGGTACAAGAAATAAAATATATATATATATATATATTTAATTAGGAGAAAGTAGGAAAATTGAGGCTCAGGGGGCCATAACATAATGCCAACTGAAATGCTAAAAAACTCTGGAGAAGAATTTAGACTTCTTCAGACTTGGAACTGGTCCACCTTATTCTACTTAAATCTCAAAGCAGTAGGTCAACCAGAATGATCTTTTATCTTAAATGAATTGAAATAAATGATAGTTTTATGCATATTTACATTTATTTGCTTTATTTGCCTGACTTTACTAGAGATCTGTAACACACAAAAATAGGGTGTTCAGGGTTTGAGAGAGACATACTGTATTTATGCATTTTGATGTTCTCATGAAATACTGATGGCAATGAAACTCTGTTGAAATTAAAAGTGCCGACTTAAGCATTCTCTATTAATATGCTGATTATTGGTGAATACTTTAGTTACATACATGGAATTTTTCTCTCTATGTTTTTCCTAATCATAGTTTATTAACTAAAAATAAAAACCTTAAAATAGAGTGTCTTTATATAAACGAAATTCAAATTATGTTACTTCTTAATAATAACTAGCTAGTATTTACACTGCACTTATTGTTTCCTGGTGCTATGCAATTCCCTTTTCAAACCTTAAAGGATCGAAGTCTCAAATAGTGAATACATGTTTCCAGTTTGTAGCTGAGTACTCTGGGTCCAGTACAGTGAAACAATGAGCAGGGTGGCACAGCTATTAGAGAATAGGCACAAATTTTAAATTTAAGTGTGTCTATCCCAAACTCCATGTGCTATTTACTAAATATATTTTAATTTAAAAATAAATCTAAAAAATTAAAACCTTAAAAGCACACCTGAATTACTCACTATGAAAAGAGAGATAAGGCTCAAACGGATTGGTGCCTGATAGGTTCTCCAGATATCTACAAGGGCAAATGTTTTGTTTTGTTTTGTTTTGTCCTGTTTTGTTTTGTTTTACCAACATAATTAATTTAAAGCTAAACATAGTGAGAAAAGAAAGCAACTGCATTGTTTTCTTTTTAGAAATAGGGAAGTTGGGATATATATACACTTTAACTTATTTTTATTTACCCCTACCTTTCATCCTTGTGGCCAGCCTGACCAAAATTTATATTTGACTTGTCTGCATGTTTTTAAAACATGTTTGTAGTAGCGTAGGGCTTCAAGTAGCATATTTTGATAGCCAGAAATGGAAGGAGGAAAGGAAGGAAAGACGGAAAGAAGAAAGGAGGGAGAAAGAAGTGGGCAGAAATGTAATACCACAAACAAAAAGTTTGTTTACTATAAGGGGAATTAGCAAAGAACGTGTTATGCTGCCACCTCATTATAAAACACAGATTCCTGAAGACATTCAAATGATTAGAAGTTTTTGTTTTATTTAAACATCTAAGTTTGAAGCCTTTTATTTTGTCCCAATAGATACAATTATATATGCACATACATATATAATACATACATCTAAATTAAACTAACAATATATAAAATTATCATAATATAATCAAATACTTTTTAATAGAATTATGTAGTTGACATACCTTTTCTCAAGCTCATACATAAAACTGAAATAATTCTTTTAGATCAGAAACATCTAACTTGCATTCTCAAATCCTCACTTTTCAGTATTGGCAAAGGCATTAGGAAAGTTTGAATAACCTCCCTCTGATGGCAACAGTGATTATTTATTTCTACGGCAACTGACCAGTGCTCACCTTTTCTCAGCCTGAAGAATCTAGGGTAAAGCAATGCTTTGTATTTGTAGCCAGACCAAAATGTTATTAGGCAGTTCCAATTATTAGAAAGAATATACCTATTATATACTGTATGTCTCCCTAAAATATTTTCCCATAGATTTTGGCTCCAGAGAAACAAAACAAAGGAGGTCTGTTCTCTGTCTCTGTCTCTCTTTCTGTTTCTCTCTCTGTGTCTCTCTCACTAGACTTCTTATACTTTTTTTTCTTTGTTTAAAAAATATTTTTATTTCTGTTCTTTCCTTGTTTTCTGAGATAATTTCTGGTACCTTAAATATTTTTAATGCTCTATATAGACAAGAATTATGGTTACAATAATATTTGTTTAAGGTACTAAGATCAAAGGCATCAAAGTAAAAACCTCTATCAGAAACAAAGACTCAGAGTAAGGGATGATGAGCTATATGCACATCTCCAGATTTTTTTTTTGTAGCCAGTTAATCATGTAGTATTGACCTTAAATTTAACTCACTATCTTTTGTACTGTCTTATTTTAAAACATTCTGTTTTATTAATGTATGAGTAAAATATATTTCTTGTAGAAGAATTTGAAAATGTTAATAAGAAACTAAAAAAATATTGCATTAATACATAAAAAATATATAGCTATTTCAGAATATAGCTTCTGAGTTCTATATCTAAATACTTACGTTATGTTTTACAAAATGTGGGTTGAGTTTGGAAAAAATAATATGGAAGAGTTTGGTTAAAACCTGTTATCATCTTATTCTCCTGAATCGCAGTATGTTTTTATAATCTTTCAACATATACTCTGTCCTGTCTTCTCCATCTCTTTGTCTATTTCTTTTTTTTCTCTTTTCTTTGCATTTCTGTTTCAAATAGTTCAATTATCAAATTTATCTTTCTTCATAAATTGTTGTATTTATTTGATTTTCAAAAGTTGTTTTTTAATAGAGATTTTTAAATCTTTTAAAAATTTAATAAATGTACAAGTGAAAATAGTTTAAGAACATGAGGTTGTTTTAGTTGTGTTATATCTGGTTCAAATCCAGTATTCTCAAAATGAATTATAATTCTTCTACAACTTTTTTATTGGTTGTAGTCAAATAATGCAGTCAAATTTTCACAATTTTTAGGGTGGCTTAATCTCACTTTTCCAATCTTTCCCTAAAGATCAATATTTCTGAGGTGAAGGGGGTAATAGCTGACTGAGGAGAGAGATAATAAAGAACATAAATCAGTAAATGATACAGTATATTAGAAGACAAAAGTGCTAAGGAGAGAAATAGCAAAGCTATCAGAAGATTATAGGTCTTTTAGGGGTGAGGTAGTTTGCAGACTTATATGGGGTGGTCGGAAAAACTGTTTTTTAAAAGGTGTCATTTGATCAAACACTTGAATGTTGAAGAGGAGCTAGTTTTCTGAATACTGAGAGAATAGTCTAGGTAGAAGAACACCTATGTACAAAGGCCCTGATATGTTAACAATCTTGGCCCACTTGTCTTAAGACCAATAAGGAGGTGAGCATAGCTCAGGTAGGATGAGCCAGAGGGAGAGAAACAGCAGAGGAGTTTAGAGATATTCCAGAGCATCAGATATTGTAAAACCTCGGCTGTCATTGTAGAAATTTGATTTTACTCTGAATGACATGAGGGCCTATTTCAGCATTTTGACATAAAATTGACACTGTCTAATTTCTGTTTTGAAAGACCAACAAAGACAGAACACCTGGTTCTAATTAAACAGCTCTGTGACAGTCCAAGTGAAAGTTGATGGGGCCTAGAAGAAGAGGATAGCAATGGACATGATACAAGATGGTATAATCCTGAGATATTTTAAAGATAGATTTAACAAGGTATCTGATGAATTAGCTGTAGAGCTGAAGGAAAAAGAGGTGTGTGAACTGAACAGAGGGGAGAAGCAGGAACTGGAACTCTAGTTCATCTACTTCCTTCTGATGCATATGCAAATCCCAATCTTTTGTGAACTGAGGAGCCAAGGTTTAAGATCTAACATGAAGCACAATAAACACAAAATATCAAAAAAATAGAGTGAAATATAGCAATTATCTGTGCCCCTTTATTTTACAAATATGAAAACTAAAGCCCAGAGAGGTGAAAGCAATTCCTCTGAAAACTTTATGTTCCTTTCACTCTATTTGTATAAATGTAAACTTATATTAAGTAGAACATACACACAGTGACATATGCAGATCATAAGTGTATGGCTAGGTAATGTCTATAACATGCTCACACTCATATTATCAGCACCCAGATCACAAATATTGACAGTACTCTAGAAGTTCATCACTCTGCCTCTCGGTGACTGTTATTACCTCCAAGGTAATAACCACTCTCTCGTTTTCTAAAACCATAGATTTTGTCTGCTTTTGAACTTAAAAAAAAATCATATGATACACCTTTTCATTCAACATTTTTTATGCGAGATTCATGTGTTGTAAATTGTGATTTTTAGTTTATATATTTTCATTGTAAAAGGCTGCTACATAAATATAAAATGTATTAATTCAGTTTACTGTTAACCAACATTTGAGCTCTTCTTTCTTTCTTTATTTCTTGATTACTATGTTAGTGCTGCTATAAATATTTTTGCATATGTTTGGTGAACTGTTTTATTTCTTACCTGAAGCTATATGACATCAATTATAGCTTCATTTCTTTTCCAGTGGTGCAGTGGCTTCACTAATACATTACTATTTGATGACTTGGCTTTAACATGTGATTCTACAGAAAATTTGTTATTGGTTACATTTTATGGAAACAAAAAGTGTGTGTCCTTCTCAAAGATGTAATTTCTACCTACTCTCTTATTCTTATAGATACTCTAAAAGGTGGGAAAATGCTGTTTATATATAAGGATAACTGGCAGCTAAAGAACATTAAAAAAGAGATGAATTCTATAATTAGTGATTTAGCTGTTAGGCTTGTGTATAAAGAACATGAAAGAGTGAATACTATTATTCCAAAAAAAAAATGTTGGGTAGAAATAACAAGAATAATATGATAATAAAAATATATATAATAATAATAGTAATACTGCATGCTAGAATTTATTGAGGTCAGTGGTATAACCTAGTGGTAAATAGAATGGAATCCAGACTCAAACCTTTTGGTTAGAATCTGAGGTCTGCCACATTCCAGCTATATGAATTTGTTCTGTGTCAGTATTATCATCTGTCAAATGTGACAAATAATACTATCTATTTCAGAATGTGTTGACTAAATGAAGTAACATGCATATAGTACTAATCTATATTTAAAATATACTAAATGTTATACACATTTTAAGAGTTACTATTTTTATTATTCTTGAGCATGTAGTACATTTATAGTTTTTACAATCTCTTGAATTAGTAACAAGTAGTTATAAACTTATATAAGTCATATTTTTAATGATTTTTATATTTTTTCTAGTATTATATGTTTGATATGATATATTTTTAGAAAATATGTATTTGTATTATGTGTCATTAATTTATCTTTTTTTCTGAATACTTTCATCTTTCTTATCTCAGTGAATCAAGGGCAAATACAGGTGGAATTTTCTTATAGTCTATTTTAAAGATTCAGTTATAGGGGCACATATAAGCTAAATTACTCAAGGCTTTTCAATCTATTAAGTAACAAAATTGTTATCTTATTTTCCGCAATCCCAGTGTTCTTTTGCTATTCCTTGCTGCCCCCTGTAGCTTAATGGAAAACTTAAGTCTTCAGCAGTTTTGACTGTTACGCTAGTTTTAATATTCTGAGTTAGTTTGATACTACTGTTCAAAATTTTTATTTTTGGACTACAGAAATGACAAGTCTTGCCCAAGATGTTAGATTAAATTTTGATTTCTCATTTTGATTATCTTGAAAGGTCATAATAGTAGAAGAAAAAAAAACAAAAATGAACATATACAATAACATAAATGTTTCTGTTGTTAGTGTGCAAAGATTTTAAGCTATACTGAAGCTCATTTCAATTATAATTTAAAAGTTGTTAAGTAAATTAAGAGGTTTCAGTTCTAATAAAGACAGTATGTGAGATGTCCTTGTGTCCTTCACAAATACAACTAAAAACAAACAGAATGTACTATTTGGTGAGTACACTAAAAGGCAAATGATAGCAGAAGGATTGCAGTACAAAATGAGATATTTGTACAACAACTGAACAGGCAGTAAGTTTCCTTCTCCTCCCCTAATTAAATGTTGTTTCTTCTTAGACTAGATCCAAAGATACACACTACTTAATTGTATGCACCAAATATGGACACAAAGAACTTAAAAACAATCTCTCTGTTTCTGGTACAAGCAGTGGAAACATTTATGGGGCAGATATAATATGATAAAGCCCATTAATCCATTACTATTCTTGTTATCTCCTAATCTGACCCCCAGCAATCTCCACAAAGACCTATAAGCAGCAGCTGGGAAGACACCTAAAATTCCAGGGAAGAACCATTAGCTCAAGAGTGTGGGGAATCTCCACGGTTTTTTTTTTTCCTCTTTCTCTCTCATGTGTCAATCTACGTAGCATACTAAATTGTTGGGAGCCAACTCATAGGAAAGTTTAACTGAGAAGTTAACCTTTGAACATAAGTCTCACAAGACTTGCTAGGCTCCTAGGAAAGTCCAGAAGAGCAAACACAAGATAAACCCGAAGATGCCTGCACAGATAAGCCCTTGCCTGGAGCTGAAGATAAGTCCATGCCTGGAGATGCCAGAAACCCAAAGTATCCTG